>OZ004629.1:16269397-16836991 GCA_963924495.1 Nemapogon koenigi | reverse complement strand
ACTCAACAATTTCTTATATAATATAATATAATATAATATAATATAATATAATATAATATAATATAATATAATATAATATAATATAATATAATATAATATAATATAATATAATATAATATAATATAATATAATATAATATAATATAATATAATATAATATATTTTCTTAACTTTCACATTCTTTAATGTTAGTTTTTCTGTAGAAACTTTAATAGACGTTTGTTATTTTATAATTTTAATAATAAATTGTTATGCCATAATATGTGAAACATATTAATATTTTTGTAAACGTTTAGAACTCACAAATTCTCTATTCTATTATAGATAAATTGGTTTATTTTATTTTTATATGGTGATTAGGTTTAGACTGATTGTGAAAAACAAATTTTTATTTAAGTATTTTTGAATTATTTGTACACAAAAAGTACAAATGTCACTGTTTGCTTGTAGGCACACATAATGTAATTCTAGAGAATAATCATATTTTTCCTCTTATGGATTTTAAAGTATAATTCAGTGATAATATTATTCTAGTTTAAGTAAAAGTGTACCTACCTAAATAATAAAATTGGATAAAGGTCTGACTGTTGATGATCATCTTTCGACAACAACTAAATTATTGTTAAAATAACATAAACGTTTTAATTGCAGTGTGCTAAATGGTGTTTTATTTCAAAACAATACCTAATCCCTAACTTACAGAATTTACAAAATGTTAAACAAATTCAGTAATAGATTACTAGTTTTTTTCACGGGTTGCCTTACAGCTCCCGGGAACCGTTGCCGGCCCCAGGGTACCCAGTGAAAGACCAAGTCTTCCTCATTTAGCCAATAAAAATTAAATAAAATAAATAAATAAAAATGTTTTTTGAGACTATAACTAACGAGTGGCCAGCTCTGTTGAGGTAGGTATATAGATGGAAAAGCCTATTTCTACGGTTTGTCGGATAATGTAGGTACACAGATTTTTTTTTATATGATGATGGTCGGATGTAGGAATCGAACCCGCGACTTTTTAGTTGCGAGCTGACGTCAAAAGTAGCCAACGCACTGGTCCGGTATCTCACCGAAAATTTTCGGTCCGGCCAGCCGTATGATCGTGATTGAACACAGGTCACACATTAGTATGTAAATCATACGATCTAGATCACATTCAATTCACTCACTCACACAGACACGACAAGATTCGATTAAACAAAGTGTCAAACTATGTGTGTGACAGATCGTTCCGGCCATCGAAATCAACAATAAATACAACGATTTGAAAAAGGATGGCGGACGGATACAAGAATTGGACGGGTCTGTGGTCTGTTTTGGTGGACCGTAGGCGCGAGCGGCGCGCCGGCGATTGCCCCAATGAGGGGCAACATGTATAATGCAAAAAATATTATAATTCTGCACCTAAAGTTAGATCGGGAGTAGTCGATATTGCGTTGTTGGGAATGAAACGCTGCATATGGGCCGTTACTTGGACGTTATTAGCATATATATCACCTTTATGATTATTGGAAAACTACGCCCCCTACTTTGATTGAGGGGATATGGATATGGAGAGAAAAAATACAGATTTTTAAATTACAACGAAGATTCCAGTTTTCTGGTATTTAATTTCCGTTTGCCGAGATCTCTAGATAAAACGACCTAAGTTTATAAACAAAAAAGGCATAGACAATCATGGGGACTGCCGACAGAAGTGAAAACTTAAAACTATGAATAACAGTGGTTTTTAATTCATAAGAATAATTACCTACATATTTTCTAGTTGGATATTAACACTAACTATTTCACCACGTTCACCAAAGAAAGTCGAGGTTAATCTTAACTCAACATTGTACTTCACCAAAGAAAAAAAGCAAAATTCTCAAAAATATATAATGCGCATTAATTTTGTATAAAAAATGTTTAAGATTTTACTTATAAATGTATCTGCCATTGATAGTACGGTACAGCCCGGTCCAATTAAGTGGATAGATGGCACTGCTATAGCTGTGATATTTATCTGCAATTATTTACGAACAAAAGTATAAATAAGTAGGTATACTTTTTATCAGCTATATATTTTATGTATGTGTATCCAACACATGGATCATCTCACATACAAAGGTATTTTGTACATCTGTGCGGACCGAACAATTGCCGGCCAGAATTGCGCAATCAAAAATGCCCGACCCAGGCTTACATACGTACCAGCCAGTACACGAAATCCTGCCCGGACATTCTCGGGTCGAGCATACAGGTCGCGAATCCATAAGATATCCCCTACGAAAGATTGGTCAACGTGTCTAAAGAAATTTTCTCTTCAATAAGGTTTGGGCGAGTCAAAAGTACACAAGAGTTTCTTCTTTAGGATGGTACGGTCGCGTGTAATTATCGTAAGTCTTCTTTGGCGACACATACTTTAGAATATTTAAGTTCTCCAAGCTCCAAGGTAAATACAAGGTTTACATTTCCGATTTTACTAAATCCCTTCCTTGAATGAGTATAGATTTCTATTTTTGAGGATAATTAGATAAATAAAACGCACTATTGGAGATTATTGTATATTTATGTTGATACATTGAACATCGACAACATTCATACAGATAACATAAGTACTGATTATGGTTTTCTACGTTTCTGCCTATTATTAAATATTAATACACAAATCTTAATGAAACTTAAATTATTATAAAATTATATAAAACAAAGCAAAATAATTCTGCAAATTTATAAAAGCAATATAATTATTTAGCTTTACGATTTATGATTGAATAATTCACTGTTGGCTTGAAGAGTTGATATTTGTAAACATTTCAAATGACAAAAGGTAAACTTCCAAAAGAGTACAAATTTTCTTTCATTGACTGTGTAAATAACCACTTATATGCATATTGCATTACATGGTTTCAATATTCTGTTATTTAAAATCGGCAATTTTTTCATTACAAATGATTGTATAAATACTTTACACTTTCATACTTAGCTTAGCTTAAACGGCATATCGCTAGTTCAATACATAATCAATTAGCACGTTTAGCATCCATTATGGCCAGACCACGTTTCTCATTCCACACCAAATATATCACATTATCATTAACTTTTTATATTAGTTAATACTAATTACGTATTTATACGCGTTCATAGCAGTCTTTGACAAATATTGTTGTTCTTTCTCTTTGTAAACCAAATAATTTCGGCCAAATCACTTTATTTGAGATCAATAGTTATTGCCATACTTAAAAATTTAAGAAAATTTAGATTTAAGCACTTCCTTACAAAGTTGCTGGTAGTCTTACATTATCAATTTGGTGTCAATAGTAAATTAAATTGCAAAGAAATAAATATACCAATAAAATGTGTAAATGTTTAAATACATATATAAATTACTAAGAAAATTATATCTAGGGGCCTTAGCAAAGACTATACTTTTAGCATCAGCTATCAGCGATTGGACGGCTGCATCGCATTTTGATGACTTCTGCGTTCGATCGCTGTATTTAAACTACGCGTTTTAGCGTTTATATCGATGCTGCATCTGCCGAGCCGTGTTTCGCAGATGCCAAAGCCTGTCTAAATCGCTGCGATTAGCATCCGAATGTGTGCGGAGAGTAGCATTCAGTCGCTGTATCGAGATTCCGAAAAACGACTAAATCACTTTTTGTTGATGCTAAAAATATCGTGTTTGCTAAGGCCTTAACACCCGCTTGTAGGTATATGACTACTATTAGTTCTATTCATACATAATAAAGTTTCTAAACTAATCCTGATTCAAGCCTAAAATATTAAAAAGCGAAATATTTTTTCTGATAATTTTCTTAAAATATAACATTGTTAAGACTGAGGGTGCAAAGCAAGCGGCTTGAGCAAAGAGAAGTGGCGTAAAAGTATGAAATTTAAGTCATTTTGATAAAACATAGGGGAGCGAGAGAAACAAAAGTATGAAATTTAAGTCATTTTGATAAAACATAGCGGAGCGGGAGAAACGAAAGTATGAAATTTAAGTCATTTTGATAAAACATAGCGGAGCGGGAGAAACAAAAGTATGAAACTTAAGTAATTTTGATAAAACATAGCTGAGCGGTATTAACAAAAGCATGAAACTTAAGTAATATTGAAAAAACATAGCGGGGCGAGAGAAACAAAAGTATGTAACTTAAGTAATTTTGATAAAACATAGCGGAGCGGGAGAAACAAAAGCATAAAACTTAAGTAATTTTAATAAAACATAGCGGAGCGGGAGAAACAAAAGTATGAAACTTAAGTCATTTTGATAAAACATAGCGGAGCGGGAGAAACGAAAGTATGAAATTTAAGTCATTTTGATAAAACATAGCGGAGCGGGAGAAACAAAAGTATGAAACTTAAGTCATTTTGATAAAACATAGCTGAGCGGTAGTAACAAAAGCATGAAACTTAGGTAATTTTGATAAAACATAGCGGGGCGAGAGAAACAAAAGTATGTAACTTAAGTAATTTTGATAAAACATAGCGGAGCGGGAGAAACAAAAGCATGAAACTTAAGTAATTTTGATAAAACATAGCGGAGCGGGATAAACAAAAGCATGAAACTTAAGTAATTTTGATAAAACATAGTGGAGCGGGAGAAACAAAAGTATGAAACTTAAGTTATGTTGAGTTACTTAAGTGATGTGGTTATCGGCGTAGTGTTTTTGAGCGACTATTGTAATCGTTCCCAGTTTACCGTTGCCCCGCGCGCTCTTCTCTGACCGCTCGCTTCGAATCCTAAGTAAATATATAGACACATAATATAATTATTAGAAAATTGCCAACATTTCATTTTTTACCACCCGTTATATTGTATTAATGAAAAATATGTGAAAACCTTAGCATGGTCAGTATGACAATAAAAAAGAAAATTTACCAAAGAGATGTCGCCCAAAATAATGTTATCACTTCTTAGAAATGGCTTGGCAAAGTTAATCCTCATTATTCCTTCTATATTTTTCAAATAACTTGTTTAAAAATATTTTGGTTCTTAACTATTACGTTTCCAAAAATGAAATGTTGTCCATTAGTTATGATTCACAACATCTATTCTACCAGATCAGAATAAAACCTAATTAATACTTCGGTTACATATTGAATTAGCGAGGGTAAATTCGAGGATCGTCTAAATTAAGTTGAGGCCTCGCTCGGACGACTTTATATGGACCACGAGTCTCAAGCCATACTTCTAGATAAATGCAATAGAGACACAATAATAAGAATATAAAATTATTTGGTAGCTTTGGCAATGATCTTTAATCAGCAACCATGAGGTTTACGATGATAGACAGCAGCTTATCACGTTCGGTCCTGTAACAATTTTTGGTATATAAAAAACATTGCATATAGTGTAGATTTTATTCAGTAGTATTTAGATATTTGTTGCGTGGGCGTCGGTGGTTGAGTGGAAAAGACGTCGGCTCACAACTGAGAAATCACGGGTTCAATCCCCACATCCGAGACATTGTAAAAAAAAGTATAATAAAACCCTATGTATTGTACATTATCCGACAAACCGTACAAAGAGGCTTTTCCGTCTACATACCTCAACAAAGCTCATACACTCGTTAGGTATAGCCTCAAAAAATCATCTGCTAAATGAGGAAGACCTTGTCTTCAGCTGGGTACCCTGTGATATTTGATACATCCCCGGAAAGATGTTGCCAAAATATAATTCTCCTAAACATGATAGGTCCATGTTTAATACTCGTAAAGCTTCCTCCTATCTAATCGTAAAAACTGCAACAAAATCCGTTCATAGCTTAAGCATGAAAATGGCACAGACAGACGCGTCGGGGGACTTTTCATATTGAAATTACACGGGCGAAGCCGGGGCGGGTCGCTAGTATTAGTATAGACAAACAGGATGTCGCGGCGAATAATAAAAAACATATCTTACCCCATACATATCTTCAGAGCGACTGAGACGTAGAAAGGTTTACCCACGTCGTCATACCATCTGAAATTGATCATGTTTGTTAATGTTAACTCACTATAATCATAAAATTAAGAACTACAAATAGCGTAAAGGTGGCCACACATTCGTCCAATCCCCGTACAATCTTGTAACGAACGGTCCGCCTAGATCATCCGGCGGCCGTAATGGGAAATTTCCGGTGCGATGCCGGACCAATGTGTGGCCTACTTTAGGCAAGTGAAGTGAAGACTTGTATCAATACAGTTTTAGTGAACGAATGCCACTTTTCAAAACGTAACAAAGATCATGAAATTAAAATGTTGACAACTTCTGTCATTGTTACATTTCTATAATAACTACATATTATGAATCAAAGTCCCCCGCCGCGTCTATCTGTCTGTGACCTTTTCACGCAAATACTACTGTACGGACTTTAATACGGTTTTCACGAGTAGATAGGTTATTTCACGAGCATTAAACATGTTTAGGAGGTGAGCATTAACTGCATAATTGAATCAAGTAGGGAAAAAGTTAGCATCAGCGAGTTTTCATGGCGTATATATGGTGTAGAATGAAATGATCTACAAAAAAGTCCGCGGTAGGCATATATCTATCTTTAATAGTAATAAGTACAAACCGGCTAAATTTAACAATTAGCAAGTGCTATTTGAATTGCAATTTGAACGCATTGACATGTTAACAAAGTTTTAACAATCTCCTTATTCTTACTTTATATAAATAGGTATACTCATGACTTCGGGGGGCACCCAAAACCGCACTTCTTCCATAAATTACAGCTACTTACGTCTGTTAGAGAAGGGACACATCTAGGTTAATTAAGTGCAGCAACAGCGATGCCACCTGTTAAGTTTAATATGGACAACAGGCAAAAATTGGACATTGTTACTGGTGGCTGGCCAGGGCCGCACCGCAAAGGTATAAAGGGCGTGAAGATGTATTTATGTTTGTGTAGGAATACTCACATCCCGTCGTGTTGGCACAGTTGCAAAAGCGGCGAATCTTGAGTCGCCGGAGGTGGGTCAGGATATTCCACCCAGTCAATGTTGACAACATAATCCAACACGGTCTGTTCCACCTTCCACACATTGACATTCTTATCGTCGGCGTTCTCGGAGACCATATCAAAACGTACGCAACCTACAATAACATATATATTTATAGTATAATTAACTTTTGCCCGCGGTTGCACCCGCGTAGAATAAGAACACAATAAAGGAAATAATCCCGTGGTTTTGCGTATGAATAAAAGCAAAGCAAAGGAAATGTTGCATTTATGTTATTAGTAGGATATTATATACGTTCAAAAAATAACGTTAATCTGTTGTTCCGTTTTAACGTGAAAAAATTACAAACAAACACACTTTACTAGATACATAAAATTGTACTAAACCATAACTCACCGGCCTCTTGGAACAATGGATTTTCATTGCAACGGTAACAATAGCAGGAGACGGCCGACTGAGACCTTGCCAGACGTAAATCGGGAAAGCGTACTTCAAGGTAGCGCCAATACTTAATGATATCACGCAAATAGTCGCACGAAGACCCCACCGCTTCCCAGTCGTGATTGCCCCCGCAAGCTCCTTCATCATCTTCAGCCATAAACATCAGCATCCTTTGGAAGTACAGTGTTTTCATAGTAAAGTCTTCAGCGGATATATTCTCATACTGACGAAAACTTTGAGAAGTGCTCATGGATGGCGTGGCCTGATTGTGGGCAACAACAAAAGTAATGTTTGGGTAATTGCAATATCCCAGGTCGGTGTAAGACACACTGCGAGGAAAAATCTTTTTATTAATTTTGGTGGTTGAATTCAACTTGCAGGCGTCCATCGGCACGGCCTCAAGTCGCACAAAATTGTTGTACAGGTCCAACTCGTATGGATAAAGTAATATGGAGACCTGAAATTAAACGATATAGTTATAATAAATTAAACAAAAACACATTTTCATTGCCTTTATGCTTTGCGATCTAGCCAAAGATACCAGATCAGGTTGATGGTACCAAATTATAGTATTGTCATCCGAATTACATATACTTGTAAAGTCTCAAACCGATTCGACAATTCGAAGTTGGTTAAATCCGACTTCCAAGATTTGTTCACATACATAGTTAGTTATTTAGTTATGTAAGCCGTGTAAAAATACAACAGATGACGCTCCCATTAACAATTAACAATATCTATATTTTATTTCTCAAAGGTTTTTTGCGGGTATCAAGCATCTCCCTTAAGGGTCCTATATCCATAATTTGTATGGGGATAAACCAATTCCCAATTTCTCTGTAAATAATATCTAACTTGTGTCTCTGTAATTTAGCATATATAGTTACTTATTCAATATATCTAAGTGAAATAGCCGTTATTTTTTCAATTGGTTTTATTGAATAGGAAATATGGTTGGTAGAATAAAGGATTATTTTGCCCCTGCTGTCTCTTTCATAATCTATCACAAAACTCAAATTTTTTTTAAAAGCGCTGTGGTGGACAGCTAATTAGAAATACAGTAAAATGACTTTTATTGTTAATGAAATTGACCGAGTAATTACATTTTTAAGTAACAAAAAGTGCAAAAATTATAGCTAATGCACCGGCTCTATAACGTATTTAACATGTCTGATTAACAAATATCAAACAACACTTATAGTTAGAATAAATTATTATAAACAATGAAACAAGTCGTAATTTTACAGTACATCAAGGTGGACAACTAATTAGAAACAGTAAAATAATTTGGACAAACAAGAATGAATTTAATATTAACAAGAAATATTATGGTTTATATCATACAAATGCCCTAAGATTTTGCAAGACGACGTAGAGGCGGGCCACGCATCGTCTTATAAAATCTTAGCAAATGCCTTATCCACAGACAATTAGTATTTGGTTGGGTCACCGTTGTTTTCGATTACAGCTCTACATCGACGTGGCATTGATTCTATTAATTTTTCACACCTATCCATGGTAATACATCTCCAAGTTTCTACAAAAGCGTCATAAAGTTCATGAATATTGGTGATATGTTTATCCGACAATGTTTTCTTCACAGTGTGCCACAAATTCTCAATTGGATTCAAGTCCGGACTATTTGCTGGCCACTCTAACACAGACACCAATTGATGTCTAAGAAATTCCTTAACACTGTTAGCTGTTGGTTTCGGATCATTATCTTGTTGAAATATCCAGGTAACTGGTAAATTTTCGTCAGCATATGGAATTATAGTGTCCTCCAATATACTTTTATACTGAAACTGATCCAACATCCCTTCAATCTTTCTCACAGAACCAACCCCGTATCCGTAAAACCAACCCCATATTTTAACATTTCCACCGCCCTGTTTAACTGTCTTTTTCGTATACTTGTTATTTAATGCCTCGTTGATTGGGTGACGAATGTACCGTTTGCCATCAGAATTTATCAAATTCATTTTAGTTTCATCTGAAAACAAAACTTTTTTCCATTGCTGAACTGTCCAACTACCATACTTTCTAGCGAAGGCCAAGCGATTTTTTCTATGTTGCCTGGTAAGAAGTGGTACTTTCCTGGCAAGCCTTCCAAACAAATTTGCTTCAACCAGCCGCCTGCGGACTAGCTTGGCAGATACGTTTCGAGGGTCATGTTGAGAAAAAACTTCTTTTCGAATTTCATTTGAGCCTTTAAAAAGGTATGTCTTAGCTAAACGAATCATAAGTCTGTCCTCACGAGGTGTGGTCTTCCTTGGTCGAACTTTTCTAGGTACCTTGTCTGTAGTCCCATTAAATACCTTCTTAACGGAACACTCTAAATGATTGGCGATCTTTCTGTATGTCCAATTTCGATTGCAATGCAAATTAACTATAACTTTTCTGGTCGATGCATCACAGCTTTTGTTTTTACCCATTTTTAACAATAAAATTAAACGAAAACTAATTTAACAGATTAAAAACGGCGGCAAAAATCCTACTATTTACAAGGAAGGCGTATTATTCTTTTAAATTTAAAATTTAGAACATAAATGATATTATTTTCTAATTAGCTGTCCAGCTGCCAGTGCTGAGGAAATTGGTACTTGTTTATTATACAAGGAGGTTTAATATTTAATCTTGCATGATCACAATTAATTTTGTTTGATTTTAAACTAAGGATATGTAAGTTACATTGTGATGTAATAAATATGCCTTGACCTTTGATAAATTGCAGTGAAAATAATGTTTATATTATACAACATACTATATCATACAAGGTGTTTCTAATTATCTGTCCACCACTGTATATCGCGTTTTTTTGTAGCTTATTGAAAGTTCTAAAATAAAATATTTTATGATTTGGTTGTGGATGAAAGTTAGTATGGGCCTCAAGGGCGAACAATAAACTACTTTTTCGTTACTGGACCGATTGTTTTCAAAATCGATATCCGTGGCCAGAATAAAAAAATAAATGCGCAATTTTATTTTACTTTTTAGTTACTGGACCGATTGTCTCCGAATACGAATCCGTGGCCAGAATAAAAAAAATCGCCTATATTTTATTATGTTAAATATTTAATTCAGTATATTTAATTTTTTATTATAATTTACGCGTACTAATTTCATTGTACGCGTGTACACTAACGTTTTTTTGATGTTATGCTTCTTTAGGCGCGTTATAAAAACATTATAAGAGTGAAATTTTACGATGCGCGCGCACGATACAAGCCTATATTTTTATTGTTAAATAGACAATTTAGTATGTATGTAATATAGATATATTTCATTCTCAATTACAATAATCCATTTTTTATTTTAATTATTTAATTGACTTCAGATTTTAGCAACCGTATTTATGATCATTATTTCCACTAAATGTTTGCGAGCTAAATAAACTTATTTGTATTATCCCAAAAAAGTATATCTACTAACGCGCGTGCATAAGTACACACACAGTTCGTTAGGTATAGCTTCACAAATACCATCGGCTAAAAGAAGAGGACTTAGACTTCTGTAAGGCAACCAGTAAAGAAAAAAACTATTTGTTGTTCTTAACTTGATATCCTACCTGAGTAACGCGACCGTACAAATCAATCACAGGGTAAATCTCCTCGATGTTATCCGGCACGGCGGCAATGGTAATCACTTGATCGCCCCAAATAACATACAAATATCCGTTTGAGTTGAAATGCAACATTATAACCGATGTTTCTCCCAACTCGTACAGTTGAGCGCCGTCATCACAGTCGTACTGAAATATTATAAAGAAATAAGCGTTGTACTTGAAACCGGTGGGTTCGTGATTTAACTGCTACGGAGGGC
The DNA here is from genome assembly GCA_963924495.1 of Nemapogon koenigi. NCBI lineage: Eukaryota > Metazoa > Arthropoda > Insecta > Lepidoptera > Tineidae > Nemapogon > Nemapogon koenigi. The sequence goes on along the minus strand of OZ004629.1, from coordinate 16,825,802 downwards.
AAATGAAGCCTTCTTCTGAAAAATTCTATTATTTATGAAGTGGCAGCACCAGGTTCTTTTTTGCACATACATGGTTTTGTTAAGTGTCAAGTGTAAATGCCGTGATGGTGTATATATATGTGTGCGTGTGTGTATTTTTATTACATATTATAAAAAACCCCCCCTATGTCTGTCTGTATTAATAGTATTAGTTAATAAATAGCCAGCGCGCTCTCAAGACGAATACTGTCTAATCTGTTAGACGTGTTATCATGTAGGAAAGAATTTAATCGCTCATTACATATTTATAATTTAAATTACGTAGATGTGTTCAAATTGTTGTAAACCGATATTACACCCGTGCGAAACCAGGGGTGGGTAGCGACCCTCTAAAATCACACTTGTACTTAATAATTATGATATATCAAAAAAACGGTAGTCAAAACTTACTATGTCGCCATTAATGTTCTTTAGATGGGGGCTTAAAATCCAGCAATTTCCAGTGAAATCTATAGCGGCATCTGGCATAACCAAATCATCAAGTATTTCAATAGCGCCGACTGATAGGGTCCCCAACCAATACAGATCCACTTTGTCGATACGGAACTGTAAATTAAATTACAATTATAATATACTAGCTTTCCGCTCGCAGCTTCGCAAGTGAACATTTTTGAATAGTGATAAATAACATTTATCAGCTATTCAAATCCAGAGTAGGTACCTATACCCGCGCAAAATATGTTGAGCCGAAACGCATGTCGTAGCTACGTTGTATATGGGCGTCATTCCTACTATCTAGCGCTCAGTCTGACTCAACTTATTTGGCGCGGTTTTTATCATCTTTACAATTAGTAAAATATTTTTTGGAAACTTTTCAGAAGTTCAAAACAAAATCAATATAACAAATTATGTGATAACTATTAAAATAACGAACTGTTTACACTTATTGTATTCCAAATTATATTTACACTAGCTTTCCGCCATCGGCTCCGAACAAAATAAAATATAGCCTATGTCACTCGTGATATCGTAGCTTTCTATAAGTTAAAGAAATTTTAGAATCGGTTCAGTACTTTGTGAGATTACCGGTCCAATTATAAAGATTTAAATTAAAAATTCAGGATTCAACGACCAAAAATTATATGCTCACCATAAAGTTGCGTCCTCTTTGCAATGGCTGGTTCACAGCCACGACTCCTTTGGAGTAGCTCACTTTACGTGCTGCCACAGTATCTGTGAACAAAGAATATGTGAAATTGAATATTGTAAAAATGTTTAAGTGCGATTAATGAAGTTTTGATATATTAGATAGTCCATCATCAGACAATATTATAATGGTACATAATATTACAAATTGGCTAGAAAATCTAAAAGTATTCGAATATTTTTTTATACCTGAGCTGTACAGAGTGATGTTTTCGCCATGTACAGAATAGAAGGTGAACGGCAGAGCTTTCTTCCGCGGTGGATTCGGCGATGGTTGATCTTCGTTATCGGAATTCACTTCCTCCATCACAATCAACCCCTCTTCTACAGATTCCTGCATTTTTATATCGTCGTCTAAAATAAATATGAAAATTTTAACGTAAATTTTTTTATAATTTTAAATGTTGAATGATTTGTTTAAATTGATTCATACCTCAAACATACAAATAAGATCTATAATAATTCAAAACAAATGCTCGATTTATTAATACAAAATAGTCTTTCCTCGACGAGGCTTATAAAATGTAATGGGATTGTGATCTCAATGTAATTATTCGTCGATGCCTAGAGCGAGAGATGGCGATTAGTCATTTCTGAAGTGCAAAGAAGATGCGATGACTCAATTCTATGACGTTTAGATGGACCCCACACGTCGAGTGCCGTGTGCACTGAAACCGTTGCATTATCTTATCTGGTAATGCGCTGAAAGTAATTCTGAGAATTGAGACAAGCCCTACCGAGTGGAAGGCACGTACAACGGGAGTTCTAATAACAGTTAAGTTGCTGACAAGGCGCTATTACGTTATTGCATCCACATAAGGCGACGCTCATCATGAAACCGAAATTGAAATAAAATAATCTTATGAGACATGACGGAGAATTTTGGAAATTTAATTTTTTATTTGACTTCAAAATTATGCACTGTAAAGTGTGCTTTCCGAAAGATTTGCACAAGGCACTATAAAAAAAATACCCAAATCGCTTCAAGTGTGCCTATAAAATTTTAAGAGTTCTCGATTTCCCCAGGATCCCATCACCTGATGACCCATGGTCACCTGGAAAGTATACCATTAAAAAAACATTTTCCAAATCGGTCCAGGCGTCTTCAAGTAATCGGGGAACATACATAAAAAATATAAAAAAATCCGATTGAGAACATCCTCCTTTTTTTGAAGTCGGTTAAATATAGCTCGGGTGCCGCTGAAATACTGATAGGTGCGAGGAAGCGCCACATATCCACTCTGCTCACACATTTTAATGCCGCGCCTGCAGCGAGATATTGAGAATAGTATAACACTTTTTGTATAGTGTATCAAATTATTTTTGTATACTATTCGATATTTTTTGTGTTACTTACATTTTTGTGTACTATTTGATTTTATCGTGTAACTTTATTGTAATTGCCATTTGCAGTTTTGCAGTTTACTGGTGAGTAAGTTTTTCATTTTGTGTTTGAGCTACGGGGCAAAAAAGTTTGTGAAGCTCAGCTTTAAACTTACCCGAAGGTTGTAGCAAAGTTTCGCTGTTGCAGTTAAGTTTGGACAAAGCTTTAATGCTGCTTGTGGAGCCGTGTAGATCCATAACCACGTATACTTTCTGTAATTAATGCAGTCTCATATATTATCCATCATCACGCCCTTTATGTCAGGAGGGTAAAGCATTGTTTAAGAGGTATACGAAAGAATAGAGCCGGTGTCAATTGTTGCTCATATATACTAATCTCATCAAATGGCAACTTAATGTTGCGCAGGGTCTTGTTTTTTTTTAATTAGCTAAAACTCTACTCCATTACTAGATATAGTTTTGTCTTTCTTTTTAATTATGTTTTGTCTCTCTCTCTGTATTGAATGACAGATTTGTTAGAGAGTGACAAAACATATGGTGTTAAATACTTTTTTTAAAACAAAACACGATGTCACTTCTTTGACAGATGTATAGGTCATTTTTTAAAAGTGTGTGCGCTTTTTTGTGCCTTCCGAAGCACGAGAAGTCGATTAAAGCACATATTCCCAAGAAAACACTGTACTAATTGCGCTATCGATATTCGTAAACTTTAAAATACTTACATCAGGCACATTTTCAAAAGCTATATCCAATACTTCATTGTTGTAGTAAATATGGACTTTGCCGTCGTCGGTTTTCTTCAAACCAATTCTGTCGTTGCTACGCAGCCACGAGAACGATGGTACTATAGTCTGCACTTGAGATTCAGGATTACCTTGTTTGGAGGTAACCATCAGCTGCCCTGTAATATCAAAATCATGTATAATTAGGAAAATGCGTATTTGAAGGTGTTTTAAAAAGGTTTATAAAATTTATCGAATTGTGGCTTATATTAACAAGTTAATGGCAGTAATGGAAGTTATGCGGTCTACAGTATTTACATATATATATGTAACAACCATACAATATCATTCATTCGTCACATAATAACGATATATTTACCGTCTATGAAAGATGTGTAATGCGGCAATTGGGTGACATCTGATGGGAAATGTCTATTAACATGGGCATTCAAAATATTGATATCCGTGATTCCCATACGAAAATTACCAGCCATAAAATCTGTGTTGTTCATGATCTTAATCTGTAAAAATTACACGCAAACATTAGAAAATATGAAAATGTGGTTTGTCTGAATTTCGATTTTAAGAGTTATAAATTGAAAAATACGGATTATTAAACCAATATTTCGAAACGGTTTTGGATTCAGCATACCTTAACTTTACTATACATACCAAATTTCCGAGCATGTATGGAAGGCATGATGAATACAAAAGAAGCAACAGAGGTATGTCAGGATCGTAGCGAATGGCTTTCGATGATGATCTATCTATGATGGTGATGATAGATAGATAGATAGAAAATAATAGATTATAACCTTCTTCAATAAACGGACTATTTAACGTAAAATAGACAGGTAGTTCCTGAGATTAGCACGTTCAAACATGAATATTTTTTCAGCTTCAATAATATTAGTATAGATTAATAATTTTGAATTTGACAAAACAATATTTACCTCAAACATCTCACCAACAACCAAGTGGGCTGCGCTGAATATCAAAGCATAATTATGGGAGCCCCTGCTTCTTCGAGCAATAGAATAATCATCAATGATACTTGCATTCTGGCCGCAATATTCCGAAAATCTGAAAATCATAACTATTAAACTATATGTTGATATAGATAATTAACTATTGGCCAATTGTTTTATCAGATCGAAATAAACTGTTGGGTTTTCGACCTGTTGCTAGTAAATAGCTACAATTTGGATTGAACAAAGTATAGATTATGTACCAAACAGCTGAGTAATTAGAGCGCCATTCTGATTAACCGTCGGCCAATAGTTGGATGGGAATCAGACGGCCCTCAAACTTTTCTAGCGACAGGGTTTCGCAATAAAACAGCAGAAATCAAAACATATATGTGCCAAAATAATGACCGTAGCACTGGAGAAGGAATTTCGAAGATCTGCAGCACGGGAATCGATGTCAGTGTGAATAAACTAGATAGTTCAACCATAGCTACCCAGATATTTAACCTTCAAATTGAGTGTGATTCACAATTTCTTGTGAACGATCAATAGATAAAAAATAAAGTCAAACTTACGAATACGGAGCAGGCCCCAATGGCCGAGCGTTCAAAGATTCCGTGCTGGTGCAACCATTGAAGTTGAATGCCCTTTCATCATTCTGCAAAATGGTGACTTGCGTGCACTGACCGTACAGATCGACCACCGCATATATATCCAAGTGAGGGACATACCATGCCCGACCTTGGTCCATCCCATCCAAGTAAAAGTGCAGGCTCCTGTCGGCGTGCCACATTATTCCTATAAACAATTAAATATAATGAATTACAGTAAAACTATTTGCAAAAACAACTATTGTTATAAATTTCGTAAAATATGTAGTTTAATTTTATCTTCGCATGGGTACAATATTGGTTTACAGCAATTTGAATACACAAATACCCTATCTCTTAGACATACTCGTATATTATGCTGACATGGACTTTTTTGTAGATCATTTTATTGTATACACATTTTGTTTGATCTCTGCCGGAGTAGACAGCATATTGACTTAACACTGTTAATGATTAGCTCCTAAATATGATACCATGTTTAATACACCTCGTGAATCAACCCATCTAATCGTGAAAACCGCAACAAAATCAGTTCAGTAATTTTTGCATGAAGCGGGCACATACAAACAAACAGATAGACAGACAGATATACCGACGCGGCGTGATGGTATGTTTATCACTAATATTTTTTTATACATTGAATGTATTTGTTCACGCCATCTTTAATTAACCGACCTAAACAAATAGTACAATTCTCACTTACCCACTCTACTTCCGATGGAAAGAGTATCTAAATCCAGGGGATATCCACTCCTGATGCATTCTCCATTCCGCATGACGGCAGAGCCGCTCAGTATATATGTGTCACTTAGTAAATCAGTCGCAGTGCCTGCTGTAGCAATTTCCAAGCTTTCCGGTATAATTGCTGTTACTCCTGAAAGTTTGGTGTCAAAATTGAAAATATAAGGGAAACTACACAAGCCAACAAAAACATTTTATTTCTAATTACGGATTTGCTAACATTGATTCTCATCAAGAAAAAACGATTAGTATTCTAGTGTTTTACTAGGTAGAAGGAAAAGGGTCTAACCTAGAGGAGTTTTTACATTATACAGGCTGGAGTTTAAAGAAAGTACCTTAAATTTTATGTTAGCAAATTTTATTCAAAGGAAACATTCTTTTATTTTTTAAACTTCACTGTATGTAGTATAGTAAAGGAACAATGACATCGCGCGGGCGCTATACAGAGTGTTGACTTCGCTACCAGGGGAACGACTGTCAATAATAGTCTATAGAGGTAAGTATTGACAAGCCTAACCTGACGCCTAAAGGCCGATTTAGACGTTACGAGTGTTTAGTAGAGTGCGTAGGTGGCACTCGAATGCCAGTGCATTAGTAGGTTTCCAGTGACGTTTATACTTCTTCCAGTAGACTGCCATTTTGTAGGCCAAAACACACATAACTCTCCTTGTCAACTTGTGCAAGTTACTAAAACTGACCGTTTAGACTACAGCGAGTAGCGAGTCAGGAACGCGCGGGGGGTTGAGCGGGCGCGGGAGGGTGTCACTTGAAACAAAAATAAAAAGCGATTCTATTTGATTCTAGTTGAAAGGCGAGTGGAACGTACTAGTACGAGTACTGGAAACTACCGTTTACATGTTTCAATTAATGTACTATCCTAACGCACTCTACTAACCACTAGAACGGTCTAAATCGGCCTTTACACTGCTTGTTGTAGTGATTAGTTTCTGCGCTATACGATTAAATCACTACTCTGTGCGGCGCCGCGCGATGTCATTAATACTCTGTGGTATTTTCATGCGACATTGTGCGTCTGCCCAAATAGCGACATCACTTTTAAATCAGATCATGCATGTTCACCTACACACACTGGGAACAAGAAGTGAACGGTTCTTTAACATATAAGGGAAAACACAACAAAAACTATTGACGGTTCAGGTGACACAACAATCCATTAGGGGCCGTCTCCACGAACGAGAGAATCGCGTCGATAGTCTCGTCCGTGCCACCAAATTCGATACAAACTCTATGGGCCAATCTCCACAGGGCGATACTATCGCCTATAGAGTTTGTATGGCACGGCGAGACAATCGCCGCGATTCTCACGCTCGTGGAGACGGCCCCTTACAATAAAGAATGTAAATTTAAATTTACCTTCCTATTTTACATTATTTTACCTGTTATATAAAAACTTGTTATCTATATCAATACTGTAGTATAGGTACTATATTTATTTTAAACATTTACTAACTAAGTAGAAACTTAAATTTACATTTTACGAGTCCTTTCATAACTTAATTCTCGAAACTACATAAACAACATCAGCTTTTTAGAAAATCCACACTCGTATTTTCTGAAGTTATACTTCTTTAGGCTTTAAGTTTGTCTTCCGCTGGGTACCCTGGGGCCGACAACGGTTCCCGGGAGCTGTAAGGTAACCCGCGAAGAAAAAAAAGAAAAGGAAAAACTTTTTAGGCGCTTTATGAAAAAAGTTATATGAAAAAATGATGAGAGTGAAATTTTACAATGAAACAAAATTTGACAGGAAGAAGTTGCTGAGAGGATAATTTTACGATGCGCGCGCAAGATTCAAGCAAGCCTATTCTTTTTATTATGTTAAATAGACAATTTAGTACGTATATTTAATTCTTAATTATAATAAGCCATTTTTTAAATAAATTATTTAATTGAATTCAGATTTTACCAGATTTTATGTATACATTATGATCACGCAATTTTATTTCCATTAATTATTTGCGTGCCAAATAAAGTAATTTTTGTATTATGCCAAAAAAGTATAACTTCTAACGCGCGTACATAAGTACACGCACCATTTTTTTTTAAGTAAGCAGTACATATCATCCAAACAAGCTTTTGTTTTGTGCTTGCAGATATTTATGTTAAAACCTTACCGGATTTGTCTAACACTCTGTCATGATGAGCTACGGGCGGAGAACTTTGGTTGCCTCCACCGTTAATTGGTGATAACCTATGGGAAATATCAAATTAGGGTAAAACAAACGTACCAACTTCGATGCTGCCAATCCAGCATTCGATCATTTTGTCAACTCGAATCTCGAACATTTCGCATTCTCGGAGCGGACGAGAACTAAATAGAACTGCGTGGTTGAACTCAGAATAAACTGTAGTTCGTGTGGCAACCAAGCGATCGCGAGTTAGAACTGCGTTACGACCGTGTACGCGGTGAAAACAAAGCTCTCTGTAAAATAAAATAATATTCCGTGTGTTTACACACTGAAGTAGCCTCGCGAATGCCTACAATCATCCACGATGGTGGCCTGGGCTGCACGGTTGTACAGTTCTGAAGCAATAATTCGTCTAAACATTGGTTCCTTGCGACAGTTTACATAAATAAAAATATTAAGTACCAAATCAAACCCTAAGGGCGACGTGCACTACTTGTTTAAATATAGTTTTAACTCTATAATTCCATATAAGAATTAAAGCAAATGGCCCTAGGGTCCAATTAGTGAGACTGCTTTGAAACGCATATTGTGAAGTTCATCTGAGAGTTGAGCTCAAAACACCAAATTAAAGTAACAGTGTCCATATATAGCGAGTTTCCCATATTGACGGAGGTATGTTAGTAAAAATATAAATACTTACGGGTATAAGGATAGCAGGGAGTCAGATGACAAAGGCGTTTCTGGCGACAGGAAAGTGGGCGGAATGTATGTGTCCGCGATGGATACCTGGGCTGCACGACCGTACAAATCTGAAGCAAGTAAATATATTGAATGTATATGGATTGATGTTTGAAGTAAACGTTTTTTTTTTCATCCCGAGAACCTTTACAGCCCCTGGGAACGACTAAAGTCTTCCACACATCTAGACCTACGTACGTACGTAACCTAGATCGTCTTCTGCCAGCATTTCCTTTCACTTCCGCTTTTCTTTATGTGACGTAAGTATTTAAAATAGGAATAGCATACAAGTTAAAATACCCAATTAACTCCCTAAGGTGCATGCTCCGTTGACCGTGACTGTACATGGCCGATATGGGGATTGGAACCGAGGCTACCGACGCACTTCATAACAAGTGAGAGAAATGGGAAATTAATAAATTGGAAATAAAGAAGTTCTGATTTAGAATTGTAAGGAATTTCACTAACCAATCACTCCAAACACATATTGGGGCACATTGAAGGCAGCTGGACCTTGGTCGACGCCGTTCACAAGGAAATGTAAGATCCCCATGTCCCGTCGAACCACGGCGATTGTGTCCCCTTCCTGTAAATACACAGCATATCATCCAAACCTGTTGCCTATGAATCCATCTATTCTATTTAATCGTGATCACCGGAAAACATCCATTCGGTATTTACAGAGAAGATCTCGCACAGAAAGCAACGGTTTGACGTGATTGTTTGCACAAATATAGTTTGAGGCCCGGAGAGTGATATAGGTTACATTTTATTCCGGAAATGCTTCGGCATAAATTCTTGTCAAATATAAAAAAATCCACGTTTGATGCCGTGGCGGAAAGCTAGTAAATAAATAAATAAAAGTAAGAAACCTGAAGTTTATTCAAATTCTTCACATACTGCGGAATCACAATAGCGCCATCTCTCACAACGTCTTCGCCTGACAACGCCCAAGTCCCAGAACTAAAAAAACAACTATTAGTAACCGGCAAATAAGGAAAACCTGCGCAGTAGATGACAAAGAGCAAAGATCGCGCAGGCTGTGGAATTAGTAATTTTTATGGGCATTATACGCTTTTAATTTTATTTTTAAAACACAGATCAAACAAAATGTATAATAAAGTTACAGACAACAAATATTAATAAAATTACCTACTATTATAGCCGCAAGTCTTTAATTGGATTGATTGGACACACACATAAAAAGATAATGCTATAATGTATTTTCACTTCTCATGCTCGTAAAGTTGTTCTTTATGTCGAGAGAAGGCTGCATAAAATGGGTTTTTATGCTCTTGTGCATATTTGCAATTTATTATTTTAAGACTAAGGCAATTAGGCCTTACAGCCACATACACAATACACCTTCATTTAAGTGATATATTTTTATGAGATTTAGGTTATATCTTAATTTAATTACGACATATGTATTACTATCTAAATACAAATTTACGATTAATACGGGCGTGCACTTACGTAAAAAAACATAACGCAAATATTAATAATAACTTGCCATTACGGCTCAGACCATAGTCGAACGTCACATAGCAGAGTGTAAAACTCGAGTATAAAACCGATAAATAGCTCGTTTTATACTCTTGTTGTACAATCTACTATTTGTAAAGCATTTAAGTGTATACTTACAGTAACCATATATTTTTTTCAAAACACAATAAGTACAAACAAACACATATTTAAGGCCTTGCGGTGTGGCCACTAACAGTGTCCAGGTGGAAGCCTGTTGCTGCACTTAAGGGGCGGTGGTCAAGGTCATCTTATAACCTATTTTTGACAGATACAAGATGACCTTGACCAACGATCCGTAATGGGGTATCCTCTCAAATGCTCTAAAAAAAATATATAATTTCAGAAGCTATAATTTTAGTTGCTATAAATATTCATTTTCTATAAATTTAGATCCTGTAATTTTAAAAATCTATAAATTTGTTTGATATAATTTTTTAAATCTATAATATTAATTCCTATAACGTATTGTTTTCTATAATTGCAGTTGCCATAATTTTCAAAATCTGTAATTCAAGTCCTATAATTTTTATAATGTCTATTTTCAATTGCACTAATGGCTACTTTTCTATAATTGCTGTTACTATAATTTTGAAAATTTATAATCTCTAATTTCAGTTGCACTAATGACTACTTTTCTATAATTGCAGTTATTATAATTTTCTAATTATATAAATTCATTTTCTATAAATTTATTAATCTATAATATCATTTACTCTAATGGATTGTTAAAATAAGTGTACTCACTATATTTTTAAACGTATAACTTCATTCTATTTACATTTACAAATATATAATCATAAAAAATAATTTTCTATAATGTAATCAATTTAAATAGGTAAGTACTATTATTAAAATTTACAGTAGATTTTGTTAATGTCTGTTGCAGTAATTTTCGATTCCTATTCCCCTAATTTGTAAATAAAAATAGGCTAGCGAGGAGCGAAGCGACGAGCGTGGTTCCAATAGTGCTAAAACAGAGCGCGAGACGAACGAGCGAAGCGAGCGTTCCGCGGCAGCGGACGGCGAAGCGCTAGAAACTCATAAATACCTAAACAACCATCACTTGTTGATAACGGATATGATACCTAAATATATATTATTTATAATAAGAAAGGAAGATTTTTATATATTAATAAATATTTCGCAAATAAACTGGAAAAAAATATAGCAAATTAATCATTAGATAATTAAATGTTGCACCTTTTGATAATTTAGACATCTTGAAAATTATAGAAAACAATTTTAGATAAAACGAAAATTATAGCTAATTATAAATTAGATCATTTAATGTTATATATTTTGATAATAGTGATTTTGAAAATTACGGATATCGATTTTAGACAAAAGAAAAATTATAGCAAATAAATAATTATTTAATGTAATTTTATATATTTTGATAATAGTGATTTTGAAAATTACAAAAATCGATTTAAGGGTAAAAAAAAATTATAGCAAAAGAATAATTATAGAATGTAATTTTATATCTTATGTACCTATATATTCTAAAATTATATCAAAACATTTTAGAGATAATGTAGGAGACCCCCGTAATGGACCTACATGTGTCACTTATAGGTGTTATTTTTAGAAGATTCAATACGTGCCAAATATTCAAAATATATTATTAAAATATTTTAGCGAATCACTGATCATTTACCTGGCATTGGTCAGTTTGAATGGAAACTGAATTTCATTGCAAGTCAGCTGAGTAACGCCAATCTCAATGCTGCCAGTCCATTTAGGGACCACGACATCCAATCTAACTTGGAATACTTCATTGGTTTTCAATGTGCGATTTGTCATTACTATCCCGTCACAGAAGGTTTCGCTAGGACTGAAAAATAAAACTTTTGTTTTAAGTATCTCAGTGTACTGGACTCCAAAATATTCCATGACCTTTTTGTATGTTATTGAACCATACTAATTTTAAAATACTATTTGTACCCATATATGTATATGAAACGTATATTACATTTAATAACAAACCCAATAAAAATCCGACCATGTACCAATGGGTTTTTTATAATAAAAATCTGTGTACATTATCCAACAAACCGCACAAAGAGGCTTTTCCATCTATATATACCTCAACAGAGCTGGCCACTCGTTAGGTATAGCCTCAAAAAATCAATGGCTAAATGAGGAAGACTTTGTCTTCCACTGGGTACCCTGGGGCCGGCAACAGTTCCCGGGAGCTGTAAGGTAACCCGTAAAGAATTAAAAAAAAAAATGCGAACATCTATAGTTATTTATATACAGAATGAAAATTTAAGACTTATATGATAATTAATTAAAGAGATTTCCATATCTTTACCTTCAATATGTGAGGTTCGAACTTTTTTATTCCGCTGTATACCTTTACGCCGAATGCCTGTATACCGTTAAATGTTGTACTTTTTTTAAGTAGGGTATGGTTATTTTATTTTAATAAAGTAGAATAAGGCTTTTTTTTAAATAAAAAAGAATAGGGTATTTTAAAAATAATGTGCTAAAATGTGAATACAACGTATAATAAAGGTATACAACGTTTTATTCCGCCTATTACTACGAAAGTGATCATGGAATATACTTGAATATTAAAAATAAAATTATACTTACTTAGACCGATGAGCAGTCTTACCATTGCGAGACACAACAACATTCGAATCACGCAACGGATGAAATAATAGGGTGCCCTGGTCCAGCCCTGCCTCTGTCGCTAAAATATTTAAGAATATTGAATCAGTGTTTTCTAAGGGTCATCGCAGGTCTGGCGGAGAGCAGAGCAGAGCATTCTACCTTGACAATAATGAATATTCACCTTTTTGAATGTGAGCAAATTAGAGCGTGAGTGCAAGCCGTTATTATACGTGTCTTTTTATGTAAAATAAATTAACTTTAAATAAAAGTGTACCGACTTCAAAAATTTGCACTGAAAAGTAAGAATTAATAAATATTTCGTCGTAGAATTTGAAGAAGGTTGGTGCAACTCGAAAATTAATACATAGAAAATATCGTCATTTTTTTATATGCCTTGTTACGGTTTTCGAATTATGGTATCTTACCAAAAATGAAATGTTGCCTTCATGCAATTCTAAACTTCATTTAAACATATTTAGATTTTATTCATTGTCAACGTAAAATGCTCTGCCTTGCTCCCTGTCAGGTCTGCACCGATTCTTACAGACTTGTCGCCTTACAGTTAAACGTTGCACAAATGTATAGTGTTTTGTCTCCCTCTAACAAGTCGGTCTTTAATATGATATAGAGATATAACTTTCTTCAAAGTTTCATACTTCTCATCTGTATATTTAAATAAAACATATTATTACTGATGACAATGTTCCAGCAAGCTATCTAATTTGCGTTGTCTTACTTAAAATATAGAGACAAACTCTGTTCCCTAAAATATAACATATAACAAAATGCTGTCTCAAAACAGATTTGTATGATGTATTTACCGAAGAGTGCAGAACAATGTACTATTCAAGCACCTCCCAGCGTTGACAGACTTTGACTTTTCGCAACCAGGAACGGCGGCGCTTCTTCAATAATAAATTTATACTTGAATTATATTAAATGATGAACTAGTTATATTAAGTGAAGCGACAGGCATGCCATCACTTATGTTTGGGCAACTAGCTAAATGTGGACTTTCATACCATTATATCTGCCCACACCGCAGTCAGTGCCTCTGCTAAGTATGCGAATAGATTAAAAAGAAAGTTATTTTTAACGAAAATTCATGGTATTCAAACATGCAGAGATACCATAATCAGAACAATTATGTATAATATACAGACACACACGGATTATATTATATTACTTTTTTTTAATTAACAAACCTTCTGAGGAGCCCCCAGCCTCTTCCCTGTCCCTGGACGCGCGCTCAGATTGTTGAATATTACTGTCGACACGCTCGCCTGGATCTACAATAGTAACCTGTAAAAAACGTTTTAACGTATACCTCAGGGGTGCCTTTCCGCTTTTAGAAACATATCAACGCCCCTAGGGTGCCCAGCTGAAGACAAGTCTGCATAATTAGGTTTGTAAAGTGAATTTTTTTGAAAAAAATAAAAATAAATTATTTCTTTACATACCGATTTAGCTGATGACATTTATATGGGGCTTACTATGTGGACGCAATCCTTCGCGGCAGACGGTGTCATAGAACGTAAGTAAGACGGCATATATCACTGCATGTCTACATATTGTGTTCTAGATTGTGATTGTGAAGTCACCCATAAATATTGCAAGTGCGAGAGATAATGTAATATGCGCTGTTTTACTTACACGTTTTATGACGCGAAGGATTGTTCCTTTTTCAGTTCCATAGCCAAAACGATTTAGCAATCGTTGATACGTCGCCTTGCACATAGTAAGTAACAAGTTAACGCTATCTTAGCCCTCATTTAGTGGTCTGTTGAGCAGTTGAGGTATTTCGACATTCTGATTCTGTACTTATGCTATCAAACATTCTAGAATCCATTTGACAGCTTGAAGAGATCTCCTATTCAAATAAGTAGAGTTCTTGAAAATGCATATAGTGGTGTGGCATATGTCATGTAATCTAACATAATAAATATGACACATCACATGACACAAGCATGGACGATTTGGAGATCAAATCCGAGTGTTCTGTGCTGCACGCTTATGGCGTGGCCACTCGGCGGTCAATACCTACGAAGATTTTTTTTATTTAACCAAAACATTCGTTTTCAAAGCGTTGCATTTCAAAATGAGCTATACCATATTACTAGAAGTAAAATGTTTGTATATTTTATTATTAAGTTTTACCTTAACAGTCATTCCATAAAGGTCAATAACTCCCCAAATTTCAAGACCGCATCTGTCTGCTGCTATGCCCTGATCTACGCCGTTGATAAAGAAATGAAGGTTTCCACTGCTTCTACGCATCATACCAATCGTGTCGCCAACCTACAGAACAAAAGTATTTATATACAAAATTCAACCAAAGTGACTATACTTTCGAGTATCTGAAGTATAAAATATCCTATTTAGTTGGTGGTGACGCCGAAACCTTCAACATTTAAGAATCAATTTAATATTTTTAGTTTTCTCGTATTTGGCCCGCGGATCTCTAAAGTCGTTGAAGGTATGTTCCCCTTATTTGACCGATCGCGACGTGCTCAGTAGTGCTTCGTAAGCTGTACGCAATACTAGACAACACAGCCCGCCGCCGCCGCTTCGGTCGCCTACAATATTGGAGCAACCGATCTCGGCGCAGCAGCAGTTGACAATTAAGTATTTCATACCAGACGACTTCCTACAAATTTATAATTGATTGTACGGGAGCGAACCAGTTGGGATTATTTTGTAACGTTCACTTCAAGATGGCTACATCTTTCTTAGACCAATTTTTGTCTGTATATTTCTAGATATGGTACTTTATCTTTATATGCTGTATCTTATCTCTTTATTTAATTTCTTTTCTTTTAGTTATATTTTTACATATTTAGGTATAAAAAATAAAACATAAATATATAAAAATATAAAAAAGGAGTTATCCCCCGGCAGCGAGGTAAATACCCAAACTACCGGTGGTTAGGGCTGCAGAGAGAGGAACATCCTCACAATACGGGCCGTGCTAAGGAGTACTGCCTTCTGGATCTGGCCCTTGACCCAACCGCCAATCTCAAGGCTCCTAAGATGACGGTCAAAACTCTTGCCAAACAGACCATTGACCGTCACGACTATCGGTACAATGATCGCCGACTTCACATCCCACATGTCGACAATCTCGTGAGCCAAGTCAAGATATTTTGATTGTTTATCTTTCTCAGCTTTCACAAGATTGTCGTCATGTGGGATAGTGACATCGATTATCATTGCAAGGTGCGCTGATCGATCTACCAACATAATATCAGGCTTATTGGCAACAATAGTTCTGTCTGTGATGATAGATCGATCCCAGTAGAGCGTGGCATGACCATTTTCAAGAACTGGTTCAGGCACATACATGTAATACGGTACTTCCGTGACTACAAGGTTGTATCGTAAAGCAAGTTGTTGATGTATAATCCTGGCTACTTGGTTGTGCCTGTGCAAGTACTCGCCGTTGGCAAGGCTAGAACAACCGGAAATAACATGTCTGATTGACAGATGTCAGCCGTGCCGTCCTTAATGATGTATTTCCGGTAGTTATTCGTCTTGACAACTTCGTCCATAATTGCACAGGTAAAACCTTCGGTTTCTCCAAAGAGATCACCGAAGCGTAGCCAGGACACGGAAGTCAAAAGGTCTACTTCAGAACCATGAAGAGCCTTATAGAACCTTCCGTGTAACTCCTTGCTCTGCCATACCTCCTTGCGGTCATTAGTACTCAGTATTACAGGTTTGTGCCAGTTCTCTTTAGTCAAGGTAAAGCCCTTGTCTACCTTGACCACATTTCCATGCATCACCCCCTCATTGTTGAGAAAATATTCTCTGAGACTGTATACCTCACGATTGTGGAGAGTCTTAGCGTTGAGAAAGCCACGACCTCCACATTTACGTGGGATGTACAGTCTCATTACAGATGAGCGTGGTGCATACGATATGCGGTCAATAGTGTCCGAACTCGTCTGTCCAGGGCGTCCAGTTCAGTTTGAGTCCACTTGAGTATGCCAAAGGAATACAATAAGACAGGCATGACCCAATTATTAAAGGCACGCACTTTATTTCCGCCTGATAAAAGACTCTTAAGTACTTTTTTCAGGCGGCCATAGAAGCGCTCCTTCATAGATTGTTTCATGTATGTCTCATTGATTGTTATTGCCTGTGACATACCTAAATACTTGTAGGTTTCGTTTTCGGAGAGTGAATCAAGTTTTACAGAATCTGTGAGTAGTGTACTTTCAGACTCCGATATCACTCCTCGCTTTACATGTATGATCGCACATTTGTCCAAACCAAACTCCATACTGATAGATTTACTAGAGTTTTCAGTTATCCTTAGTAAATCTATCAGTTGTAATTTGTTTTGGGCAAATAACTTCAAATCATCCATGTAAAGTAAGTGCGATATAACTTGACTCTCTCCCCGTAAACGGTAGCCTAGCCCTGAAACCCCTAGCAGTGTGCTGAGTGGGTTTAGTGCCAAGCAGAACCATAAGGGACTCAAACTATGGCCTTGGAATATACCCCGTTTAATCCTGATTTGTTCGATGTCACCGAAAGCTCTTCGGCATCCTGGATAGATAAGGACTGTTTTCCAGTGCCCCATACATGAGCTCAGGAAGGTGCGTAGAGTTGTATCGATTTTATACAACTCCAGCACCCTCATGAGCCAGGTATGTGGTACAGAGTCATAAGCTTTTTTGTAATCTATCCAGCATGCCGATAGATTCTTTCGGTTACGTCGAACTTGTTGGCTAATGGTCATGTCTATGAGGAGAAGTTCTTTAGTACCACGGGACCCAGCCCTACATCCATTCTGAGAAGCTGACATGATGGAATTAGTGTCTATATGGCTACCAATTTTGATTCTCAAAATGGATGTAAGGAGCTTGTAGATAGTAGGTAAGCATGTTATGGGTCTATAGTTCTTAGGATCCGTGGTACTACCGGACTTATACAGCAGGCGGGTAATGCCTGTAGTCATAAATTCTGGGATTGATCCAAACTCAATCGCGTCTTGGAATTGGTAACCATTTTAGCCAGTAGTTGTGTAGTCCGTCGGGCCCTGGAGACTTCCAATTTGCCATAGGACGGACCGCACAAACTACATCGATGGGGTCAATAATGACAGACCCCATCTCTGGCACAGACTCACAGGCCCGCTTAACATCCTCCATCCAAGCGTCTTCCTCCATCCAAGCGTCTTTTGTTTTTTCTTAGACCTATTTTTGTCTGTATATTTCTAGATATGGTACTTTATCTTTATATCCTGTATCTTCTCTCTTTATTATTAGAATATGAGAAAATTATTCCATATGAAAACTTACTCTTATCTCATCAAGATTAATACTGCCATATTCGTATGTAGAGCCCTGCCCATTAACAAGCACCTTGCTCCCTGACATCATGATGGTACCAGAATCCATGTTTGTCATAGTTGATGGAAATCTGATATGCGCCGGATCATGAGTTGTTACTCCGACCTGCATAAAATACAATATTAGATATTAAGAGGGACAAAAAACGATTAAAATTTAATCACCTAAAAACTTAGGATTCCTTCAAAGATTGCAATATTCGTAATTTCGCTTTTTTCGCTATTCAAAAATGTCCACGGGCAAAACGTCTAGGTAGACTTACCTATCATATAAAATGTCAATACAAGGGGCGTCTGTGGTCGAGTGGGTAAGACGTCGGTTCGCAACTGAAAAGTCGCGGGTTTGATTCCTACATCCGACCATGTATCAATGGGTTTGTATAATAAAAAAAATGTATGTACATAATCCGACAAACCGTACAATGAGGCTTTTCCATCTATATACCTCAACAGAGCTGGCCACTAGTTAGGTATAGCCATTGGCTACAGAAGGAAGACTTTGTCTTCCACTGGGTACCCTGGGGCCGGCAACGGTTCCCGGGAGCTGTAAGGCAATCCGTGAAGAATAAAAAAAAAGAAGAAGAATACCTCAATACTACCACTCCATTTGTCAATAAGAGTGTCAATACGAATCTCAAACATCTCGTTATCAAATAGGGGTCGGTGCGACATAACTACTCCGTTGTTGTAGTCGTCTAAAGGCCGCGCCCGTTCTGCGCTCCTGTAAGATTCGTACACAAATACAGAATCGTCTTTAAAATCTATATATAAAGGACGAAGTGCAAAGTAATCTGCTATTCATTGATTAATATATCAGACAAACAGGATATATTCAATTTAATACATTGCCTTCAAGAGCTTCCAGCTACTGTAAGAGTGCACTTTGTTAATTTAGTATTGTCGTGAATACATACAACAGCAGTCAAGATTATTGGCAGTGCTTGTTAAATAAAATTGAATTATATGTCTCTCTGATTTACAAGATGCGATATCTCGTAGCCCTACTTATTAAGCCATGATGTAGTTTTAACTACAAATCTACATCATGGCTTAATAAATATGGCTACGTGACAGAGAAACAATCATAGAAAATGTTTGTCCAACCCAGGATCGATATACAAGAATAATCACACATTAGTGTAATCCTGATTTTATTTATTACGGTATTTCTCGTATTCCGGAACAAATCCGCTAGGACCCGGCCATATGGATACTCCAGTCTTGCAGGTAGTAATTTTTATTTTTTTAATGTTTACTAAACGCCACTCTTACGCTGAAAAGGGTTTTTCTGAATTTCAGCTAATAAGGGTATATTTTTTACGTATATCATCATATAAAATTTATCCTCATTGTTCCTTACCAATGATAATGTAAAGTTAAATATTATACTTACTTGTTATTTGCTGTCAACTTAACAAGTATGCCGCAACGGCTGTGAAATCTCAATTTATCCTGCAGTGCTGAAACATTTTGTATGATATTAAAAAAAATGTGGTAATAAGACCGGAAGTAAAAAAATCTCAAGAGGTTGTCATGACTGTGAAATATGTACTATGTCATATATCTTCTTCTTCTTTTGATATATGGCAACAGTGCTGACTTAGCGTCGCAATTACCGGTAGCTAAGATTATCCCGCCGACTGTGATACGTCTTATTAATCGCTGACTAATCACAACCATCACAGCGCGAACGGGATTAAACCGGATTCCACATCACACCACGACAAGACGCGAGCGTCAACCGCCATGACCGGATGTGGAATCTAAGTCATTTATATTATTGTACTACTAAAAATTCATGTAATATTCATAAATATTATGATATACGTAATTTCCGCGACATTTTTTAAACAATATGTTGTAATTTTTACCTATAATGGGTACGCCATCTGCAGTTCGCTCTGACAGGGTAAAGAATGAGCCTAAGCTGAGGGCTGCTCCATCAAATTCACTAAACGTTTCTTGTGCATCATCGTCCAACTAAAACAAAATAATGTTCAAAAGTCATTTTCAGGGCGCTAACTACATCATAAATCGTAAATTTTGTGAAATTAATTTGATATTTCACAATTTCTTTCCATAATAAATAATACGTAACACTTTATATCGATTAACAGATGGACTATAGAATTTTTATAGGCGCGTATACATGAAGAATGTGGACTGATGGGTAAGTCCGGGGTCCAATCCACCTCAAAAGGTAAAGGCAGTCATGGGGACTGCCGACAGAAGTGAAAACTGTATATCGTATAATAACACAATCTAGCGATCATTTCCCCTCCGGCCGCCATGGCAACCAGTTGTCAAAAAAGAACAAACATTCTTGCTCTGCAACCAGTTGCCAAAGAAGATATTCTGTTCTTGTTTCACAGCTAGTATTTGTTACAATTACACATAGAGTACTAAGCCTATGGAGGGGCCATAGACGGGCTCCCCCTTTCGCCAATTTTTTCCCCTTTGACCAGTTATACTGACCAGGTGCGCAGTAATAAGTTACCTTACATTTCGTTGGTATCGTTTTGTGTCGAGAGACAGATCTCTAGGAAAATAGTTAATTGTGATGTTTTAAACGGGAAAGGCGATCTAGGGCGTGAAACTTAGTGTTCCCAATCATTAATTATAATTATTATGTTTGTATTTTAACATAATCATCATATAACGTAAAATCCGTTGCGACAATAAAACGACAGAAAAATACAGTGGTACAGGGGCTAGTACTAGGCGTTTACCCCCCCCCCCCCCCCCATGTGTAAAATACCCCAATGTAATGTAACCCAAGGTGTAAAAAAATTACCTAAGAAATTCCTTACATCGCGTGCGCTGCGAAAACTATTGATGATATAGAGGTAGTGGTGGTGGTAGAGGGTAGGGGTTAGGAGTAGAAGTGGGGGTAGGGGTACGGGTAGGGGTGGGGGTAGGGGTACGGGTAGGGGTGGGGTAGGGGTAGGGGTACGGGTACGGGTAGGGGTGGGGGTGGGGTAGGGTAGGGGTAGAGGTAGGGGTAGAGGTAGGGGTAGGGGTAGAGGTAGGGGTAGGGGCAGGGATAAGGGTAGGGGTAGCTGGTAGGGGTAGATATAGGGTATATTTTATTTTGTTCATAAATATCCACGGGCGAAGCCGGGGGCGGAATGCTAGTATTATATATATAGCTACACGCGATTAATGACCATATTATATCAGAGATATTAAGTTACAGTTAGAAAAACAGCGATTATGTGTATTAATCGAAAATACTTACATGATTAAAGAAATGATAAATCTAGATCCATCAAGTGCAGCAACAGGCTTATCATCTGTTCTGTTTAATATGTGCAACTGGCTAAAAGAGGGCACTGCTACTGGTGTCTCTGGTGACACCTCAATGTATAAAGGCCGTAAAGGTATCCTTGTTCGATTTCTTTCTGAGTTATTAAATGTCAGTTAATCTATATTTTATTTTTTTATTAAAATCATATTACCAGGTTCAGGCTTATATCCATACGAGGTCCGGCACACATAAGTGCTGGCAATGTTCTAGGTGGGTTACATAGAAGTGTCAATTGAAAACATTCTCCCTGCATGTCCACAACAGCGAAAATTCTGGATGGCAAGTGTTTGACGGCAACTCCCAAACATTCACCGTTTAAAAAGAACAGCAGTTCATCCTAAAAATTAATGTATAATTCAGGCATAGAACGTCCTCGGATCATATCTGATGAAGTAAAAAAGTTTCAGACATCATATTAGTGCAATTGCAAGCGAGGTTTTTAATAGTATCAAACGAGTGTTTTATTACCTAGTTATGTGCAGTTTCATAGGTAGGTAAACAACAACAAAATTATTTATTATTCTAAAAGTCAACTCGTTTGTAATATCCTACATACCTCACAATCTACTCTTATATAGTAAAGTCTCTATTACAAAATCGAATTATACTTTATAATGATATGTTTTATATACACGCGTCTGTAATATGCCAAACTTCGATACTGTAATGTATTACAGTACCGAAGTTTTCATACTTAAACGATATCGTATGTTTTGTTTTTTTTAATGCAGAAAGGGTAGAATATGTCTTATACAGCCACATTAAACGCTATGAAAATATCGACACGCGCATGTGCGAGTCACTTGACAGTTAACGCGTATGCGCGGTAGGTAACCGCGGTTTGCCGCCAATTTGTCAATTAAGAAATTGGTCAATTATTTTAAATACCTATTGCATGGGATTAGATAAAGTAGTGTATGAACGGGCACATAACTTGGAATTAAAACACTCGTGGATGCTATTAAAAAATCCACTTGTAGGTACTACTATTTCAACACACTTGCTCGTAACGTGAGTCTTATTACCTCACTTTTAGACCCATGATTCCATATATTAAACAAGTGTAATTTTTTCTTTACATTACAGCACAAGTGTTATAATATAACCCAATGAAGTTAAATTCGTACGAGATTGCAAATTGTATGTGTGTCCACAAAGCATTCTTAATTTAACCGCATAATACAGATTTTATTTTTTAAGGGGAGGAACGAATAATTTTGGTTGATTGCTGAACTGAAATTCCCGAATTCTACGAATGCTATGAACATACAATTTGGGCATCGAAAACTAGAGGATTTTATCTAGTATTGTGTAGGATGAAAACATGATTGGTGAAAATTTTCTCGATAACTTAAATTTTTAAAATCACCTCTTCAAAAACACCTTTTTAGTCATACGACCATACTCTAAAGGGATTTACGTTTAAATTTTATACGAATCTATAGGTAATTTCAGTACCTAGTATTGATTCCGCTCGAACCACTCACGAGCCCGAACCAAGAGTTTAAGGCGTGGCTTACGATTAAAAATTTCTGAGTCGTTCCTCGTCTTAACCACGACTTTGTTTGTTGTTTGGCGAAGTTAACCGTGCTTTATCTGTCACCTGCGCGCGCATAGCTAACGCGACGCTGGAAAAAACAAAATATGCGCGCCATTTTGCATATTTGGTGCTTATTCGAAGTGACAGAACGGATAAATAATAAAAGTAAGGGACAAACTAATTGGTAAATTTCTTGAAAACAGTTATTTAAGGTGGTATTTACCAGTTTGTCTTCGTGGACCCACACTCAGACCCACCGGTGAAAGATTTACATACTTGCTCATTCATTTTAACCGCAGCAAGTTTCCGGAAACTTGTAGAGTGCGACCAGTACGTCGTAGCTACGGCTAGCAGCGTCGTAACGTGTACTCGTATCCATACATACCTTAGAGCTCTTCATTATTCCCAGGTGATCGCCTTCATGAATATTTTCCAACTGAGTACCATATGGGGTAAGAATGGAGTCACCATCTTTCACGATTGACCCTTTTGATAATATCTAAAATCGTAAATACCAGTAAAATAAATTATTACCTTTTATTTAACATACACTATTATGTTACTTACAATAACAAATAAAATATAAAACACTAAACACTAGTTTCTAATTCTGCAGCCAACAATCATGACATGCGATGCGATGGGTTTTTTTTACTAAAGGAAAGACAAGTCTTCCTCATTTAGCCGATGGTGATATTTTAAGGTATAAGTGGTATCTGCAGGAATTCGTGTTCAGAAAAATAGTCCTAAATTGATGATTTAGTTTCTATTCTCGACTGAGATATCTTCTAGAGTGGTTGATTTCAGAATGTTTTTATTAATCTATTTTTAGTGATCTCAATTATATACGATTCCGATGAGACATTTTTAATGATAAAATTATATATTGAAAATGTCTCATGAAAATCAATTCAGCACTTTTTCAGGAATTTAGTAATTTTGTGTCTAATTATGTTGGTATTTCAATTTTGGTTTTGCCGTCTATATGCTATATGTACTGGGAAAGGAGGTTGCCTGGGTTGTTAGTCTGCGGATGAGGTTTCTAACCCTCTGTTTAGGCGATACAATTAAAATTTATCAATTACAATACATACCCATGCCGTATTCCTGAGTTTAGTAGCATTAGGTGGCAGTGTGATATAACTGGGATCCAATGTTGTTACCCCAAAGTCAATGCATACAGGATTAGATGTATAGGACTAAAACAATATAATGACATATTAGATTTATTTAAAAAAACCGTCGAACGAATCCGTGACTTCTATGGAATCATAAAACTAAAGTCACAGACCACAAAATAAGTTGGTTGGTAATTGAAAATTGCTGATACATACATATTTATGATGTGTAACTGGATGTAAAGAAATTAAAATTCGAATATAGAACCGAATATTTGAGGTTCTTTAGATATTACACATCATTGGCAACTACGGTCGCTCTTTTTTCGTATGCTCCATAATGTGGGGCATTGTTAAATAGATCTTTTTAAATAATATTAATATTGTGCTATAGATTCCGAAGAGGTTTTTTTAATTAGCTAAATATTTCGAGAGCTATGAGCCTATAGTTCCATTAATAGAGCCCAAAGAAGTGATTACCATACTGAAGATCCAGTAGTTCTGGATTTTTAATATGTTGTATAGATCGGTAGAATAGTGAAAAGCTCACCCCACGTTTTGTCAATGAATGAATGCGTGCGACTGGCACCAGTCGCGCCCACTATGCCGGGCACATAGAGATGCTTTTTCACGCTTCGCTTGAAGGACCCCAGGTTGTAGGAAGCCCGAAACACCGATGCCGAAAGTTCGTTCCACATTTTGACAGCACGACACAGGGACGAGTCACTGAATTTTCGTTCGTATGCAGAACGTGTCCACAGTGTGAGCATGAAATCTATATCCTGTGCGAGCAGTGCGGGTGCGAAAAGGGGATAGAGGGACGAGGTCATGGAGTTCTTCTAAACATTCCCCATAATACAGTCGATAGACGACGCTAAGAGAGGCTGTAGCGTAATTGTGGAGGCTCGAAATTTCGTGTGGCCTTTGGGTCATTGATGATGCGAATCGGTCTTTTTGCAAACCGTTGACGGCATCGAGGAGATACTGAGCAGAACCATTCCAGAGGTGAGAGCAATATTCAACGCACGAACAAACTTGGGCTTTGTAGAGCTGCAGCCTGAGCTTTGGCGTGAAATAGCGTCGCACCTTGTTCAGTATTCCTACTTATTTTGAAGCTGTTTTACTAATGCCCTCAATGTAGTCTCTGTCATTAAGGTCAGAGAGGAGTGTTGTGAAGAGTGGGGACGGGGGTGAAGGGGGTTTTTGAGGCATTGAACTGAACGAGATTCTTAGAACCCCAAACCGCAATGCGGTCCAATGTTTCGTCCAGCTCAGTGACAACACCCTTACGCAGTTCCTCCAGTCGTTGAGGGCTTGTAGATGGTAGACCGACAAACCCAGCGTGAACCGTGCTGATGTCCTCATAGCAATGAATGTTTCCCAATGAGAGCGTATCATTAATATGCAGAAGAAACAGAGTTGCAAAATCTCCAGGCCTCTGTAATTATACCGGAAGAGTACGATAGACGACGATAGACTTTTCGACCGATATTTCGCATATTACCCGATCTGTTAATGAAGCGCGCAATACTCGCACATGTTACGGCAACTATTAAAGAACATTTTAAGCATTGAAAAAAGTCACGGGTTTATGATTATTGGAATTTTTAAAAAAAACCTTTTTTTCAAAAAATCTTTTCAATATTTTTCAAATTTGAAAATACGCTCTTTTTTTGGCTTGTCAAGAGCTACATTTTCACCAACTTTGGTCGACATTTTCTATATGACCTCCTAATGTCAGTTGTTTTAAAAATATATTGCATTAATTCTATGGAAAATTTCCGTTTTTTTACATAAATTATCTTCGTTTGCTGTATGGGCCAAAATTCTTTTCAATGCCTAATTCGAGCGGTGGTTTTAAAAAAAATATTGAAATTGAAATTAATATTTTATTATTCTTTATTGTTGATATAGAATGGTATCAGTTTAATCTATAATATACTTACATTTGCAGCGATGTTTTAAACGATATAACTATATTTATGGCAGTTTATACACTAAGCTGTCGAAAAATTAAACAACAGCGTTACTTTACTACAAATTTAAGATTTATTTATAAAATCTTACAATTAAGCTCACTAATATGGCAATTTTAAACTGTAATACTAGTATTAATCTCCCTTGAAGTTGAATCACAGAAATAATCAGTATAATGAAATATTCTTAATATTTTAGATCACTGCGTTACCAAAAGTCTTACTTAAAAACTCGACTTTTCTAATAATTATAAAAATAAAATCAAAAATTAATACAAACTAGTGATAGAAGCTTCGACTTATAATGAACAACAGACACGGATGAAGTTAAGACATTTTTAAGTTATCAGAAGCCTAAATATTACTGTAAATGCTTTAAAAGTCTGGGCACAGAAGAGTAACGCAGTAGTAATCTTGGTACCACAGCAGTATCTTACATACATTACTTTGTACTTTCATAAACTAGGTCTAGTAGATTATTCCTCGTTCAATCCATCTCGCTCTGCTATTTCTTTCACAACTATTTTTTTTTGCGTGGTAGCTTTTAAGGTGTTTTCTTTTGCCTTCCCCATTTTTTACGGGGTCCAGCTTTAACTTAAGCCTATAGCGACGTTGCTTTTCTGCGGGTGTCAAAGCCGTTTACTGTAGAAGCTTATTTCTGAAAAAAAAAGAAGTAATGTATGGGTATTTTGGTTTTAAAAATGTATTAATAACTTAAAATATACAACTGCGTAACCAATACAACAACTGCGTTACTGATATAGTAACGCAGTGTAGCGGTAACGCAGTTGTAAATATTTAATTATATCGTAAATGTGCACTAAATGGAAAAATAAAAAGCAAACATTTTGTCACTGTCAAAACCCATTACGAAATAACTGTGTATAAGAATAATAATAATGCAAAATCGTCAGTACTTACCTTTCTACGACGGTAACTCAGCGGCCACGCAATAAACACACGCACCTCTCTCGATGACTGTGAAGCGGCTATCATTTTGTTTTAAGAGTTACAACAAGTCGAACAAAATGAGGCACATTAAATTATAATAAACTTACTTTAAGGTATATTTTCATATAGCAACGCAAGGTAGTTAAGATTTTATTCTTTGTTGGGTACATAATGTAAAATATTAATTTTTTTATTAAACGTTTTAGGTAAAAAGTATCTATTGCAATGGTAATAAAGTTCAAAACTTATAATTTTGATAACGATATTCAAGTACAACGGCATCTAGGAGATATTATGAGAGATTACTATTTATAACATGAGACTCTGCTCCAGAACAGCAATATTTTGTATGAAAAACAACGGCGTTACTAAAAAAGACAACGTTGTTACCGTAATTTGCAAATAAATAATATAAAATTCTGAGTATATTTTATTTTGTTGAATAGAAAAATAGTGCTATATTTATAAATTAGTGTATTTTTTCACATATTTGTACTGTTTCCTTATGAAAAGTGAAATTCAACCGAAGGAACCGATTTTTAGGCATCAAAAAGTATTTTGGCCCGTATATTGATTATGAAAAATTTACATAGAGCTCAAAATAGACAGACTGGTCTAATATATGAGTGCGGACTGGATAGGGACATGTAGACCACATTTTCTGCAATTGCTCTTAATTTCAGCCATCCCTGTATGACCATTTACATTAAGTATGTATTATCATCTGTAGGTACATAGCCCCATATTTATAAAACTAATCTACTTTATTAGAATAAAACTTTGATTTATTTTTATTTATTTGATCTTTTTTATTAGTTTAAGTATTTATTTTTTGTTTATAATTATGTCTTATAATACAATAGTACTAATAGGTGTGTGTTTTAATTTTTATGGTTATGTTAGGTGTTTGCATTGTGTAGTCTTTTGCCCAGGTCAAACTAACAATATATCAGACTAATGGCTTTTGATGTAAATCTACATTTTCTACCTACTAATTATGGAGCTCTAATTGTACTCTCAAAAACATGGATATTTGCAGAGAAAAAGTTGTCCCATATGCTAACAAGGACTATTAATGTGAAAAGAGATACATCTTTGCTCACTGCTCAGTTCTCATCATTACTGAACTGCTGCAACTTGACATTGACAAATCATCAATTAATATTGTTGGAGCCACAGTAAAAAAAGAAGAAGAATAAGAAGAATAATGTGTACTCCTGTGATATTTCTTTGCATTGTATGCTTTGTGACATCATTCACACAAACAAAAGGTGTTACACTGGTATGTGAATATGATCCTAACAATAATTGTGCAGTTTTATTAGTGACCATATAGAAACATTTATAAGGAGCTTGTTCTAATAAGAGTTCATTTATAATTGCTCAAAAAGATGTTACCTAAATGTTCAAAATAATGTGGAGATTTATGATTCCAGAGTGTACCAAAGATCCAAGATTGCCAAATTTTTATAGAGCTTATATTATCTTCTGAAATATCCACTCAATTAAAAAGAACCTCTAAGAACATTCCAAATTTTTATTTACCTATAAGAGCTCCATTTACGCCACATGGCTATAGAACCCTAAATATTTAGATACATCCACATTCTGAATATACCTACATAATATACCAATCACCCCTGCCTAATTTCACCCCATACCTTGCACCCCACCCTTCCCACTTTCAAACCAATCAATACAAGCAGACATTTTTAAGTGCCTATTAATTAAACTAATTTCACCAAATAAATTAAGAGATATTGGAGATGCTATATTAGATACTATCAATAAAAATCACCATAATCTTAAAGAAGGTATTATTGATATTATTCCTTTATTAATAAATAATCTACGACTATGTAAACGCTCATAATTAATATTAGCTAAGCAAAATATCCCAGATGAACATAAACCATGCCCAATCATTATAATATAAGAACCAATAAATCCTCAATAATTTATTGTTATAATACCCCCTAATACTATCCCTATATGACAAACAGAAGAATAAGCAATTAAAGATTTAATGTCAATTTGACAAAAACAAATTAATCTAATATAAAATCCCCCAATTAAACCAATAATAATTCAAATATAATTAAATTTTATATTAATTTGCTGAAATATAATTAAAATTCGTAATAATTGACAATCTTATTGTACATTTATTATGATACTCACCTTATTGTCAATTTTCATCTCGAATATAACATCTTCAGCAAGGGGTTCAGAACTCAAGAGTACACCATTTCTTGAATCTTTATAGTTGCGAATTGCAGTTAAATTATCGTTCTGCAATGTGATGCGGGTACCACAATTTGCATGGAACCGCATTGTGGCGGATAGATGAACTTCTACTTCAATAAAATGTTCAGAGTCACTTAAGAATCACTTTACAGTTCCCACTTCACATATTAAACTTTCATTATAAGAATTGTTCATAGTACCTACATAACATCAAAGAGGCGCCTTCTTTTTATAACGTGGAATTGGGTAGTAAATTAAAATTGTCTCTAACACGTGCCGAGGCGAGATCAATCACTGTCTGTAATTATAGATAGTAGGTACCTATATATAATATATATACAGGGCTGTCTGGGTGCCTGCCTGGGGGTGGTATTTCCCTGGACCGCCGAAGACATGCGCGATTTTATTGATCAGATTTACACAAAGGTCATTAACCTTCCAGGGATACAGTTTTAACTTCTACTTCTTTTTTACCATCATTAATTAATATGGTCGCATATTTTATAAATACCTACATATTTTGCTATGCATATAATTTATAATTGTGTGATTTATCGTGTCTTGTATGTATTGTGGTAAAGAGTATAGTAAATTAATATAATAAGAAAATACAAAACTTTTAACTAAACTGAAATTAAAATTTTAGAAATAAACAAATTAATATCATAGAGTATAAAAATGAAAATGATATCACAGACTATATAGAGCGCCGAAATTGAATGATGAACCATACACAAAAAATAATTGTATGACAATATCAATCAATCCACTTACTGTTTTTACTTACATATATTCTGTGACTGTCATTACTGTCAAACAAAGATATTTTTCTTTCTTCATTTCCGGTTTGGATTGCCTTGCCCCTCTGTTTTGCCCCTGTGTTTTGCCCTTTCGTTTCGAAAGCGAAGAGGCGATTTGACAAGGTATGATATTTTTATTATCTTTATTCTTTCCTTTAATAAATACATATTATTTTCTGATTTAAAACAGTCTTAATTTGTGATTTGATAATTCTAATATGCATTCCTTTGTTTAAACCAAAATTACATTATCAATTTACTCTTGCTTGGTTTTAACGAAGAATTGCTTATTTTGCAATTAAATCTAAAAACGTGACTTGGTCTTTGAAAAAGATACAAATAAGTTACTCCAAATGCATATTAATGTACCTATATTTCTTTTATATAATAATGTAGGTACTGGCTCTGATATTTTATCGCATATTTGTATATTGTTGTGATAATGGTGGGTAAATTATTTTTATTAATTTTCCGTGAAATCTCGATTTTAATAGGGAAATGATCAATGAATGTGTCAAACAAAACCTGGAAAACCAATTGTCACTATAAGACTCAATGGGGCAACATACAAATAACTTATGGTGTAGATATCTGGATTATATCATACACAATATTGCTCAGGCTATGGCCATTCCCTTGGTGGTAAGATATAAGACAGTCTCTATCCTAGTGATTCTATTAGAGTGGCCATACTATGTGCTAGGTGCCATAGAAGGGTCTGAATTTGTCTCCAAGCAAATCAAGGAATTGGGTATCTTTTATTTTCATTGTGATAATTTTCATGTGACTTGAGTGAAATTATATGATGTGTGCCATATATGATTTACCATTGACAACATCTCAAAAACCATCTGACTTTTCACAGAATACAGTTTTCCATATAAACTTTCTCACACCTACTTCACTAAGATGAATTTTCAAAATTAATAAAACACATGTTATTTTATTTCTTTTGAAGAGTATATTTACAAATTTTCATCATCTTAACTTAAAAAGAAAAGCTACCACCCTTTTAGGGTTGGAATTTCAAAAAATCTGTAGGGTAATCAAGTCCACCGGTTTAGGCTGTAAGTGTTCTGCCAATCAAGTGTTAGAGTTTTATTAAGTAGATGGAAGAATTTGAATTAAAAATTTTTTAAACTATATAAAAGTTTGTTACTTAATTTTTACATTGTACTTCAGAAATCAGTGAGCAACTGAGCAGTGTCACATTATCTCTGTGTTGACCTAGATGACCTCACAATACTAATGCAATACAAATGTTTATATTTGATAGGTAGTTTAAGACAAATATTATATTGCTATCACAACATATTGTAAAAGAAAGTCCCCCGCTGCATCTGTTTGTCTGTCTGCAACCTTTTCACACAAAAACTACTGACCTGATTTTGTTCAAGCGGTTTTCACTATTAGATAGGTGATTCACTGGAAATGTTTATGGGTATTAAACATGGACTTATCATGGAGGACCTGATCATCAACAGTATAAGTGAATAAAAAGTTAGTTGGTAATCTAGACAATGCGGTAGCGTGTTAAGCCAACAGAACTGGCGAACCATTTGGAGCCACTTTTGACCCCTTTCTATACGCATACACATAAACTATACAACATAAACACACCAATTTGGTTTATATATTGAGACCCCCTAGAAATAAACTATTTTTTTTTATTAACACAGCTTAAACGGTTATTTAGATATTAACGTCCAACTGACTGACCTATATATCAAAACTCTAACCCAGTTCCAGATGCTCTAGAAAGTTAAAATTTGGCATCCAGATAGGTAATTTGGTGTATACAAAGAAAAAAATCAGAAAACAGTCAATTTATAAGATTTGCAATTTTTTTAACATTTAACGTCCTCACGGGCCCTGCATTGCCGGTAACAATGCCTTGGCTAGTTTTCACATACTAGTCAACTTATATTTAGCTAATCAACTATTATATGCAAGTTATTGTTTCTATATTGTAAGGTTCTATTCCTCTAAATATTTGATTTGCTGGTAAAAACTAGCCAAGTCAAATGTTGAGATTCAATACATCATAAGTTATTTGCTTTGTGTAAATAATTTGACTATTCAAATTTAAAAGTCATATTTTTAAATAGCAAACATTGTTGTAGCAGAAAAAGAAACAAATGAAGAACTTGGCACCCATTTAGATCTCAAATCTTTTGTTGGTGAAGCCGGCAACCACATCATAATTATCATAATATTGAACTTGGTTCCCATTTTCACATTTATGTTTATGGTGGGATATTAAACTACACCAATAATATTTCATTACATTTCTCATAGATACAGGTGTGACCTTATCAGTAATTCGTAAAAATTATGTCCCAAAATTCACATGTATTTCATAAATATCACAGCCTCCAAATATCCAAACAGTACAGGAATTATATTTAATAATTATCAGATATAAACAAAACATTACACCATAAATTTCATATAATAAACTCGAGACCCTATGACACAGAGGGAATTATAGGTATAAAAATAACATGTTAGCAGTTAGCTATAACAAAGGAATAGGTAGTAATTTAAAAATGCATTTGCAAAAGGAAATGACTCATTGTTTTATTCCCACTTGGGAATGAGGTCATTAAATTTATAAGAATTGATTTTAATAAAAACAATAAATACTTAGGCCATTATTCATAAACGTATTTTAGCAACATTTTTGTTAAAATGTGTTTTGTTTCTTTCTATTATTAGTAAAGACAGGTTTGTTAGAGAGTGACAAAACATATTTTAACTAAAACGCTTCTAAAATGTGTTTATGAATATGACCATTAGTATAAGATGTTACTATTGAAAACATTAAACCATAAACCAAAAGGTGTGTTAGAATAATTTATAAGCAAGTATGAGTTAAATATAAAATGTTATAAATAAAGAAAGTAAAATGTAGGTTAAGTGGATGAAATATTTTATTACAAATGTATATGAGGATTTTGTGACAAAAGACCAACCAAGAATGTGTATTTTAAAGGATTTTGTAAGAATTTAAGATAAAGATGATATAAGAGTTATTAAATGTTTCTCATATTTTTAATATATTAATTAATAATTTTATATATTATAAAGAGGTAAAGTTTGTGAGATTGTAGGTGGTAATCTCTGGATCTACTGAACCGATTTTGAAAATTCTTTCACTAATAGGAAGCTACAATATCCCTGAGTGACATAGGATATATTTTATTTTGATTGAAAATATCCACGGTGTTATTGGTGTTTATTCTTAAAGGATGTTTCTTGTAAAATTCCTCATTAAAATCTCTAATTAGTAAAAAAATGCCAGGTCCATTTTCAGTTTGGTTAATGAGTATAATTATACTGTAATTTGGTCAAACAATATTTCAATTTGGTTCATTAAGGTAATTACTATTAATTATTAATATGTACTTAAATGACACTCACTAATGGGATATTTTCTTTTAGGTGGCCTAACAAGTCAGTTGCATTACTTTGGGAGTACAACCAACAACAAATGTGAGTAACTAGAACTAGTGAGATTATACTCTTATATTTCATAATTTATATTTCTCCTAACTTGAAATATATTAGATAGAAGTGATCTTTATCTGATTCTCGGGAATATAATAGCACCTGAAATCAGAATCCACAGAGTTATGGTGACCAATCAACATTAAGCTATGCCGCTCTCTGCAAATTCACATTCTCATATTTTACTATGTATATAAGGAAATAAACAAAAACATGCACAGTGTGTAATGTTGATTGGTCTCCCTTTAATAAGTGTTGTTTTACTGTGGCTTTGGAATATAGACTCTTCCGAAACATTAACTGCATTGACATCCCAATAAATACAAGTACTTGAGTTTTATCTTTAACAGAACATGGAGAGAATCTTCACAAATGTTATACCTAGGCCATTAATATAACATTGGTAAGAAAGTAAGCACTTGTCTTGCTGCAATGTTTGGCAATTTGTCTACCTATTATACCAAACATATTATATCTAATCCATAAATTGTGTCACAGGTTTAGGGGGAGGGATGGGGTCAACAAAGTGTGAAATTGTGTGACAAGGGGGTGATGAGTCTAAAGTATTAAAACTCCAAAATTTCATTTTCCAAAATGATTTCATTTTCCAAAATATGTGATGTCATACAAATGTGACCACCTGTGACAAGAACTAGGTGTTCCAAAAATCATGAAATTCATGTGATGTAATATATGGATGGCCCTAAAACAGTTGTTCAACTACAATTTATACTACTTTTTTTTTATAACAGAATATTTCTCTTTAATTGCAGATGTGGGGTGTACTTCTAACCCTATTAGAGGCGATTAACCTCAGTCCAATACCACCACTGGCGAATTTAGTAAAAACAGATGTTGCAGCACTGAAAATATTGATCTCTCTCTTTATGGGATATGCTATAGCAATATTTTATGATAAACATATCAGGAAAATAAGCAATAATGAAAAACTTGCTCGTAATCTATTCTTCATACTTTCTGGGCTTGATATTGCTTATTTCAACTTTGGGTGGACATTGATATATAATGCTATACCAGTAGTGGTTGTTTTCATAACATACAAAATACTCGGGCCTGGCAAATACAATTGCATAATTTCCTGCACTTTTAATGTATTGTATTTGTTAGTAGGATATATATGTACTGAATCTGAAGTGTATGATATTACATGGACAATGCCCCATTGTGTTTTGACTCTGAAGCTTTTCGCCTTCTCCTTTGATTTGTGGGATGGACAGAAGATGACAAATAAAGTTGCGCTGTCACAGAATCAGATAAAAACAGCTATTATTGAAGGACCCACTTTGCTTGAGTTATTCGGTTTTGTGTACTTTCCGGCCTGCTTCCTTGTTGGTCCTATATTCAGTTACAAACGATACATTGACTTTGTAAGCAACTTATATCCATTGGATGATGAAGTGGCTGTTTATGAGAGAGTAGAAGAAAGTTTTAAGAAAATGGGGCTTGCGGTGGCCTATTTACTGATGTACCAAGTTGGCAGTCTTGTTTTCACTTCAGACTACATGCTGACAGAAGAATTTCTCGACACTTCAATATTTTACCGACACATCTACTGTGGAATATGGGCACAAGTCATACTTCGAAAGTATATATCATGCTGGCTTTTGACTGAAGGTAAATTATTTTAAATCTATACTCAGTGGTCTATTCTATATGTTGTTGAACAATGGAGAGTCAATTCTGTTAATTTAATTTTAATAACTGATTTGCATCTTGCTCACACAGATGATGGCAGGTGAGCTAAGGAAAATATAATTACAATCGCATTTTAATTAATTAGTCCACCACTTACCATGCTCATATTTTGCTATCAAAATTAAATTCATAGAATTCGCTCTCTATGTAGTTATAAATATAAGAAGTTTTGTGAACTAAATTTATTAGTAAGGAAAGCTCTCCATTCTATATATCCTTTATCAACAACTATATGTAGTAGGTCTTATTTACAATCAGGTAGCTTTCTCTTGACTTCAATTTCAAATCCTACAATAATAATGATAAGGACAACTGTGAAATCAAGTAGCATTACACAACTTATTCAAACGCAAATCGATTTCAATATAATTGCCGCCACTGTCACCATTGCAATTAAAATAAACTCAGTATTTTGAGTTCAGGATGTGAAAGAGTTACCCCCCTGGTCTTCATTTCAATCGAATTATTCATCTTTTAATAAAATGAGGCGCAGTACATGCTCTAGTTATGTTAAATATACTAATATAATTCCAGGATGTTGTATACTGTTTGGCATCTCTTACAATGGAACTAACAAGGATAAACACCAATGGGACGGCTGCACAAACATCAAAGTGTATCGCTACGAGACGGCCACCAAATTTCAGCATTACATTGACAGCTTCAATTGTAACACAAACTATTTCGCCATGGAATACTTGTACAAGAGGTTAAAGTTTCTCAATAACAGGTATATTAGTCAAGTCGTTACTCTCACCTTCCTGGCACTATGGCATGGAACTTTCTCTGGATATTATGTCACTTTCCTTAATGAGTTTCTGATTATATTTATGGAAAAGGAATTCGAACAGATTCTCAAGAAAACCATACTATATGACATGTACCGCTCTAATCCTAAGTATGATTACGTTATGTATCCTATACTAAAGCTGTACGCGATCGTCTTTATGGGCTGGAGTCTGGTACCTTTCGATTTAAAAGTATTTTCTAAATGGTTTGTTGTGTATAAATCTCTCTGGTTCTCAGGGTTTGTGCTATTCTTACCCTGGGGATTCTTGTATAAGCCATTGCTTCTTAATCTTGTCAAAAACATTAAGTCTAGCAGCAGCGTAACCCAAGAGTAGTTAGGTGTAGTTGCAATGAAGAAGTCTGACCATTTTGGCTGATGATATTAGTAACTAAATATTATTAGATAAGTGATAAATATTATAGCTTTGGTATAGGTAAAAGCCACTTCAAATGATAAATGATAATATTTTGACATTAGGGCAGTTTTGTGGTGGAAGTATGAAGATGTTTAAATTAATTGATGTAAATGTGAAAAATATCGGTTTCCTTAATCAGGTTTCTGCATATAATTCGTTTCCTGTAAGTTTAAGAGAAAAATTGATTACCTGAAATTACACGAAATTGTTACTATCGTGTTTTGCCATGTACTTTCACGAAGTGTCTCGCTGTTACAACATTAATTGCGCGTGTTGAAGTGAAAACTTGTTTTTGAGAACAGATCTATTTCACCAAAGTTGTGATGTGGTATGATAGTGAATTTGATCATATAGCTTGGTGAAGATTAGATGTAGACATGCACTGAAGCAAATTTGTTGCGAATTTTATGCTCTCCAACTCTCAGGTAAAAACTTTTTCTAATAAACCTACAGGAATTAAGGTATATGCAAATGACTGACTTTAGCAACCATTTCTTTAAAGATTGACTTGCCGCTTGTAGTCATAATGATAAGTACATCTTTTTAGAATTAGCTTATTTTTTTTCTTATTTAGTTCACAGCTGCATATATGATATCGTGTTAATTCGCCACAAATATTATCGGTTGTCACTTGAAGTAAGCTTGTATAGTATGTTTAAAACAATTCAATATAATAAACGTAGATATTAAGGAAATTGAGCAGTAGAGAACAAAAACTTTATTTATATAACTAATGATGAAAGTAAAAATACTACATTCAACAACATGTTGATCAAAATTATAATTGTAGGCATTGGATATTAAATATTGCTAGTTATAAATATTCAGAAAATAACAGTATAAATGAAAGCTAATACAATATGTTCTCACCTTTTAAATTTTTCAAAATACTAAATAAATGCTATTGCAATAATATTAATTTGTAAGAGATTTTTTTTATACAAAGAGCAGTTTTACATCTCACCTAATAAATACAAAAGTGTAACTGTTTTCAGAAATAAATGTTGGTTTATAATGTTTAGTTATGTATAAGCGATTTCGTTAAAATATGTTCCTTGGTAATATGGCGGGTTAAATTTAATTGTGTGATAACAACGGTGATTATAGTATATTGTTGTTAATTTTAGGTGTGTCAAATGTGTTTATTTAGACATACTGTTTCAATAAGTTGGTTCCCGAGGTAGCCTACCAGTGTTGGAGGAGTGTTGTAACCAGACGTTAGTCCAATATAGTGCAGGCAGGAACTGACTCAGTAAAAAGGGTATATATACCTGTAGTACAATAAAATAAACACCAGGAGTTTGGAAACCAAAGTTCATCAGCCTTGTTTAGGTATTCATTACTCAAAATCGCTACAAAAAAATTTGCCCATTGGTAACCATGCAAATGAAATTGATGACATGATAAATATGAAATTGACTAAATGACTCTTGGTGTTGACTAAAATGTGTGATGGATTAATTGTGTTAAAAATGGTGGACAATGGTTTTAATGTTTAAAAATATAATTTTAGTATTACTGTAATTGTTAACAATAGTTAAATTTCACTATAGCAAAACTTTAATTAGCTCCTCGCCGAATAGCTTCTTGTTTACTTATGGTTAAAATATACATAAAGCCAAACTTTGCATGTATATACCCCAATTCGATATGATTTAATTATTGCAATATGCAATCAAATAAAGATATTTCTTATAAATATTTCCTACTAGCCTCATATCTATATATATATAGATATATAAATCAATTGCCGTGCGTTAGTCTCGCAAAAACTCGAAAATGGCTGGACCGATATAAATGATTTTTTTTGTGGGTGTTTGGGTCTCTTAGAATTTGGATCCACAATTGGACCCTGTAGATGACGCTGCTATAGGGTTCTACGTTTTTTTTTTCATATGGGTAAAGCCGGGGGCGAACAGCTAGTATAGTATAAAGACTGATTTCTTGTAACTAGTGACTTTAAAAGTAACCATAACATTACTTACATAAAATTGCTTTACAATTTCTCTGATTTAATTATTTTAAAAGTTTCTGTACAAAATCAGAAAATTAGAAGGTGTCCTATACAAATTAACTATATCAATAGGTAATAATAAATTTAAAAAAACGCGCGAGCCTTACGGTAGTCGTATATGATGTGTAACATCTGACATCTCACCTTGGTAATAAACGACATTAACATGAAATGATTTTTCATGAAATTTAAAAATAAATAAATTAAAATTTAATGAGTATTGTATTTTATTTAATTAACACTAGGAGTAATGCAATGTTTTATTGAAGACAGTTATTTTTGTTTAATTAGGGGGAGAGCAGAGACAATAGACGTATGAATATGAAAATATAACACATATACTTGTGATTTCAAAGTATTTAACTGCGACAATAACAGTATCACTGTTAGTTGTCAAAACATTTCGATCTGTATGAGTTAATCAAAATTTAAAATATTAATTGAGCAGCGACAGAAATTAACCTCAAAATTTAAAAAATATAAATTCTGAAATATTTATTAGAATGAAAGAGAAAACGCACTGAACCACAGACTGACACGTGTAAAATAAAATCTCGTTCAAAGTCAACGGTTTTTTGTTCCTAGTTTCGCTAGTCTGAGTACCAACCTCTCGGAAAATGGGTTCGCGCTCGCTCATTGGTCAAATCAAATAGCGCGCGCTTCCCCGGCTACCTGTTATACACTTCCATTTCTTTTCACGAAATCACTCCCACAGATTGCAGGAAGGAAAGCTAGAGGAAAGATGTTACACATCAAAAACTTAAGTCGGTAACTTCAAATAATGTTTACTGAAAGGCAAAAAATAATTACATATTTCGTCGTTGAATTTGAAATCGGTTGATGCCAAATTAGGCTACAAAATTAAATAGGTACATTCTAAAGAAGACCTACTCAATGTTATAATGAGCAAGTTATTACGTATTATAGCTTTGTATATATACCTACTAACGCGACTAACAACAAATTATTTGTTTAAGTAACATTATTTAAAATTTTCTGTATTAGGTAGTTTGTATTAGAGTTAGATTCACATAAACCACAACCGTCGCGTTATCGTATGATGCTCCCTGAGCACGTTAAAATACGGTGACGATAGACGTATTACAGCTTTGTAAATATACTAACGCGACTAACACAACAAATTATTTGTTTAAGTAACATTATTTAAGATTTTCTGTATTAGGTAGTTTGTATTAGAGTTAGATTCACATAAATCACAACCGTCGCGTTATCGTATGATGCTCCACTGAGCACGTTAAAATACGGTGACTATAGACGTATTACAGCTTTGTAAATATACTAACGCGACTAACACAACAAATTATTTGTTTAAGTAACATTATTTAAGATTTTCTGTATTAGGTAGTTTGTATTAGAGTTAGATTCATATAAATCACAACCGTCGCGTTATCGTATGATGCTCCACTGAGCACGTTAAAATACGGTGGCGATAGACGTATTACAGCTTTGTAAATATACTTACGCGATTAACAACAAATTATTTGTTTAAGTAACATTTAAGATTTTCTGTATTAGGTAGTTTGTATTAGAGTTAGATTCACATAAATCACAACCGTCGCGTTATCGTATGATGCTCCACTGAGCACGTTAAAATACGGTGCCGATAGACGTATTACAGCTTTGTAAATATACTAACGCGATTAACAACAAATTATTTGTTTAAGTAACATTTAAGATTTTCTGTATTAGGTAGTTTGTATTAGAGTTAGATTCACATAAATCACAACCGTCGCGTTATCGTATGATGCTCCACTGATCACGTTAAAATACGGTGGCGATAGACGTATTACAGCTTTGTAAATATACTAACGCGATTAACAACAAATTATTTGTTTAAGTAACATTTAAGATTTTCTGTATTAGGTAGTTTGTATTAGAGTTAAATTCACATAAATCACAACCGTCGCGTTATCGTATGATGCTCCACTGAGCACGTTAAAATACGGTGACTATAGACGTATTACAGCTGTTGTGTACACAATACGAATGTACACAATCATTATATTAAAAGAACTTTCTATCTTTCTTACTGTTTTTATTTTTCATACTGTTTACATGAATCTGTTATCGTTATGACAACCTCATATATTTTTTTATTATGTATATTTCGAAGACAACAAATATACAGCCAGTCATCTGTCCTCAACATTCTTCCCCCGGCGTAGCTTGTGCAGCCTCCTCTTCTTCACCTCGCAGCAGGACAGCTATTTTGGTGGTTGGTCTCCGAAATATCCCACTCTTCGTCCTCACATCTGCACTCCGTACATTACCGTCTGAACCTGGGTAAGTTTTAACCACTATTCCGCGTGGCCATGTATTCCGTGGTAGTGTAGGATCGACAATCAACACCACATCACCGACGTGTAGCTTCTGGGTCCCGTAGTCTGTTGCCTACCCGCGGGGAACCAGCATAGGTAGGTACTCCCGCACCCATCGACTCCAGAAGTGGTCAGCAAGTGCTTGTGTCGCTCGCCAGGTATTTCTACCAGCATCATGGTACTGTCCGGTGGATGGCAAACCCATTGAAGATCATGGATCACCACATGCTTCTGGGTCCGCTGGGTCGACAGACACATGGGTGAGAGGTCGAGCGTTGATGGAGTACTCGGCCTCTGCTAACACTGTCATTAACACTTCCTCCTCCGGTGCCCGTTCATGTAATGTTATAGCCAGCGCGTTCTTCACAGAACGGACCAGACGTTCCCATGCGCCTCCTTGATTCGGGGCTCCCGGTGGTATGAATCTCCATTCTGTACGGTGTTTGAGCCCTTCTTTCTGTAATGCTGGGGCCCACTCTTCGTAAGCAGCACGTAGCTCTCGGTCGGCTCCTTTAAAATTTGTTGCATTGTCGCTGTATATGACGGCTGGCCAACCTCTGCGGGCAGCCATTCGTCGAAACGCCATAATAGCGGAGTCGGTCGAAAGTGATGCTACCACTTCTAGGTGCAGTGCGCGAGTCGTAAGGCACGTGAAGAGGGCCACCCAGCGTTTTTCTCGTCGTCGACCTATGGTGACCTGCAGGGGGCCGAAATAGTCTACCCCACAGTTGGTAAAAGGTCGGTGGTACGAATCAAGGCGTGCTAACGGCAGGTCTCCGGTGACTGGCGGTCGTGGTCGTGCACGTCGAACTTGACAGAGTGCACAAGAATGCTCCACGGCACGCACCGTAGGCCGAAGACGTAAGATCCAGTATCGCTGCCGTAAGTTGTTTGTAACTCGTTCTCTACCGGCGTGACCTGCGGCACAATGCTCTCGCAACGTTATGAGTCGTGTGAGCGCGTGCCGGCCGTCTAGAATTAGCGGTCTCTTGGTGTGTTCCGGCACGTCAGCAACTCCTACACGTCCTCTTAGCCGCAACAGTCCAGTGCCATCAAGCTCTGGATCTAAACGATAGAGACGGCTACTACGCAAAATAGGTTTTCCTACACAAAGCCTTTGTACATCACTGCCAAAACTGTTCCGCTGTGCTTCCTTCAGCAATTCTTCTTCCGCTCGGTCGATATGTTTTTTCTCGAGGCGTGTGGCTCGGTGCAAACATATGTCAATAAACACGAATACTTGCGCAGTTGCTCGTACTAGACGCTCAAAGCTGGAGAAGCGCGTTGCCTTGGGTAGGCATACTCCTCCATCGTTCTCAACGATGTGTACCACGTATTCCTCAACTCCGTTATCGTCAGGAGTAGCGAGTTCTTGGGGCCAGTCTACTTCGGTGACCCGTAAGAACGGAGGTCCAATGAACCATCTTTGCGCACTATGAATGTCTGTGTGCTTCATTCGTGTAGCGTCATCCGCTACGTTGTAGTCAGTAGGCAGCCATCTCCACTGCCGTGACTCCGACAGTTCGGCAAGCTCGCCCAATCGATGGGCAACAAACGGCGTATAGTGTCTCCCGTCGTTGCGTATCCAGTGCACCACTGTGGCTGAATCTGTCCAGTAAATTATGCGTGAGATCTGTAAACGATGTTCTCGCCGCACTATATCTCCAAGTCGTGCTCCAATGACGGCCGCTTGCAGCTCGAGTCTCGGAATGCTCTGCGCTTTCTTCGGTGCCACTTTAGCTTTAGCGGCAGCCAATGCAAGCGTTATGTGTCCGTCCAGGCGCGTTATTCTCCAATATGCGACAGCTGCGTACGCTTGTTCACTAGCGTCGCAAAAAACATGTAGTTCGACATGACTGTAAGCGTTCGGTTCGTAACATCTCGGCAACCGTAATTTCGTGATGTCATCCAGTTGCTTAAGCCACAAACTGAAGTCATCCGCTTCATCTCCAGGTATGGACTCGTCCCGGTCAAGTTGACGTCGCCATAAATTTTGTATTATGATTTTCGCTCTAATCGTAAAGTGGCTTAGTAGCCCAAGAGGGTCATATATAGACTTGACAGCACTCAAGGCTTTTTTGGTGGACGCTTGCTTGTGCGTACGTCATCTGGCACCCGATGCATGATTGTGTTGAATCCAATTTCATCAGTTGCAGCGTTCCAATATATACCTAATATCTTGTTATCCAGATGACGTCCACCCAACTGGTTTGGAACTTGAGCTCGCAATTCGCTTGGTACTTCCACCAACACTTCGTCATCGTTAGCGCTCCATCCCCGTAGTGTAAAGCCAGCGACTGCGTGCACCTCGCGCACCTCTGCTATTGTTTGAAGGGCTTCCTCCTTAGTATTGTAGCTGTCGACAAGATCATCCATATAGTGGCTCAGTGTTATTGCTTTAAATGCGTACGGGTGAGTGTCTTCATGGTCTCTAGCATTTTTATTTCGAACGCTATGAGCTAAAAATGGGGAGCTTGACGCACCAAATATCATGGAAGTCATTTTATAATGTTTGGGCGGGCTTGTACGATCGGCACCACGCCATAGTAACAATTGCGCCGGCTGGTCTTCGGGACGTATCTTCACTTGCAGGAACATCTCTGCTATATCTGCCGTAACCGCAATTGGTCTTTCTCGAAATCTAAACATGATACCAAGAAGCGATTGCAACAAATCTGGTCCCTGTAACAATTTGTCGTTTAGACTCACGCGATTGCACCGTGCTGCTGCGTCGAAGACTAGACGTACCTTACCGGGCTTATTCGGATTCCGGACTGAAAAGTGAGGCAAGTACCAACTGACAGCGCTATGTTTCTCGCTGCCTTCACACGGTGTTGCGTAGCCTTTTTCCAGTAAGTTTTTAATTTGAGCGCTATATTCTGTTGAGAAACAGGCGGACAAATCCATTTTCTTTTCAATTGAGCGTAGTCTACGAAGAGCTGAGTTATAGCTTGGCGGCATCGTAACGTTGTCGTATCGCCAGGGAAGTCCCACTTCGTATCTGCCTTCAATCTTCTTTACCGTCGTCTCGAAGATCTTCATGGCTCGTTGGTCTGCATCGCTTGTTTTACTTATTGACGATACTCCTAAAGCGTCTATTTTAA
Source organism: Nemapogon koenigi (assembly GCA_963924495.1). Lineage (NCBI taxonomy): Eukaryota > Metazoa > Arthropoda > Insecta > Lepidoptera > Tineidae > Nemapogon > Nemapogon koenigi. The sequence goes on along the minus strand of OZ004629.1, from coordinate 16,782,017 downwards.
AATGAGCTTCTACTAACTCATGTAGAACGTCATTGTTTACATATGTCCTGTAAGTCGGTGTGTAGACATGTAGAACATCTTCATCATCTTTTACGATGGCATGAGGTGCTGTTCCGTGCACCACCCATCCGAGTTGAGTCCTTGAAGCTGCAGGCTGATTTAGTTCGCCGACTCGCAACTCTCTCGAAACGATCAGCTCCCAGTTGTCGCTACCCACTAGAATGGTAGGGCGAGCCGATTTGTAGCATACCTGGTTCTTATTTAGGTCTCGTAAATGGTGGTGCTGCAGCATCGCTCTCGGTATGGTTTGTTTGTGTAAACTTAACCCTTGTACCGTTCGCGCTTGTAATTCGTAGTCTGTACCGTCTGCCTTCCCCCGTAGTCTAACTCGCACTAGTCGGCTACCTTCTTCTCTCCGACTCATGCCGTTTACGCCACGTAATTGTAGCGGACGAGACAGTCCCTCTGTTCCAATCTTAGTCGCCATCTCTTCATCGATGAGCGAGATCGTTGAACCTTCATCAAGGAGAGCGTATGTCTCGACTTTTCCGCGGGGACCGATGACAGTGACTGGACACACTTTAAGCAACACTTCCCTGTGGTTATGTGAAGTGATGTTCGTCACCTTTGCTTCGTCAGCAGTGGTGAGCAGCTTGTGTGTGACATTCGTGTCACTCGGTACAGGTCGCTCTTCGTGTAGCGTGTGATGGTGGGGGCGACGGCAGGATTTAACACCACACGGACTTTCTTTACATTTTGTGCGCCGGTGTTTCTTGTCCACGCACCGGAAGAACATCCCTTTCTCTCGCACAAGGTTCCAACGTTGGTTCACGTTCATAGTCTTGTAACCTGGGCATCGAGTTAGTACATGATTTTGCTCGCAGTTTGGGCAGCGTTGTTCAGGCTCTATGTCGACGGTTGTAGCAAAGACTTGTTTCCTCTTTGTAGGTATAACTGGCGCTTGTTTAGGCGGTTCCTTACTTATGCGTGTCGGTACGGTTGTATAAGAGTGCTTGAGTGTCAAGTCTGCTTCTTGATTCAGGAACCGCGACAGTGTCACCAGCTTAGGTTCGTCCGTCAAGTCATTGAAGCTCTCAGCGTACTCGTTCCACTTTGATCTCATCCATGGACTGAGCTTCACGACAATCTCCCTTGCGAGCAAAGGGTTGTGTAGATAATACGGGTTATTCATACATTTTAGAGCGTAAATTACATTTTGCACTCGGACCGCAAACATATTTATATCAGTGGTGGTCGTCCCGATGCGTGGTAATTTCTTTATATCTTCCATCGCGCTGTCCATGAGAGCCTCAGGGCGTCCAAAGCAGCGCTCGAGGGCTTTCATAATCACCTCAGGATCAGTGGCGGAATATAACAACGTAGCTACGGCGTCACGTGCTTCACCTCTAACGACCGTGCGCAGACGGATTAAGTTCTCTGTGTCCGAATATTTATAAATTTGTGTAGAGTCGCGCATAGCTGCCTTGAATGGCAACCACTCTGTAATTGCCCCGGTAAATATCGGCAATTCAGCAGCTTGACGCGGCGGCGGTCTTGAATGCGTCATATTTTCTAACGCCGTGACTAATCGTTCGTCGATATTCAGTGTCGGTTGCGGACGATTATTTACTTTAGTTGTCGCCCGTTGTTCTTGATTTACTGCAGGCTCCCCCCGTGACGTGCTCGGGTGAGTGTGCAGTTCAGTACTCACGTTGGGATTGTAGACTTGTACTTCAGCATCGTCATGGATAATTTCCAATTGTAAAGCGAGTCGCTTTTTGACAAGCTCCGTTTCGATTTTTAACTCCTCCCGTCGTATGGCGGCCAACTTCTCCTCTGCTTCCAGCTCGGCGGTTCGAAGGCGGGTCGTGACACTCGTAATCGAGCGTGTCGATCGTTGCGACCGCGCCAGCGAGGCAACGCGTTCTCTGGATGCAGTAGCAGCCATGACATGACGTGCAGGCTGAGCTGCAGAAGGGGTCGGAATCTGTTGCGGGTCGTTCGTATATGGTGGCTCCCGACGTTCCATCTCGTCCGTCTGGCTTCTGGTCACCACCATAGTCGATTATAATAAAACTTCAAACCTTCTTAGTTGTCGCGTTCTGCGACTTCGGACTGCGTGTTTCCACTTCGTCACATCCGATACTCGATTAGGACCAAACTGTTGTGTACACAATACGAATGTACACAATCATTATATTAAAAGAACTTTCTATCTTTCTTACTGTTTTTATTTTTCATACTGTTTACATGAATCTGTTATCGTTATGACAACCTCATATATTTTTTTATTATGTATATTTCGAAGACAACAAATATACAGCCAGTCATCTGTCCTCAACAACAGCTTTGTAAATATACTAACGCGACTAACACAACAAATTATTTGTTTAAGTAACATTATTTAAGATTTTCTGTATTAGGTAGTTTGTATTAGAGTTAGATTCATATAAATCACAACCGTCGCGTTATCGTATGATGCTCCACTGAGCACGTTAAAATACGGTGGCGATAGACGTATTACAGCTTTGTAAATATACTTAGCGATTAACAACAAATTATTTGTTTAAGTAACATTTAAGATTTTCTGTATTAGGTAGTTTGTATTAGAGTTAGATTCACATAAATCACAACCGTCGCGTTATCGTATGATGCTCCACTGAGCACGTTAAAATACGGTGACGATAGACGTATTACAGCTTTGTTAATATACTAACGCGACTAACAACAAATTATTTGTTTAAGTAACATTATTTAAGATTTTCTGTATTAGGTAGTTTGTATTAGAGTTAGATTCACATAAATCACAACCGTCGCGTTATCGTATGATGCTCCACTGAGCACGTTAAAATACGGTGGCGATAGACGTATAACAGCTTTGTAAATATACTAACGCGCTTTACAACAAATTATTTGTTTAAGTAACATTATTTAAGATTTTCTGTATTACGTAGTTTGTATTAGAGTTAGATTCACATAAATCACAACCGTCGCGTTATCGTATGCTGCTCCACTGAGCACGTTAAAATACGGTGGCGATAGACGTATAATAGCTTTGTAAATATACTAACGCGATTAACAACAAATTATTTGTTTAAGTGACATTATTTAAGATTTTCTGTATTAGGTAATTTGTATTAGAGTTAGATTCACATAAATCACAACCGTCGCGTTATCGTATGATGCTCCACTGAGCACGTTAAAATACGGTGGCGATAGACGTATAATAGCTTTGTAAATAAACTAACGCGACTAACAACAAATTATTTGTTTAAGTAACATTATTTAAGTTTTTCTGTATTACGTAGTTTGTATTAGAGTTAGATTCACATAAATCACAACCGTCGCGTTATCGTATGATGCTCCACTGAGCACGTTAAAATACGGTGGCGATAGACGTATTACAGCTTTGTAAATATACTAACGCGATTAACAACAAATTATTTGTTTAAGTAACATTATTTAATATTTTCTTTATTAGGTAGTTTGTATTAGAGTTAGATTCACATAAATCACAACCGTCGCGTTATCGTATGATGCTCCACTGAGCACGTTAAAATACGGTGACGATAGACGTATAACAGCTTTGTAAATATACTAACGCGATTAACAACAAATTATTTGTTTAAGTAACATTATTTAAGATTTTCTGTATTACGTAGTTTGTATTAGAGTTAGATTCACATAAATCACAACCGTCGCGTTATCGTATAATGCTCCACCGAGCACGTTAAAATACGGTGACGATAGACGTATTACAGCTTTGTAAATATACTAACGCGACTAACAACAAATTATTTGTTTAAGTAACATTATTTAAGATTTTCTGTATTAGGTAGTTTGTATTAGAGTTAGATTCACATAAATCACAACGGTCGCGTTATCGTATTATGCTCAACTGAGCACGTTAAAATACGGTGGCGATAGACGTATTACAGCTTTGTAAATATACTAACGCGACTAACAACAAATTATTTGTTTAGGTAACATTATTTAAGATTTTCTGTATTAGGTAGTTTGTATTAGAGTTAGATTCACATAAATCACAACCGTCGCGTTATCGTATGATGCTCCACTGAGCACGTTAAAATACGGTGGCGATAGAGATGTTACAGCTTTGTAAATATACTAACGCGATTAACAACAAATTATTTGTTTAAGTAACATTATTTAAGATTTTCTGTATTAGGTAGTTTGTATTAGAGTTAGATTCACATAAATCACAACGGTCGCGTTATCGTATTATGCTCAACTGAGCACGTTAAAATACGGTGGCGATAGACGTATAATAGCTTTGTAAATAAACTAACGCGACTAACAACAAATTATTTGTTTAAGTAACATTATTTAAGTTTTTCTGTATTACGTAGTTTGTATTAGAGTTAGATTCACATAAATCACAACCGTCGCGTTATCGTATGATGCTCCACTGAGCACGTTAAAATACGGTGGCGATAGACGTATTACAGCTTTGTAAATATACTAACGCGATTAACAACAAATTATTTGTTTAAGTAACATTATTTAATATTTTCTTTATTAGGTAGTTTGTATTAGAGTTAGATTCACATAAATCACAACCGTCGCGTTATCGTATGATGCTCCACTGAGCACGTTAAAATACGGTGGCGATAGACGTATAACAGCTTTGTAAATATACTAACGCGATTAACAACAAATTATTTGTTTAAGTAACATTATTTAAGATTTTCTGTATTACGTAGTTTGTATTAGAGTTAGATTCACATAAATCACAACCGTCGCGTTATCGTATAATGCTCCACCGAGCACGTTAAAATACGGTGACGATAGACGTATTACAGCTTTGTAAATATACTAACGCGACTAACAACAAATTATTTGTTTAAGTAACATTATTTAAGATTTTCTGTATTAGGTAGTTTGTATTAGAGTTAGATTCACATAAATCACAACGGTCGCGTTATCGTATTATGCTCAACTGAGCACGTTAAAATACGGTGGCGATAGACGTATTACAGCTTTGTAAATATACTAACGCGACTAACAACAAATTATTTGTTTAGGTAACATTATTTAAGATTTTCTGTATTAGGTAGTTTGTATTAGAGTTAGATTCACATAAATCACAACCGTCGCGTTATCGTATGATGCTCCACTGAGCACGTTAAAATACGGTGGCGATAGAGATGTTACAGCTTTGTAAATATACTAACGCGATTAACAACAAATTATTTGTTTAAGTAACATTATTTAAGATTTTCTGTATTAGGTAGTTTGTATTAGAGTTAGATTCACATAAATCACAACGGTCGCGTTATCGTATTATGCTCAACTGAGCACGTTAAAATACGGTGGCGATAGACGTATTACAGCTTTGTAAATATACTAACGCGACTAACAACAAATTATTTGTTTAAGTAACATTATTTACGATTTTCTGTATTAGGTAGTTTGTATTAGAGTTAGATTCACATAAATCACAACGGTCGCGTTATCGTATTATGCTCAACTGAGCACGTTAAAATACGGTGGCGATAGACGTATTACAGCTTTGTAAATATACTAACGCGACTAACAACAAATTATTTGTTTAGGTAACATTATTTAAGATTTTCTGTATTAGGTAGTTTGTATTAGAGTTAGATTCACATAAATCACAACCGTCGCGTTATCGTATGATGCTCCACTGAGCACGTTAAAATACGGTGGCGATAGAGATGTTACAGCTTTGTAAATATACTAACGCGATTAACAACAAATTATTTGTTTAAGTAACATTATTTAAGATTTTCTGTATTAGGTAGTTTGTATTAGAGTTAGATTCACATAAATCACAACGGTCGCGTTATCGTATTATGCTCAACTGAGCACGTTAAAATACGGTGGCGATAGACGTATTACAGCTTTGTAAATATACTAACGCGACTAACAACAAATTATTTGTTTAAGTAACATTATTTACGATTTTCTGTATTAGGTAGTTTGTATTAGAGTTAGATTCACATAAATCACAACGGTCGCGTTATCGTATTATGCTCAACTGAGCACGTTAAAATACGGTGGCGATAGACGTATTACAGCTTTGTAAATATACTAACGCGACTAACAACAAATTATTTGTTTAAGTAACATTATTTACGATTTTCTGTATTAGGTAGTTTGTATTAGAGTTAGATTCACATAAATCACAACCGTCGCGTTATCGTATGATGCTCCACTGAGCACGTTAAAATGCGGTGGCGATAGACGTATTACAGCTTTGTAAGTATACTAACGCGATTAACAACAAATTATTTGTTTAAGTATCATTTAAGATTTTCAGTATTAGGTAGTTTGTATTAGAGTTAGATTCACATAAATCACAACCGTCGCGTTATCGTATGATGCTCCACTGAGCACGTTAAAATACGGTGGCGATAGAGATGTTACAGCTTTGTAAATATACTAACGCGATTAACAACAAATTATTTGTTTAAGTAACATTTAAGATTTTCTGTATTAAGTAGTTTGTATTAGAGTTAGATTCACATAAATCACAACCGTCGCGTTATCGTATGATGCTCCACTGAGCACGTTAAAATGCGGTGGCGATAGACGTATTACAGCTTTGTAAATATACTAACGCGATTATCAACAAATTATTTGTTTAAGTAACATTTAAGATTTTCTATATTACGTAGTTTGTATTAGAGTTAGATTCACATAAATCACAACCGTCGCGTTATCGTATGATGCTCCACTGAGCACGTTAAAATACGGTGGCGATAGACGTATTACAGCTTTGTAAATATACTAACGCGATTAAAAACAAATTATTTGTTTAAGTAACATTTAAGATTTTCTGTATTAGGTAGTTTGATTTAGAGTTAGATTCAATTCAATCACAACCGTCGCGTTATCGTATGATGCTCCACTGAGCACGTTAAAATACGGTGGCGATAGACGTATTACAGCTTTGTAAATATACTAACGCGATTAAAAACAAATTATTTGTTTAAGTAACATTTAAGATTTTCTGTATTAGGTAGTTTGATTTAGAGTTAGATTCAATTCAATCACAACCGTCGCGTTATCGTATGATGCTCCACTGAGCACGTTAAAATACGGTAGCGATAAGACGTATTACAGCTTTGAAAATAAACTAACGCGAGTAACAACAAATTATTTATGTTTTCTTTATTAAGATTTAGTTAGCGTATAATATTACCTACTACATGATTCATAAGTGAGTAACGTAATGGTCGGTAGTATGATATCTACAATACAATTTAGACCGTTACTCTTTAATTTCTAAATGAAGTTATTTAGTCATATAAATGGTATATTGTTATAATTATTTGTATCATTTTGGGGTATATACCGTACATAAGGTACGTTTTTCTAGCCTTGTCTTATTTGGTAAACAAACTTTGCATTTCTTTTTAAATAAATTTTCATTTAAAATTCTTAAAAGACGTTGTTATATCAACAATTTTATATTTTAACATTTTTGACCTACTGTTATTTCAAAATTACACGATAAAAAGACATTCAAAGTTTGTTTACCGAGTAAGACAAGTCTATATAAACTTACATAATAATATAAAGAAACATTTACGTTAAGCTTTATTGTAAACAGAAAGAAGTTTGGCCAAGAAGCAAATAAGTAGAGATGTGTCATTATTATGTGGTCATAGAGAAAATGTACTAAAATATGTCATCCTAATGAAGATATTATCGATTTGTATTGGTTGTTCAAATGTTCATCATTTTGGGAGAAGAGTGTTTTAGTTTTAAATTAACTATGCAAGTTTGTAACTAATAAAAAAATATATATTTTGAACATTCAAAACCAGAGTATTATTGATTTTTATTGGTTGTTCAAGTGTTCATAATTTTGGGAGAAAAGAAAAAGTGTTTTAGTTTTAAATTAACTATGCAAGTTTGTAACTAATAAAAAAATATATATTTTGAACATTCAAAACCAGAGTATTATTGATTTTTATTGGTTGTTCAAGTGTTCATAATTTTGGGAGAAAAGAAAAAGTGTTTTAGTTTTAAATTAACTATGCAAGTTTGTAACTAATAAATATTTATATATTTTGAACATTGAAAACCAGAGTCCACCTTAACTATTAATGGCCACCTTTTAAAAATGTTTCCGTAACAAACTGAATATGCTCGTTTGTAATAGATAATTTTACTAAAGCTTTACGAAAGCAAAGAATTTTATAAGGGAAATTATTAGACTTAATTTATTACTTTAATATCGCTCAAATAAATTTACTGGTATTTGTTTTTATGATTTTGCATATTCATTAATTTTATTAAAGTTGCAATTTTCAACGAAGCTTTGTAATATTTTTGAAAGAATAAACATTGATGTTCACATTAAGTTCTATTATTTACGTACTTACCCAACTTTATGCTTGCCCAGTATATTCTTTATCATATAAATTTATAAGTAGGTAGGTACTTAGGTAATACCTATATATTTCCAAAATGCAAACAACGGGTGTGAATAAGTATCTAAGTATAAATATAAGCAGGTACGAGGCACAAATAAGTGTATGTCTGTTATTTCAAAATTAATACAGAGATATCGTATTTACAAGATACGAAGCATAGATGAACAACTTTAGAATTTTTGTTTATTCAGAATAGGCTCTGCATAGAAACAGCTGAATGGATTTTTATGAATTTTTTATTTTATCGTAGTAGAAGGTATTTATATCTTGGAATAACTTATTCCCGGCCTGGTTCATTAATAACAAAATCTACCATTTCATAAATTCAATTACTATAAAACTTAAATTAATTAAAATAGTTATTTGTTCAACAAGTGAGTAAAAACTAGCCAAATGTTGGGGTTCAACAGATCATAAGTTATTTGCTTTGTGTAAATAATTCGACTACTTATTCAAATTTAAAAAAGTCATATTTTTGAATAGCAAACATTGTTGTAGCAGAAAAAAACAAGAAATTTTGTTTTAAATTTACTAAAGAATGTTATACGTTCTTATAAATAAAGTTCAGGATCGTCTACAGAACTTGGCACCCATTTAGATCTCAAATATTTTGTCGGTAATTATTAATATTGAACTTGGCTCCAATTTTCACATTTATGTTTTTGGTCTGTGGATTGAACGATTACAGAGATTGGTTCCGAATTGTATGCGAACACTAATTTTTCCCACTGACTTTACAAACGTCCGTGAAGACTACTGTAAGGCTACTGACTGTGTGTAAACAGTGTGTAGTTCTCAGCGCCAGCACTGACGCCTGTTACTGACCCTGTGTAAATCCTACTTTAGACTGTACCTACCTTAAGAAATTGCGGAAAATTCGGAATAATAAATGTAAAAATAAGAATGTGGAGTAATAAGAACGTGGACAATTTAGAATTCGGACCCTAACTCCGACATCGGTTTATCAATAATTTTTTTTTAGTGGGATTGCCTTTGCTATTATTTTTTGACTTTGTTGCTACGGGCAAAATTCCGTTGCCATGATAGCAACAAATTTTGTTTACATGGAAACCTCATTGATGTATGTATAAAATATAAACTTTCCTTTTGTTATTTGTTGTAAATGTTATCTGTAATTGTTTTAAGATGAGCGACCATAATTATAAACAGAAGCAGCAATTGTCTTCTTTGCCTGCAATACCAGTTTTGCAACGAAATGTGCGGAAAGTTCCTACATATTTTGGTCGGTAAGTTTGACATGAGCTTTTTTTCTGTTCGTTCCATGCATAGTTCTCTCGATTTATCTACATCCATTACATTCTCGGCCATTTCAATCCGCCTTCTTAATCTTCCATCATTCGATACCAGCTCAGCACGTCTCAACTCTTCTCTATTTTAGTCACAAATTGTGCTAGATTTTTTCACAAACAGCTATTCCTCACTTGATCTCAGAAATTGTTTTTGTTAGGTTCCTAAGGATCCCACCAACAATGTCATCTTGAGATAATTGTTGAATTACTTACTCGTTAAAATCTAAGTTTCTTTTTTCTAAATTTGGAAATACCTAAATAGGTAAACTTCACTCTTTAAACTATAAATAAAGTAAACTACCACTTCGGAACCATCATCTGTGGAGAAGAAGTGGCAAGAAAGTTGACAGATATCACAGTCACTAGAAGTGTAAGTAGGAGCCTAGTCTGGGTTCGTATATTAGACACAGCCATTCAAAGTTCAAGGCGTCCTTTCTGCTGAGGCCAGTAGGTACTTATATGCCCCTTTCCCTCTTACCGCACGATTGGGCTGTCCAGCGTGGAACTTCTGTATATAAGTATTAGTGATGTGCCGGATATCCGTATCCGAATCCGCGGATATCCGAGGGAGAAGAAAGATCCGTATCCGTTAGTTTTTGGCGGATCTTTTACCTTATTAATTTTCAATTCATAGATGAAATTTTATATATTGGTGATTAGGTAACAATGAAAAACTGTTAAATTCCATTCAGAATATTTTTTATTTCTTAGAATCGTATCTGTTATGAGAGTTAACTCTTAAAGAGGTCAATAACTTTTGTCCATAACAGATTATCTTTTTCCAAAGGTCGATGTGCAATATTTACCGCCGCGTACTCTAAGAAAGTTAAGATCCGTATCCGTATTCGCGGATCTTGAGACCAAATATCCGTATTCAGATCCGTTTCCGCGGATATACATTTTTAACGATCCGGCACATCACTAATAAGTAGATATAGGTACTTACTCTTTGCTAATACGCTGACATTTATTTATTTCAGAAAACCACGCGACATACCTTTTCACATACCTCATAAGAAGGTTCAAGAGAGAATTGAAAATGTAAAGAAGGAGAGTGAGCCACTGGTTTGTAAATCTATACTACTTATACTATAATACTTATAACACGCTAATCTCAGAAACTACCAGTAGATATACTATTTGAAAAAATATTTACTGAGGAAGGTTATAGGCTCTATTATAGCATCACGCTACAACCCAGCAGAGCTGAGCTGCAGTAACTATAAATGTGGGTGCAACCGTAAGACACAGCTAGTTTTTAGGGTTCCGATGACAAAAATCCTGTCTTAAAGTTCTGACCGGAAAAAAGGTACGGACCTAGTGTCGGGTGGTGGGTAGGTAGGATGGGTCGATATGTAGGTATACTCGTAGTAAACTTTCACCATTCGTTTATTGGTCGAATTAACAAGGAAGGAACAAGCAGGAGCAGCAAAAGAACAACCAGTAAAAGGATCCGTAAGGAGCCAAGGAGAAGGAGCCAAGGAGCCGTCAAAGGAGAAAGGAGCCGTAAGGAGAAGGAGAAAGGAGCCGTAAGGAGAAGGAGCACACTGTAATAAAAATGAACTACACATTACTACAGGGCGTTAAGCTATTGAAGTAACACAATACAAAGATGATAAAAATACTTACAATACTTATTTGCGCTCCTTTTATATTAACATAAATACTAGTTCTTGAATATTGATTCAATACATTTGATAAAATAGAAATATAATAAATTTTACAATTGGCAGAATGACTGCCTAAGTCAACAGTTTGTGAAGGAATGAGTAAAATTTTAATTTAGGTTCCACACATTGAATATTTGAAAATAACATACAATGTTCTATTGAATTAAAATTAACAATATCGTGTTCTAAAATCAAAATAAATGCTATTTATGATGGCCAGCTTGTAAGCGGCCAGGAAAATAAGGTCGTATCATCACAATACCGGGGTTCCCCCGAAAAAATCCTGTCCTTAATGAAGGATTTTATTCAAAGAATTAATAAAATAAAGTTTGATGATGAGACTTATATAAACATACTAATGAATGAAATGAAAATATAAATTTACAAGTTTTATTATAAATAAAACTAATTATTTACAAGAGAAACGATTTCCACAATCACACAAATCACAAACATTCATCTTCATTTAATCTGTTTAATCTGTTATTAGTAAGTACAGTAAACTCATTTATAATATAGAGTAATTCCCATTTAATAAGGAATGACTCAAAAACGTTCTCGAATTTAGTAAGGGCTTAGTTATACAGTTACCATCCGCTGTTTTAAGTTTATTTATATATAATACAATAGACGAAGGCTTGTTTAAAGAGTCGCAATTCGCTCATACGAACACCCATGGGAAATACATCCACAGATATAATAAGTAGTAATAATAGACGAAGGCTTTTTTAACGAGTCGCAATCCGCTCTAAAAGACACCCATGAATACCCTGATATTCACAGATATAATAATAATAAACGAATATTTATTTAAAGAGCCGTAATTTGCTCTAATAAACACCCATGGAAATATATCCACAGATATTAGGTATAATATTTATAATAGACGAAGGCTTTTTTAAAGAGTCGCAATCCGCTCTAAATAATTACAAGTATTTACAATAAATGAAATGATGAGAATGAAATAAGGAAAATAGTAATTATTAATCATGGTTATATATCTAACCTGTAATTTGTAAATATGTAAAAGTTTTAGTTACTTAGATGTTTACAACCAAATGGTGAAATTGAAATAAATTTAACCTCCCTTGTAACCATAAGGTTATAAATACAATTTAATAAATTGTAAATAAAATAAAGAAAAATGTAAAATAATATAGATATAAAAAATTCCTTGGTTTAAGTAAGTGTAACTCATCCATATTGAAAGAGAAAAAAAATAATTATGAAATAAAATCAACGCATGCGTTAAGGTATGCGCTAACCCAAACTATCCACGAGCAAAGCCAGTGAAAAGCTAATAATATAAGTATATGAAATAAAATAATATTTGAATTTAATCAACATGACTACCCCTAGTTGTAATAAGAGCGTAATCATATGTCTATGAAATAGACTTCATAGTAAATAACAATTGAAAATTAAAAGAAAATCGAACGTCGTCGATTCAAAATTTAAAAACTTGTCAATGAGAAAGAAATTATATAGGATACATTTGAAAATCGAATATTCCAATGCAGTATTTAGCCCGATCAACGGGGAAGTTGACCCCGACAATAATTCGCCCGTCGTTGATACTTTGCAGTTCGATAAAGTCGAGTATGTAGGTTACGAATGTCGAAGAATCCAAAACTTTTTTTTTTCGGAAGAGGGTTATTTTCATCCCTAAAATTTTAAATTGCCTATATCTCTCGATAGAGAAGTCCTACGGCCAAAAATCCTTCCCAAGATATCATTGTCTGTTATTGAAGTACAAGTATGTAAAGAAATCCCGGACTTTTTCCTTTCAGGGGGCCCGCTATATACACAGAAAAAATTTGTATGGCGTTGGTCGATGATACTTTGCACTTCGATAAAGTCGAGTATGTAGATTACGAATGTCGAAGAATCCAAAACTTTTTTTTTTTCGGAAGCTGGTTATTTTCATCCCTAAAGTTTTCAATTGCCTATATCTCCTGATGGAGAAGTCCTACGTCCAAAGTTTCTTCCCTACATATCATTGTCTGTTATTGAAGTACAAGCATGTAAAGAAATCCCGAACTTTTTCCTTTCAGGGGGCCCGATATACATAAAGAAAAAGTTTGTATGGAGTTGGACCACATACTTGTCACAGATGATTTAAATGAGATTTGATAGATCTCAACATAAGTATCATTTTTCATTATGGAGTCAAAAAAAAACATCCAGTAAAAAAAAAGTTACACGTATTTAAAAGGGAGTAATTTTTTTTTAAATTGCTAAGGTATAAAATTACAGTAACTGCGGTAGAATCTTTGACAGTACAATATTGTCATAAAACCAAATATTTTTAAAATCCGTCTCAGGGTTCTCAAAATAGACATTTCTATTTTTCACCTTTTCATTGATAATATTTCAAATGGACTAGTTTACTATTTTTAATGTTTGAAAATATAAATTATGGCAAAATAAAACAAATTGTTCAGGAGTAATTGAGATATTTCAGAAAATTACAAAATTTTAAAGATGTGCTTTGATTAAATTAATTTAATTTTCATATGTTTTAAATATATTTAATTTAACTTTGAACTTAATTTTGAGCACAATGAAATAAATGTATTTTTTTGTTCAATCTTTTTATTTTATTAAAACAATATTAAATAATATATATCTACATACAAAGTTTAAATATAATAAAAATTAAACACAGGGAACCCCATGAGTGGCTCTCTAATCATGAATATGTAGGATACATACTCATAAGTAGAAAACTTTCTCGAAATCACTGTCCTGCGGTAAAGTGCCAAGAAGGCTAGCAGCGTTTCCTCGCTGTATAGCTATGCTAATACGTTGTCCAAGGTATGCTCCAGCCCTCTTGTCACCTGAAATGTCGATTAGACGAAATGATAGTTCCTTATATAATTTCTTCGCTCCGAGGCCCCACGGACCCATGGTTTCAACCCCAAACGGTGCAAATAAGTAATCTTGTGCAAGGTTTGCGTACTTACGCCGTTTGAGGTTTTCAGCTGTTGTTGCTGCTGCACCAGCATTATTAGACGTAGCCTGGACGTGAGAAGCCGCCAATGTATCGACACAGGTAGCGTCCCACACTAACGGTCTTCCCTGCGTCCAGGGCACGAGTGTCATACCGTCGGGCCTCTTTCCATCATCACGTGCTATACCAGGCGGCTCTAATATAGCTGGCACGTGGACAGTGGCAAGGGCCCTACGGATGACATCATTAAGACTGGCGTGGCGTGGTATTCTACCAGCACTTTTCGTACATGATAGTCCGTGATGTCCCAGAGAATCGACATTTTGACCGCAGCGACATTGATGGGGTTCATTAATTTTGATACCGAGTCGTAAGCACACAGAAAGACGAAAAGTAATGTTATCTAATTGAGTACCAATTTTAGAATTTGGAATAGATTGAAGCCAGTATCCTGACTCCCGTTCTGTCACAGCAAGGAGACGAGCACGTTCGTGCTTAGTACTTGCGTCTTGTAATAATATTGTTTGTACATTTTTGCAGAGCGGCTCGTCCCATAAATGTATTGTGTTTTTTGTGTCAAATCTGATTTAAAACTAGATTTACTAGAAATGTGGTGCAAGCCGCCCTAAATAACTTTCTTTCTAAACTAATCTTTGGTTCAAGAGAAAGAGAATAATCCGTCCCAGGGTTCTTAATACATCAGTTCTTGATATTTTCGTTAATATTTGAAATGGACAAGTTTACAATTTTTTATTATTGAAAATATAAATTAGGGCAAAATAAAACAAAGTGTTGAAGAAAAATTAATATATATCTCAGAAAACGGCGAAGTCTTTAAAAATGTGCTTTGAGTAAATAAATTTAATTTCAATTGTTTTCAAGATATTTTGAAGATATCCGCAATTTCAATTGCTAACTTTGAACTTAATTTTGCGCGCCATGAAATGTATTGTATTTTTTTTGTATTACATCTATCTGATCTAAAACTAGATTGCAAGCCGACCTAAATTACATTCTTTCTAAAATAATCTAACTATTGTTTAGATCAACACATGACAAGTGGAAATCCCATCGTTTGCAAAAATTATTATTTTCGGTTAGATACTTAGATTTTGAACATTGGAATTATTGAGACTATTTTTACTCCATTCAGTTAACACTCGTGTGTATATTTGTAGTATCAAGTAATACACTCGGAATACCTGGTGTAAAATATTACAGCAAGACAATGTTATACACAATTTACTATAAAATAACTTATTCAATTTTATGATACCTACCTTATTTTCGGGTCTCCTACATTTTCTCTATAATGTTTTGATATAATTTTAGAATTTATAAGTACATAAGATATAAAATTACGTTCTATAATTATTCATTTGCTATAATTTTTTTTAAACCTAAAATCGATTACTGTAATTTTCAAAATCACTACTATCAAAATAACTATATAAAATTATATTCTATAATTATTAATTTGCTATAATTTTTTATAAACCTAAAATCGATTTCTGTAATTTTCAAAATCACTATTATCAAAATATATAAAATTACATTCTTTAAATATTTATTTGCTATAATTTTTCTTTTGTCGAAAATCGATATCCGTAATTTTCAAAATCACTATTATCAAAATATCAATGATCTAATAATTAATTTTATTTAATTTACATAAATAAATTTTTGTACATAATCATATTATATAAAAAAACTTAAAATATATCTAATATATAAAATTCTCCTGTCACAATGTTCGTTCCCATACGCCTCCGAAACGGCTTGACCGATCCTTATGAAATTTTGTATGCATATCCGTTAGGGTTGAGAATCGGCTACTATCTATTTTTCATCCCCCTAAATGTTAAGGGTGGTCCACCCCTAAATTTTTTTTTATATAGGGTTAGGGTTAGGGGTAGGGGTAGAGGTAGGGGTAGGGGTAGGGGTAGAGGTAAGGGTAGGAGTAGGGGTAGGGGTAGTGCGGGCAAGTCAACGTTTGGGCAGGACAACGTCTGCCGGGTCCGCTAGTATATATATATAATTAATTTGCTATAATTTTCGTTTTATCTAAATTATCTTCTTCGTTTGAAGATATCTAAATTATCAACTTAAATAATCTAATGATTAGTTTGCTATATTTTTTCCTATTTATTTGCGAGTATAAAAGTTTTTAGTTTCTGCCGCTTAGCCGTCCGCTGACGCGGCACGCTCGCTTCGCTCGCTCGGCTCGCGCTCTGTTTTAGCACTATACGAACCACGCTCGTCGCTGCGCTCTTAGCTAACCTATTTTTATTTACAAATTAGGGGAATAGGAATCGAAAATTACTGCAACAGGTTAAGATTAACAAAAACTATTGTAAATTTTAATAGTAGTACTTATTTAAATTGATTTAATTATAGAAAATTATTTTTTATGCTTATGTATTTGTAAATGTAAATAGAATGAAGTTATACTTTTAAAATATAGTGAATACAATTATTTTAATAATCCATTAGAGCAACTGATAGTATATATAGATATAGATAGTATAGATTAATAAATTTTTAGAAAATGAATTTATATATTTAGAAAATTATAATAACTGCATAATAAAAAAATAGAAAAGTAGCCCTTAGTGCAATTGCAACTAGAGATTATAGAAATTATAAGACTTGAATTTATATATTTTCAAAATTATAGTAACAGCAATTATAGAAAAGTAGCAATTAGTGCAATTGAAAATAGGCATTATAAAAATTATATGACTTAAAATTATAGATTTTGAAAATTGTAGGAGCTGCAATTATAGAAAACAATGCATAATAGGAATTAATATTATAGATTTAAAAAATTATATCAAACGCATTTATAGATTTTTAAAATAACAGAATCTAAATTTATAGAAAATGAATATTTATAGCAACTAAAGTTACAGCTTCTGAAATTATATATTTTAGAGAATTTGAGAGGATACCCTTTTTTCATTAGTAATTGAGGTAGGGCCAGGCGTCCTTCACTGTTTGGGTAAATATTTTTTTGTGTTGGCTGTACAGTTTAGAACTATGCTACAAGATTCGTATAGGACAAAAATCAGTTGGGTAGTTTTTCAGAAATTTAGTAATTTACCTCTGTTTACTGTAAATTGTATATATTAGAGAAAAGCTTTAGCAATGGTTGTTATTGTCACGAAGTTGTTGAAGTTAATTAATTTGGCACCAACCGTCTCCAAAATCTACAACGAAATACAATTATTTCTTACTTTTTAGTGCAAAATTTTTGTCAGTATACTTATTATTTGTATTTATATATTTTTTTTATTTTTGCACTTAAATTTTACTTTAGAATCTGATAAAAATCCCAAAGAATCTAGCTATCATTTCACATATAATTTTTAATGTATCTGTGTCCGGAATAAAAATTCTCCATGTAAAGTTTTAATTTGATATTTTTTTCCTGATAGTAGACGTTATTTGAAGAAACAAATTTCACATTTTTATTCATTTATTTCTTTTTGTTATTTATCATAGTATTTTAATCCATTGGGCCAATATTAGTGCGGCATTCTGTTAAATATGCCATTGCCTATCAATATTAAAACAAATAAACGTCATTTGCTACAGGATTGCCTGACTAAATAATATTTTTCGGCTTGCACCAATGCTTGCACCTCATTTCTATTAAATCTAGTTTTAGATCAGACAGATGTAACACAAAAAAAACACAAATTAACACAATACATTTCATGGCGCGCAAAATTAAGTTAGCAATTGAAATTGCGGATATCTTCAAAATATCTTGAAAACAATTGAAAATTAAATTTATTTACTCAAAGCACACTTTTAAAGACTTCGTCGTTTTCTGAGATATATTAATTTTTCTTCAACACTTTGTTTTATTTTACCCTAATTTATATTTTCAATAATAAAAAATTTTAAACTTGTCCATTTGAAATATTAACGAAAATATCAAGAACTGAATATTAAGAACCCTGGGACGGATTATGAAAATGACATGTTTCCACTTCTCTTTCTCTTGAACCAAATATTAGTTTAGAAAGAAAGTTATTTAGGGCGGCTTGCACCACATTTCTAGTAAATCTAGTTTTAAATCAGATTTGACACAAAAAACACAATACATTTCATTGTGCTCAAAATTAAGTTCAAAGTTAAATTAAATATATTCAAAACATATGAAAATTAAATTAATTTAATCAAAGCACATCTTTAAAATTTTGTAATTTTCTGAAATATCTCAATTACTCCTGAACAATTTGTTTTATTTTGCCATAATTTATATTTTCAAACATTAAAAATAGTAAACGAGTCCATTTGAAATATTATCAATGAAAAGGTGAAAAATAGAAATGTCTATTTCGAGAACCCTGAGACGGATTTTAAAAATATTTGGTTTTATGGCAATGTTAATCAACGTTTGTAATAGAATACATAGGTACTGTCAAAGATTCTACCGCAGTTACTGTAATTTTATACATTAGCAATTTAAAAAAAAAATACTCCTTTTTAAATACGTGTAACTTTTTTTTTACTGGATGATTTTTTTTGATTCCATAATGAAAAATGATACTTATGTTGAGATCTATCAAATCTCATTTAAATCATCTGTGACAAGTATGTGGTCCAACTCCATACAAACTTTTTCTTTATGTATATCGGGCCCCCTGAAAGGAAAAAGTTCGGGATTTCTTTACATGCTTGTACTTCAATAACAGACAATGATATGTAGGGAAGAAACTTTGGACGTAGGACTTCTCCATCAGGTGATATAGGCAATTGAAAACTTTAGGGATGAAAATAACCAGCTTCCGAAAAAAAAAGTTTTGGATTCTTCGACATTCCTAATCTACATACTCGACTTTATCGAAGTGCAAAGTATCATCGACCAACGCCATACAAATTTTTTCTGTGTATATAGCGGGCCCCCTGAAAGGAAAAAGTCCGGGATTTCTTTACATTCTTGTACTTCAATAACAGACAATGATATGTTGGGAAGGATTTTTGGCCGTAGGACTTCTCTATCGGGAGATATAGGCAATTTAAAACTTTAGGGATGAAAATAACCCTCTTCCGAAAAAAAAAAGTTTTGGATTCTTCGACATTCGTAATCTACATACTCGACTTTATCGAACTGCAAAGTATCAACGACGGGCGAATTATTGTCGGGGTCTTCATACAAGAGATCTCCCCGTTAGTTAGACTAATTGCCGAGCAAAACAAATTGTGTAAAACAAAGAAAAGTCAAGTGAGTTCAAATTCTGATATCGAGGTGCTTTTATATGTATCATTATTTGAAATGTATTAATTTAATATATTAAATTTATTCTCGGAAATATTTTAATATGTTAATTGGGTTACTTATGTAAACTGTAGGTATGATATTAGAAATCATTAAAATAAGAATGGACAAATTGTTTTGGATATTTTAAAAATGTATTAAAAAAAATCGCAATTAATGAAATTTTTGAATTAAATAATATTTATTTATGTATTATTTTATGGAATCACGATAGACTTTTAGGATAAAAATAGATATTTTAGCAATTATAAGAAAAATTAATATATATTATTTTTCTTGAAAAAGTTACGACTATAAAAAGAACCTTTTTCTATTAAGAAATATTGAATTGACGGGATAATATAACGGAAATTAAATTAATTATTAATAAATTTAAGTTATGGGAAGTAATCTATAGATTTCAGATATATATAATGAAAATCTCACATACAACCATACATTCAATGTGAATATATAATCTGAATTTACGAAATTAATAAGTGAATTTGATGTAAAATGATTCAAGAATACTGCCTTTGTATAGAAAAAAATATCTTCTTCAATAATGGAATCTGACCAAGATCATCAGACTTGTCAACCTCGAAGGTTTGCCGACATAACCTTAATTCAGAACCATCATCTCCAAGAAATATTCTACTGAATTTAAATAGAATTACGTTATATATTGAGATTATATAGACATTACAAATCCTGAAAAAAAGTTTGTATTAAAATAAATATTATGTTCTCTTACTTCGTTATTCTTTCTTATTTATTCCTTCTTCCTGCAGCATTTTAATCACGTTTGGGCGCCATTGTCGGGTGGTGGGTAGGTAGGATGGGTCGATATGTAGGTATACTCGTAGTAAACTTTCACCATTCGTTTATTGGTCGAATTAACAAGGAAGGAACAAGCAGGAGCAGCAAAAGAACAACCAGTAAAAGGATCCGTAAGGAGCCAAGGAGAAGGAGCCAAGGAGCCGTCAAAGGAGAAAGGAGCCGTAAGGAGAAGGAGAAAGGAGCCGTAAGGAGAAGGAGCACACTGTAATAAAAATGAACTACACATTACTACAGGGCGTTAAGCTATTGAAGTAACACAATACAAAGATGATAAAAATACTTACAATACTTATTTGCGCTCCTTTTATATTAACATAGATACTAGTTCTTGAATATTGATTCAATACATTTGATAAAATAGAAATATAATAAATTTTACAATTGGCAGAATGACTGCCTAAGTCAACAGTTTGTGAAGGAATGAGTAACATTTTAATTTAGGTTCCACACATTGAATATTTGAAAATAACATACAATGTTCTATTCTAAGATTTTGCAAGACGACGCCCCTACTAGATGTGTTGTTTAGAACAAACAAACGTGTCCCTTTGTCACACACGCGCACAACTTTAATTTGCAATTATACACTAGGCATTGACACTATCGATAAAAATTAATATCGATAACATTTTTATGTCATTTGTCATAGTTATTTTTTACTAAACATTTTAGGTAGGAAATAAATGCAAATAGATACATACTTATTTATTATTTATTTGTCAAAATAATAACAAATACTTTAGCGGTAGGTAAAAACTATTATTGCTTTTAAAACTTCTTCAGTAAATCCAGCCTCTGCATCAAAACTAGAGTACTATTTTTATAGAGTCCTGGGGTGTGGCCTTTGAGTATTTACCAAAGGAGACGTGAAGGGTATAAATGACCGAACAATTTTTTCTGCCACTTTTGGCGGGGGGGGGGGAGGGTAAACGTCTAGTACTAGCCCCTGTACCACTGTATTTTTCTGTCGTTTTATTGTCGCAACGGATTTTACGTTATATGATGATTATGTTAAAATACAAACATAATAATTATAATTAATTATTGGAAACACTAAGTTTGACGCCCTAGATCGCTTTTCCCGTTTAAAACATCACAATTAACTATTTTCCTAGAGCTCTGTCTCGCGACACAAAACGATACCAACGGAAATCTAAGGTAACTTATTACTGCGCACCTGGTCAGTATAACTGGTCAAAGGGGAAAAAATTGGCGAAAGGGGGAGCCCGTCTATGGCCCCTCCATAAGCTTAGTACTCTATGGGTGTGGCACACATACAATGTATCAAATTGTTTTCTAATATTATAATTGTATGTTTTTGGTGAATAAAAAATGAAGTGTTAAAGCAAAGGACCTAACTTCAGGGGGCTATTGTCCGGGTTTGCTTACATTTCTTTTATCTTTATTAATATATAAATGGTTTTCTTTATTTTTGTACTCTTTAAAACAGACATTTCTTCATCTTGCAAATTATATTTTTTCACTGAATAGTGCAATTTTCTTCGAATCTCGTCTACTTATCTCACGAAGTTTCTTAACGGAAAGTTTTGCTTTTTAATAATATATATCTATCTATCATCATGCCTTTTATCCCAAGAGGGACAGGCAGATACAATCGAATGCTATTTATTACGATTTTGACAAACCTCTTTCGCTTCTTTATATTATTTAAAAAGGTATGCACGTAATTTCCTTTTTTTAGGTGTGTCATCTAGTTTATTTTCTAGGTTTATGCCAGTTGTAGGTGTAGTGCATAATGCTAGGGTTTCTTGAGGGGTGACCTGTAAAGTGGACAATCAATTTAACGTATAGAAAAATATTTTAACCCAAACTATTTAAGTGTAAATGTAAATTAATGTTTAGATTACTTTGCACCATGAAGTATTCGACGATTTTTTCCTGGTAAATATAGTTGTTCTTCAAAATGTTTGAAGCAAATTGTGCTGTTTTTTTATGAAAAACCAATTCTATTATACCTCAAAGTAAATAATACTTTAAAAGTGAATATTTCTAAACACTTTTTTATAAACGCATGAAATCGATATCGATAAAATTCGTATGGCGACTAACAGCACTACGGCCGAAATGGCGTGCGTGAAACCTACATAAATAAAAACAAATAAAACAATTTTAAAATTACTTACTTGTGGTATGACACACCATAATTTGATAAATTAATTGTCCCTCTATGATGTCTACACGTAATAATAGAACAGTACGGCAATATTATCAAAGAAAAACAATTTTTACAGTAAAATTTTAGATAGCGTGCAAACGTCAGACGACAATGCAGACTGACGCGTATAGTTGTCTTAGAAGACAACTCTCTGGCACGATCTTATAGTGAGCGGAACACATCTAGTAGAGGCGGGCCACGCATCGTCTTATAAAATCTTAGGTTCTATTGAATTAAAATGAACAATATCGTGTTCTAAAATCAAAATAAATGCTATTTATGATGGCCAGCTTGTAAGCGGCCAGGAAAATAAGGTCGTATCATCACACTAGTCGTACTCGCAACTTAGCCAATCTATCTATATTCTATGTGTACTAATAATAAACTTGAAAAGTTTGTTTGTTTAAACATACAAATCTCTGAAACTATAACCAGTCGGATTTGGAACCATATTTGCATTTATAGCCCAATCCTTGAGGAAGGTGTATTCCCAATACAACGCGCATACAACAAAAAAATCTATCCTCCCGGACATTTACGTTCTGATTGAATTTTCCAATATTAAAAGTAATTGATCTTCGTTCTATTGGTAATTAAGTTTCTTTTAATGTCTTTCTAAGTTTTATAAAAAAAGTTGATAAGCCAAACTTTGACTCTCCATGAGCGGAACGTCGAGACCTGAAATCTTTTTAGAAATTTCAATAAAGTATAAATCTCTTTCTTATTTCCCCTTTTATTACCTCGACTTTTATCTCTAACTCCACCGACCAGCTATGGGAACGGAGTCATTACTGGGGAGAATGGGGTGGAAAAAACAAAAAGCAAAATATAATGAAGTCTTGTCCGACCCTACCTTTCCAAGGTTCATTGTTGTAATTTTTGTCAAGAGGTAATCGTAGATTTCATTGATATACATAGCTAATGTCATTCTTAAATATATTTAAATCTAAAAACATAGGAACCCCTGTAATTTCAAAATATCAGCATGTCACAGTATTTCCTTCGCTTTTATAAGCAATATAATTCGAAACCGTTTGGAGATTATCTGCTACAAAATTATTTTGCCTAGGTATCTTTTACATAAAATGTAATTAATAATGACATAAAATCATCAATCAATCATTATTATCTAACTACATGTATTTTATTTGTGTATTTCAGACTGGATTTAAAAGTGCGCAAGAAGAAAGATTTAGAAATGAGAGGAAACCAGCAAGGATTCAATTAGATCCTATAAAAATAGAAGATGGTAAGCACCCCTTATATGAATTCAAACAACTACAGGCTATTATTATAGCATTCACTACACATTAGAGTAGGTACCTACGACTCATGTAGGTAATTTTTGTACTAGCACATTTCTATTATTGAAGAGTTTTATTAGAGCATTGTCTAAAACTGCATCCACAATTCCGCATGTCACCGTTATACCGGAGCGTGTGGATGCATCAAATTCAAAATTGCTTGAGCAAAAAATGTTCATCATCTACTAAGAATTAATGTATGGACTTCTCATGCTTCAGAGGACAAGTATAGTCAGCCTTATTCTGAAAAATCAGCTCTAGTCCCACCCATTGAGTGCAGCGACGGACTTGCAATTTGTAGATATTGTACCAGTGTCTAGCGATTAATCATGCTCCAAAGTAAAAATATACAACGACCACACATATAACATCTGTGTTACCCATGCATGTTACATACCCAGAGGAGTTTAAGGTTTCTTACAGCGATGCCAGCTGTATTTAGGAAGGACCTATTTGCTCTTACTTCAATTTTTATTGAAAAAAACTCTGTTGGCCGTGGCAAAGCTATTTTTCTTCATGAAATTTCAGCCAAAAAGAAGAAAGCTATAAAAATAAAGGACTATAGAAACAGTGAGGAAGGCGGCAAGGAACATGTAACTCAGGATCCTCTCAAAGTTAAGCCAGTGGTTGCCTCACAGAAAGAAGTCATACATTATGTGAGACAAAATCCCGGTATCGGATTTCTGTACATGATATATGCTGTTCCGCCACAAAATGTGTATTTTACTCCATATTATCTCAAGTATGTATGTTTTATTAATACACTGTAGTGTATTCGATGAATGTGTGACGTGGGAACGATAGTATTTTTACATTTACATTACATTTAGCTTCAAGTAACCGAGAAGTTTCATCCAAATCGGTTTAGCTGTTAAAGCGTGATTGGGCAACAAACATCCAAACTTCCGTATTTATAATATTAATATGATAATATCTACATAAACAAAAATTAAATGCTGTCATCACTTGAAAACGCCTGGATCGATTTTGCAATTTTTTTTATGTTCGTAATAGTCTGAATAAAGTTTTTAGGGAAAGAAAAATGAAAAAAGTTGCCCGTAAAATTGGAAAATTCGGAAAACTTCTTTCTATGTAATTTTTGTATGAACTCTATCATAATAGGGGATGAAAGTTAATATGTGCTGCACGGGCAAAGCCGGGGCGAAATACTAGTTGGTTATGTTTATTAATGTAATTTCAGGGTTGTTCCATATCCAGAAATAGACAAAAAGAATTTCCTAACCATAAGTCCATGTGGCGTTACTCACTACACCAATGAAATGGTATTCACTAAGCTTAATGAATGGGAGCAAGAGTATACAATATTTGTTGAACTAACAGAGGTGAAAATGTATTTTGTACCTATCGTATAGTTGTATTATAGGGATGCATCAGAAATATATCAAAGTCTTTTAATTTGCGATAACTGTAAAGAAAGATGTAATTTTAAGTACAATTTGAGAGCTCTGATTATACATTTTCACCTGGATCTTATATTAGAATTTTGTGTATTTTATAGAACAAAGCAGGTAAAACATTTTTTAGGGTTCCGTCCGTCCTTCCGTCCATCCGTCCCCCTGTCACAGGGCTGTATGTTTTGAACTGTTGTAGGTAATTAGGTAGACACTTGAAATTTTTACAGTTTTCTATGGCCGCTATAACAACAATTAATAAAAATGAAATAAAGTTTAAAAAGGCATAGGCAGTCATGGGGGCTGCCGACAGAAGTGAAAACTTAAACTTATGAATAAAGTTTTTACTTCAAAAAAATCTTGGACCGAGAATTGCCGGCCAGAAATGCTCAGCCAAAAATGTCCGAATCAGGCATACGTGGCCAATACACATATTCCTGCCCGGAGATATTCCGGTCGAGCATACTCGGGCCGGGCAATCCATGGTCGCCATTTGTGCCTAGAGCATGTCGCGAATCCATAAGATTTCCCCCCTTACAAAAATCGCTCAACGCGCCCAAAGAAGTTTTCACTTCAAAAATTACAATGGGTTCCCCATACAAGAAACGTGTTTTATTCGGCGTTTTTTGTTCGATCCTAATAATGGCAATACATACAAACGTCTAACTAGTATAAATATAATGCATAGTAAAACAACAAGTAATAAAAACTGGCCAAGTGTGAGTTGGACTCGCGCTAATTTGTTCCTGCACCATACAGGGGCGTCAAACTTGGTCTGACCTTAGTGCAGAGTATACAGAACCCTTCGTGTGCAATCCGACTCGCACTTGGTCGGTATTAACTATTTCTATTGATTTAAAGCTAACGCGGTATTTTTTTATCTCTATAGGTATTTGATTAGGTAGATTAAAGGCCGTCATTTGCCACCCTATTGGCCATTTGCGAATCAGATCAGATGTGTAATGTTTAGATATATTTTTCAGATCAAGTTTTTTAGAGTCTACCGCTACTGGAAAGCGTTTTACGTTTGGAGAAAATCAATATTGTTTAGAAAGTACAGTAAAACAAGAACAAAACTAAATAAGAATCTATTTATTCTTACTCCAGTTTTGGGGAAAGCTCTGTTGAGTATTCAAGCAATGTGTTGTGACATGTATATGAAAAGTTTTGCTGATCTCGCTAAAGATATGGACACTGCTTTCTTTTACTTTATAGAAGTGCAGGTAATTAAATTATTGGCTATTATATATTAATAGCTTTTGCCCGCGGCTCCACTCACTTGGAAATAGAACAAAGAAAAACATTACTGTACAGACTTGGAATACTTGTTGATGAATCCTGTGATGTATTAATCCGTTCTGTAAAGCAGTATTTCTTCAATAATTTAGATCGAGGTTTTTTAATAATCGCCAGTGTTACTGAATAGTTTTTGTTTGAGCAGCATTTCTCTATCTAATAGGTAGAGAGATGGCGACAGAAAGTGGTTGTAAGCACTTGCCGGCAGAAAACCTCTTTTTCGTGTAGTCTGAGCCCCCCTCTACAAATTCTCGTAGTCGAGTAGGGGTCCAGCGCTTGTCGGTACGCCGCTGAGGCGCTTTAGAAGAAAAAAAACTTTCCTACCAGCTGGCAGAAAATAAGTGAACAGCATTTGTAGGGACCTCTCGGTTGTAGGAAAAATATTTTCTGCCAATTTACTCCCTGCAGTGACTTTTTAATTAAATAAAAATTTAAAAAAAGCTTGCTGAGTGAAACCGAGCTTAAACTGTTTGCTTTCTGTAGAGGTACAGTTTTCTGCCAAACTCGCCCTTGCAAAAATGCGACAAGTTCGCGGTAGGAGAGTTTTCTGCCAGTTGGTAGGAGAGTTTTTTTTCTTCTAAAGCGCCTCAGCGGCGTACCGACAAGCGCTGGACCCCTACTCGACTACAAGACTTTGTAAAGGGGGGCTCAGACTACACGAAAAAGAGGTTTTCTGCCGGTAAACTTCTATGTCTCCAGATTTTCCATTTTATGCTATTTGTGATCCTTTGTATTATTTATATAATAAATAAAAATTTAAGCATGCTCATAGCTTGTGAATATATTATATTATATATGGGAATGTGAAATTTTATGAATAATTACATGTTACAGATGAAACGTATAGAATATATCCGCAGCAAGTTGATCGAATTTCGTGAAGTTGTGTTAGATATCATAACTCAGGCTAGTCATACAGCTTTATTTCAACAAGGATTTATATATGATGACAGAAACATTCCGCCCTTCCAAATTATAAGAGGGAAACCAACCGGCGGTATGTCTTATACAGAGAAAGCTAATAAAAGAAAATATTGCGAAAGATTAGCTTGGTATGTGTTACAAATTCCTTTTATATTAGCACTAGCTTCCCGCCCTGGCGTCGCCCGTCGAAAATATTGAATTGACACATAAGAATATTTATATTTCCGGGATCAAAAGTTAGCACACTCTCAGGGTGCATCCAACTATCTCTATATATTATAGAAGCCCCAACGTTGGGACAACTATTTATATAAGGTATTGTAAGAAGACAGTCAATTGATTAGTAGTTACGTCTTTTGCCCGCCAGGTGGCAGAAAAAGGGGTGCGTTGGCCAGCAAATAAAATGGTCGCTTTGTTTTAACTGTGTAATATTTTAATTCTGTTTAATTGTTTAATTGTGTCCAAAGTGGAAATTAAAGACAGTAATTAGTAAAGACGTTAATTTTATTCAATCCATCATCGTCTCTTTACAAGTGGCAGCCCAACTAGTGGCCAATAAAAGTTTCGAACCAAAATAACGAATTTTTACGAACTCTTAAATTTTGTTTCTAAAATATATTCAGTTTTCAACAAGCATCTTGCTGGTTTTATGTGTGACTGTCTCAATCTTCGAGGTGTTAAGTGAAAGTGAAAATGCCAAGAAGAAAAAGTGCGCAAAGTAGCCACGAGGCGGACTTCGAGGTGGAGTCGCGCATGTCAGCGATGTTCGCGTCCTTTGCTAGGGCTCAAGCTGAGTCTAACAGAGAGTTAATATCAGCTATCCTAGCTTCCAAGGATTCCAACAGTGACAGCGGCGCTCCAAGCCTGTCTCCGACATCACACATCGCACCGCCCTCCGCGCTTATGGGAAACTTCGCTAACTGTACAGCGCGTTTCAGCGGGAGAGCTCATCAAGATCCACGTGTCGTGGATGCTTTTATTGATACAATCATAGTATACAAAGAGTGTACAAATATAAGTGACGAGCATGCGCTCCGCGGCCTGCCAATATTACTAGAGGCAGATGCTGCTGTTTGGTACAAGGGAGTAAAGGGCTCCATTTCTTCGTGGACAGAGGCAATACAACGTTTGCGATCCATGTATGGTGCGCCGAAACCTCCCTACAAAATATTTCGTGGCGTGTTTAGTGCAGATCAAGGACACGAGCGCGCCGATATTTATATCAGCCGTCAACGCGCGGAACTCGCGAGTCTACCGTATGTTCTTGATGAACGAATTATATTAGACCTTCTTTACGGCTTGCTAAACATCAATATTCGAAAGCGAATACCTCGAGACCTGGTTAATAGTGTCGACGAGCTCATCGAGCGCGCCAGACAGGTGGAGGACGAGTTCGACGAAGCAGCGTCGGTGCCTGTTCAGGGACAACGGGAGCTTCGTGCCGGCCGGCATGAGCCGCGCTCTACGGCGACGCCTGCGCCGAGCACCTCACTCCGGTCACCTGTGTTTCACGGGTCAACGACTGCTCGTAACTCGGTCGAGACTCCGCTTCGGTCTTCGACGTGTGAAGTTCCTCGGGCGACACAGTGTAACCAAGTAATTCAACCTCTTCAAGGTAACAAAAGTTATTGTTTTTATTGTCGTAAAAGTGGTCACGCTCGCTCTGAGTGTCCGCGACTTAAAATTAAAAGGGATAGTGAAATCAAGTGTTATGGTTGTGGTGCTAAGGGCATCATTCGTTCTAAGTGTGCTAATTGTAATGCTGGGGACAGTAAGCCTAAAGACACTAGTAATACATTTTATTCTTGTAATTTTCATTCTTTGGACAAGTCTTTGAGCGATGATACCTACCCATTTACAGATCTTAGTCATGAACCTAATTTTATAAATCGTAGTAACGATCGTAGTTGTACATGTTGTAACAATATGTCTGTAAATCGTAGCAATCGTAGCCCAAAGAAGAGTCCGTTTTCGTTTAATACAAATTTGTCAAAGATTAAGCAAGGTCATCTGTCAAAGATCACCGAGTTGTGTACTAACACTTTTGTACCTAATGGGAGTTTGCCTCTCAGAGGCAAGTCGCCTATTCAAAATTGTAACAAGCTACCATTAATGAAGGTTGCCTTTGCGTCTGACTCCAACAGTAACGGCACCAGTAACCGACCTATTCTCAATGTCGAGATTAATGGGGTTCGTGGTACCGGTTTAGTGGACACAGCGGCCAAACGATGTATAGCTGGTTATAGTTTGTATACGTTGCTACGCGATCAAGGTCACCCGTTTCGTAAAAGTAATTTTCGTGTAAAATTTGCAGACGGGATTGTGCGCGATATGAATGTCAAACTTGTTGACGTCGACGTTAAACTTGAGGGTAATGTTGTACCAACTACCTTCATAGTTTTACCTAACGCCGTAAATAATGAAACACTTTTTGGTATCGATTTTTTATGTAGTGCTCGTATTGTTCTTAACTTACACGCGAACTCATGGTTTATGACTGATCACCCGCAGGCTGTGTATCCTTTGCAAGGCGAGAAGTCAAGCGTCAAGGTGAGTTGTGCAGCTGCAGACGTGATTCGACCTGATGAGGGGGCGATGCTGTCGTCAATGGAGCGAACTGCATTGTCAACCTTAGTTCACGAGTACGAGGACATCTTTGGTGAAGGGGGAGGAGCGACACCTTTCGCCGAGCATACCATCGATACAGGTAACCATTTTCCTAAGACTACTAAAGACGAGACCCGTCGTGTGGGGGAAGACTATTCACCTGGTGACCTAATCCTTCTACGTAGCCATGTTTTGAGTAATGCCAGTAAGGGTATAACCTCGAAACTCGTCCCAAGAAGAGATGGGCCTTACTGTATAAAAAATGAAGGTGAGTCCCACCACTTACTTAATTTCGCATCGTGAAGCTCCTGATGAATCGATCGGTAAGTATCACGTGTCCGATCTTACTCGCTACCATGCACGTGAGTGTGAGGGTGATCAGTCCAAGCCACGACCCGTCAACCCAAAACGGAGACGCGGTCGACCTCTTAAACTATTAGATTATGTTTAAGTTCCTTGTTCTAATTGTTTTTTGTTATTGTTAATTGTTCTTACTGACTTTCTCTTTGTGTTACTTTTGTGTTTGTTTGACCAAACTGGTGGTCCTATATTTGGTCAAAAGGGGGAGTATGTAAGAAGACAGTCAATTGATTAGTAGTTACGTCTTTTGCCCGCCAGGTGGCAGAAAAAGGGGTGCGTTGGCCAGCAAATAAAATGGTCGCTTTGTTTTAACTGTGTAATATTTTAATTCTGTTTAATTGTTTAATTGTGTCCAAAGTGGAAATTAAAGACAGTAATTAGTAAAGACGTTAATTTTATTCAATCCATCATCGTCTCTTTACAGTATGTTTTTAATCTCTTACACATTTTCAGGGGGTTGGGCTATCTTTCAGGGTAGTTCAATGACTAAATAAACAGAGTTTTTCACACAACCACTATTTATTTATTTTTTACAATTTCTTTGATACACATATAATGTCACAAACACATTTTGTACTTAAACAATATTTAACTAAGATTATATAATATAATATCACGGACACTCCCGATATTATGTAATCGCAACATTTTTGAGTTCCGTGAGCCAAAACTTACAAGAACCCACTATTTAATAATTTAAATTACTTAAACATTAGAAAAGCGAACTGAAGGGTATTCCCCTTGTCCCGCGATAAGGTAATGCAAAATAAATATCACATCGATCCCTTACTCTGTTTTAACATGAAATAACAAACAAACACGCTTTCGCATTTATAATATTAGTATAGTAAAAGGTTTCAGGGTTCCCAGCAATTTATTTAAGATCCATTTTATTTCTTATAATTTTTAATGTAATATCTTTTCTTCTTTTCTATCTTCGCGGGTTGTCTTACAGCTCCCGAAACATACGTTCCAGGGTATCCAGCGAAAGACCAAGTCTCACTCGTTTAGCCTAAGCTATTATTGTGAGGTTATACCTAACGAGTGGCGAAAAATTTTTTTTTCTTTCTTCACGGGTTGCCTTACAGCTCCCGAAACCGTGTTACGGTTCCAGGGTACCCAGCGGAAGACCAAGTCTCTCTCCCTCATTTAGCCGATGGTATTTGTGAGGCTATACCTAACGTATTAAGTATTGAAGTATATTTAGATGGAAAAGCCTCTAAATGTTGTTTGACGGATTATTTACATAGGTACCTAAGTTTTAATTAAAAAACCCATTGGTACATGTAATATCTTTCCAACAAAAAAAAGGTAATACACGATTAGATTTTTTTACATATTTTATTCCATGTCATTAACCATAGAACTTCTCGAAAGTTGAAAGAACTTAGTCAATGTACCTAATATTGAGATAGCCTTGTCAATTTAGAAATGCTAGGTTCAAACTAATTAATAATTACCTATATTTTTGTCTTTTTACGGGTTGCCTCCCCCGAAACCCTGTTATCAGTCTCTTTTCGCCGATGGTGTTTATGAGAATGAGTGACTAGTTCTGTTGAGGTATATTTAGATGGAAAAGTCTCTAAGCGTAGGTAATATGTTTAGTTATAATGTTTTGTCGCTCTCAAACAAGCTGTCATTCAATATGATTGAGGGAAACATAACATAAAATAACTTCATGAATTATCGAAATAGAAACAAGGTAAGTACCTATATATAATTTAAAACTATTTTTCAGTTTTATCAAACTAACGGATTACATGTCAAATTACATGCTTTATAGATTAACAAAAAAATCCAACACTATGATGGCGGATATGCTTCGAGTACATTACAACTTTACACCAGAAGAAAGTGTTTTAAAGGATACCGTTACAGACGAACTTCTTGAAACTATTCCTAGACAGACTGACAGATGCAAGGTAATATAGTCAATGCAAAACTTGTAATATAAGTCGGAGTTTTAATGATTTTCTATCTATCTATAATTACCCCTTTCATCCCAACTCAGCGATTGTGTGTACTTTTAATATTGCCTTCGATTTATTAGGTAGATATATATTAGGTATATCTACATTATTAAAATCTTGGAATGAGGACTCGAGCACGATTGAAACGTCTAGTTCTTGTTATTTTTTGCATTCAAAATGTTCCGATTAATTTACTAGATCGGGATGTTTAGATATTTCACAACAAGTGTCCACCTACACGGAAACGAATGTGTTTATGTGCGTATAGAAAGTATTCGCTGTCATTATAGTCTGATCAACCAATTTTGGTCCCCAGTTTTATTTATTAAATGAATCGCGCGCTGATTTTAATAGCACTTTTTAAAAATATTACAAAAAAAATCTATAATTGTAATTTTAACTCAATGTTGTTATATTACAATAAATAATTATCATTTCAAATGAAGTGAGATTTATAGAGAAAATAACAAACTATAATTTTAACTTTTTTTAATATAATCATATTAATTGTGATTGTGATTTTAATTTTTGAAGAAAAGAACCAAAATATTAATGTATTTACTGATAACTATTTTCCGGAGGATATTTATAGTCAAATAATATTTTTATTGTGAGATCGGCAAGTGATTTCAGATATTTGAAGTTTGAAAATTGATGATGAAAGCGAAATTG
This sequence comes from Nemapogon koenigi, assembly GCA_963924495.1. NCBI lineage: Eukaryota > Metazoa > Arthropoda > Insecta > Lepidoptera > Tineidae > Nemapogon > Nemapogon koenigi. The sequence goes on along the minus strand of OZ004629.1, from coordinate 16,748,825 downwards.
AGAAAACCCGTCTCAATTATCTTGTTATAATTGAAAATTTCTTTATTAATTTAAAAGTTTTCTCCATTAACTTTTTAGATAACAATATTCTCTATAATGTGGCTTATTAACAGGTAATTTCTTTAAGTGCTTCATGGAAATTATACTGTTCAAATAGTACCTACAGTTTTTGACCCAAAAGTACGATTTACTCTTAACTTTCATCCTTAGACGTAGCTAAGAAAGACGAAATATTATATTTTTCAGTGGGCCCTGTTCCAAGTAGACGTATATGTTTTACACTCAGGCGAGACAGAATTAAATCCAAGTGAGAAAATATTATTCGAATATGTGGACAAGATTACATCGTACTGGGACGAGTGTGTCAGAAAATTTCATAACTTTTTGAATGAAGAAACTCTACAAATGTTTGTACAACCCACTATAATGGGAAAAGAAGTAGAATGGTCCGCGGGAGTTGCACCTAATCTATATTTCCTAATGAACCAAGACAAGAAATTGCTAGAAGATATTGCCTTTATACCGCACTGTGTAAGATTCGGGTACGAATGCGTCGCTATATTCTTGCAGCGAATGAAATTTTTCGTAGACAATTTTAAAGATGGTCACGAAACAGATATAGAAGAAATGAAAAATATAAGAGATGTAAACGTATTTAGAAAATTGTGCGACAAATTTGTGAAACAATTAGACGCAATAGACGAAGTTGTCAGCTATCAACCTCTGGGGTTGATATTTCTGTGTCTTCTACCTTTCCAGGAACAATTTATGCCGATGCCCAAGAAATTGTTGGATGTAATAGTGTGTGTGACACCTGAGTAAGTGTTACATTTTCTTAAATAATCAAGGCCAATGTCAGAGTGGTTGTGAGAGATAACAGCGGTTAAGTAGAGTTCAAGAAGGTTCTTTGATTTCTAGACAAATTTTCTACTTTGTAATGTTTTAACTTTAAAATAATGAATCTCCTTCAAACGTTACAAACATGGAAAAAATATGCGTAAAGAAGAAATACTCAAAAACAAACTATCGAACAGAGTTTACAATTACTTTATCTCAATAATTGAAAGTTAGGTAATTTTTTTTTTTTGTAAATATAAAGAATTGTCTTTTACTGAATTAGAAATAATCTATCGGCTACATTTCTAAGTATGTTCGTGGGAGTTTTCTGTTTATGATTTTAAAAAACTAATATAATGTGTAACCTACCTAACTTGTCTACCAAAATTGCAATAACGAAATAACAAAATGGCAATTTCATCCAGCAATCCTTACCACTCTGTCTTTAAAGGCGTGTAATTTTTGCATCAACCAATCTGCATTTCCTTTTAGTTATTTAATTAGCTATTCATTGTCATTTTCAGTATTGGTCACGACTGTATTCGGGAAATAGTGTCCGGTTGTGAAGGAATTAATGACGAAATTAGTACGGAACCGGAATCGGCAGGAGAATTGGTGGCGTACAATGCTATGTTAGATGGCTTAGAGTCACGAGTAGCATTTTTGGAAGAGAGATTGGAATATTTGAGAGAACTCTATGATTTAATGGGAGAGTTCAATATGCCTATTCCTCCAGATGATATGACTGAATATTTAGGTATTTTTAATTTATTAGCTAGGTACTCTTATCGCATTTGCTTTCGGAATGTTTTGGCATGACTCCTTCTTTTTGGAACGACTACCAATAAAATATGTACCTAGAGTCATTTTAACTTGACACATTAATTGATGGCTTTTGAAAAAAAGTTATATACTTACCTACCTATTTATTTTCATAAACTATTTTATACAAAATTCGTTACAATTTTCTTTTCAATTTGAAACATGTTTTTTTGTAAAATACCTAAACGTTGAACTATGTATTTCAGGGCTCAGCGTCGCCTTGGGAACATTAAGAACTAATGTAGATGCTAGATTAGAGACTAGAAGTAAACTGGCGGGTCTGTTCGCAAGTCAAATTGGTAAAGATATTATGGATCTGTTAATGGATGTTAATAAACTGAGGGAAGAGGTAGCGGTAAGTAATTTACTTAACTAATAAGTAGGTACCTAATATGTTTAGATAATAAATCTTTTCTTCACGGGTTGCCGTACAACTCCCGAAACCGTGTTACGATCCCAGGGTACTCAGGTACAGGGAACTGTAAGGCAACCCGTGAACAAAGAAAAAAAAGATAATAAGTAAATCAAAATAATATATGGTCCTATTTAAACAACAAAATTAACTTTTAAAAAAAAGTGTACCGACTTGAAAAATTGGCACTGAAAAGTAAGAAATAATAAATATTTCGTCGTAGAATTTGATGACGATTGGTGCCAAATTAGGATACAAGATTAAGTAAACATCTAAGATGATAAATATCTGTTCAATATTATATATGTTTGTACTGATAATCGTAGGTTCCTAATGAATTGTCTAGATTAGTGAATTTGGGAAGTAAGTTGTTTTTAATTTGGCACCAACCGTCTTCAAATTCTACGACGAAATATTTATTATTTCTTACTTTTCAGTGCAAATTTTTGAAGTCGGTACACTTTTTTTAAAAAGTTAATTTATTTTTCCCTTTTAAGTGATTTTGCTGCCCTGAAAGACAAATAATAACGCAAATAAAAAAAATTAATGGAAAAATAAAAAAAACTGCTGTGGATGGGATTTGAACCATTTGCATCCTGAGCTGCACCATACCATACCAGTAGTTTTTTAGAAATTTTGAAAAAACTGACTTTATAAGTACCTACATTTTTCTTAATATCTCGATGAAATATGTACCCATTTTGACGACTTATTTTTTTAAGGATATAGTAATTTTTCGACATTATCTTACAGACATAATGACGAAAATCGGTTTTGTAGTTTTTCAGAAATTCAGTAATTTGTCTCTATTTACGGCTAAAAATTATGTACCTATCAGAGAAAAGCCTTAGCAACGGTTGCTATTGACACGAAGTTGTCAATTTTTGTATCGACGGTGGTCTAACGGCTAAAGGTATGGTATGGTTCAAATCCCATCCACAGCAGTATTTTTTTTTCATTTTTTTTTATTTACGTTATTATTTGTCTCTCAGGGCAGCAAAATATATCACTTAAAAGGGAAAAATAAATTTACTTTTAAAAAAAAGTGTACCGACTTCAAAAATTTGCACTGAAAAGTAAGAAATAATAAATATTTCGTCGTAGAATTTGAAGACGGTTGGTGCCAAATTAAAAACAACTTACTTCCCAAATTCACTAATCTAGACAATTCATTAGGAACCTACGATTATCAGTACAAACATATATAATATTGAACAAATATTTATCTTCTTAGATGTTTACTTAATCTTGTATCCTTATTTGGCACCAACCGTCTTCAAATTCTGCGACGAAATATTTATTATTTCTTACTTTTCAGTGCAAATTTTTGAAGTCGGTACACTTTTTTTTAAAAGTAAATTTATTACGTGAAAGAAGGTCAAACAAACACGCAATCACACTTTCGCATTATAATATTACCTAGTTGGATTCGTTTCGATTTACTGCTTAGTGCATAATTTATACGATATTTAGTGAATCTATAATTCTTTTTCTAATATTTATACAGATACATCTTCATGAATGTTGTGTCCATTTTATAAAATAGTTAAATAAAATATCAGGCTGCATGCGCTGTGAGTACCTTCACCTACGTTTGAACACCCTTTGCCGTTCCCGTATAAGAGGGAGAAATAAATTGTCTTGTGATCTTGTCACTTTGTTATTTGTAAACAAACAAACAATAACATAACCTGTAAATATTTTTAAAAATTCAATAAAATATGCTCTTATATTACGGTTATTCTGCTGATAATAATCATGTTACCTGAGTTTTTCTAATTATGTAAAGTATACTTAATCGCAGTTAAGGATAGCATCTCGTCGTTATATTTTTTCGAATAATTAACGATGTTTTAAAAATTGCAGAAACCATGGCTTTATGATGAAAAATCGGACGTGGAGCAAGTATTAGAGGTGCTTGATGACTTATTAGAGAAACTGATGGCATGTTTCGCTCGAGATAAACAAATACGTGAATGGCAGAAGATATTTAAAGTTAGTACCATCACATTTACCATCCTCAATTACCACATTTACCACCGCAGCCAGAAACTAGTAATATACCTCTGACTTCATCTGTGGAATTTTGTTATCACTGCTCACCTGATCACATTAATCATGAATAACACAGCCCTGTATGGAACTCTTCAAGATATCAAAATGAAACACAACGCAGATTCTAAGTCTTAGTACTTAAGTGTTTTCTAATCAAGTTTAAAACCCTCTTATCCTCTCAATCACCTTCTTAAAACTTCATAGTAAAGACTGTAAATTATGGAAACACCTAGTTTTAAGATAATTAGTATTGAAAAATAAATATCTCTAAATAACCAAGATGTATAGAGATATATCGCAAATTGTAATAATGCTCCTACCCTTCACTCCCTAAAGCCCCTTAGAGAAGACGGCAAGTTGCAGAAACCCATAGTTTTTAGGAAAATTGATATTGAAAAACAAAACCGCAAAACCAGAAATATATCTGCTCCACATTGCTTTGCCAACCTAAACAATTAATCATCTTCTTCTTATTTTATAATGGCTCCATTAATGTTAACTGATTATTTGCCAATGTCAAGTATTATAGACATCACAGTAATAATAGCCGATTGGTAGCTAGGATGTTCCCGCCGACTGTGATATGTCTTATTAATCAATGACTAATCACAGCGCTGACGGGATTAAACTGGATTCCCTATGACGTCACGGCGGGCGCGTGCATTGTTCGTCATAACCTGACGTGGAATCCAATTAATCTTAAAGAAACTTTTTTTGGAACAAAAATATATTTTTTATTTATATGTCTCAAAAAACTAAAAAACCATTTGTAAGGTTCAAGCTGAACTCCCTGGATCTCCCTACATTCACACTTTGCTCAAATTAATTAATAATATCAGTATTATTCAATCAACGAGTGTATTGGAAAGCCGAGCCCCTTAAAGTTTCAACAAAATTCATTAAAATTTTAAAAACTGTTATTTACAGTATTGTTTCCACTTAAATTTTATTTACATACATTTATAGATGCATAGATGATAATAAGCATGAATTCTAATTAGCGCGTCAGTTAGATTATCAGAAAATATTAGACACATATTTTTTCTTTTGTCAATTAAACAAAAAATTTTGAAGATATAGCGGGCTAAAGTTCCGCGTGACGTCACGCCTTAGTACAATTTTTAGCAAGGCGTGACATCACCAGCCCCCACTCCCAAACTTTGACGCGCTTTATCTCTGTAATTGTTTGTTTGATTGACAAAAGAAATAAATATGTGTCCAATATTTTTTGATAATCTAAATGACGGACTAAATAGAATAATATTTTTTTACCCTGTAATCTACCCTATTATGTACTACACATGTCGCTTTTTAAACCATTGATTAACAGAGGCTCTTTTGATATCTACTTATCTCAATTGTACTATATTTACAGATACCACCAGCAAGACTTGAATCATTAGATGAAGCTATCAATGATGTTAAATTGCGCCAAATGTTATGGAAGTCTTCAAAGGAATGGAATGATATGTTTCAACATTGGTAAGCAATGTCTATTGTAAAATTTTGAGCATTGGCAAAATAGTTACATAGTTTTTTATTGATAACAACAGTATTAGATTACATTGATATAATGATTGAAGATATTAATCAATAATTATATACTAATAGGTATTATAAAGAGAAAATATCAGTTTATTTCTTTCTTTGTAAGAAAGTAAATTATATTTTATATTTTTGATTTAATATTTTTTAAATTACATACTATTTCACTTAACTTTCTAATTATGACTCTCAACATTAAATATTATATTTAAAAATTACAGGTTTGAGGCACCATTCAATACTTTGGATATTGATGATATCCAAACTACCACAATTAATTTTGGAAAAATATTCAACCAACTGGATAAGGGGCTACCAATTAATAAAATTGTGCCCCGATGCAAAGAGACCATAGATATTATTAAAGAAAAGGTATTACTTCTACTCAAATTCTTAGCTACTCAAGTATTCAAATTCTTTGCATATTAAGGCAGAAATGAACCTCAATAAAAAATATGATTTGCACTCCAGTGGGCGGATGCTTGTGTAGGACGATATAAGGTTGAATATTGCTTGGCATAGTTTACATGGTCATGCAGCTACACTTGAAATTTCCGGGTCCGACCCGTGGTACAACTACGATGTTCAACTGGTTGTACTTATTAAATTTTGTTTAAAAAAAACACTTAAACAGTGAAAGTAATGGTTAAAGATTTTATAATTTTGATAAGCTATTTTATTCGCAAAAAAGGTTATAATTGTCGCGCAAAATAGATTTATGTAGTATTATTTGCTATCCATTGTATTTTTTTGAGATTGAATTTGATTCCTGACACTTTAATTCTACGCATCGAAAAATGACACTTTTAGTAGATATTGTGTTTGTACCCTGCCTTAAAAATATTAAAATGAGAAGAATTGGTCCAGAAGTTTTTAGTTTACTTCTTGCAATTTTATTGATAGACGTAATTATGTTTAATTACAGTTGCCAGTCATGTCTTATTTAAGAAATCCAGCACTCAAAGCTCGACATTGGGTCAGAATAGAAGAAATCCTCCATACAAGGTTCACGCCAGACATGGTGTTGACGCTAACATTGTTTGAAGAGTTACAAGCATTCAAGCATGCAGAGGAACTGATGGAAGTGGCTGGGCAAGCCAGTTCTGAAGCTGGGCTTGAAGGGTTACTGAAAAAGGTCACTTTCCATTCATAATTAATAGAAAAAGTAATAAATCACTAAATTGAGATATGATATAAATTTTTTACTTTATATTTGAAATAGCTTTTTCCCTGCGGTTTCACCGCGATTTATAATATCCCTTAACGTCGAAAGAAAATGGCAATGGTTGGTGACGTTGCTATATTTAGTAGACGCTTATTACGTCATACAAAATTGGTATCCACGAAAAGCCCTTTTATTTTAACGGAATAATACATATTATGTCCATCCTGAAGGTCATTCTAAATATTGGTGAAAGACTTTTTGAAATCGGATGAGTAATTTCGGAGATTACCTTCTACATCCAAACTTACAAACTCTTTATAATATCAGTGTGGTCATATTGTCATTAAAGACAGCTTAAAACAATCTCTACACTTAAAAATAAATTTTATTAGTAGTTTTTTTATGATGCTAGTTGCAATTTTAGGCCTTGCCTTGTCTAAATATAAACGAAAAATTTAGTCATTTCCGAGTGTCCTAAGTTACTTATTTATTTAGTTTAAGTACTATTTTCTATAACAATAAAAAACGGGCCAAATTTTAGTTTCTATTTTAAACAGGTAGAAGAAATATGGGCTGCACTGGAGTTTCCAGTTTTACTTCATAAAGACGCTCGCGACGTTTACGTACTTGGTGGTCTTGATGAAATACAAGCGGCCGTCGATGAAAGCAACATTCATATCAGCACTATACTCAGCTCCCGGAACTGTGGACCGATTAAGAGCAGAGTCGAGGAGTGGGCGAAGAATTTAGATCTTTTTGCAAAGACTGTGGTGAGTATAGAAAGGAGAGTAAAAGCGGGAAGCAAAGTATTTGGCGAACTAAATAATGCGAGCAGAAATTGACAGCTTTTTATTAAAAGTACAAAGGCACTAAATCTATACAAGTAAATAAAATTGGAGTGTCTGTCTGTGATTTTAAATTTAATTACTATACATATGATATTTTTAGATTTTTGTCCAAAATAGGTACTTAGATTTAGAATCTGCTTTTTGTTTCATCTCGATATCTGAAAGTGGTGGCGCCAAATCCCTTAGGCCTTCGATAGCGGGCTCGCCACTCGCGGTTCAATTTAGATTGGGGTAGAAAATAAATTACTAAGGCTTCGTTGCAGGACAAAAAATCGGCACTTACTTGAGATAGCAGATTAGCAGCTGGTAATGTTCCAGGGGCCCCTTGCAGGAATTCTCTGGCAGGGCGCTAGTATTCTTATACTCTCTTGTGTGTATAGGTGCATCAATTTGCGCGGTTTATAGCCAACAGTAATGTACTTGTCGGTGCGATACGACTGTGTTTATTGCCGGTATGGTGACAACTCACTAGAGATTTATGAACTCGCGCGCGACTGTCGAGGGCACCAAATGCATTGTCCCTTTTATAATAATAATTACAATTCGATAATATTTAGTACCAAAAACTGGTTCAACCAGAAAGTTTTCTAGAAAAAATAAATACTATATACTTCGCACCGTTAGTTATCAATGACATCATGTTCAATTTTGATTATTTTTGATTTTATTTCGTCATTAGAGGCATAAATAATCTTCAAAATGGCGTATCAAACATTGACTTTGATACAGTACCTAGATTGATACCGACAAAAAAATGCCTTTGAGAAATAATATATAAAGATAACCGGCGAAGAGCGACTCGGGCTCGCACAAGTAAGGTTCCGTATCAAGAGCTTAGGAGAAAATACTCTGCGTTTTATATAAGCGTACTGGACTTAATTTTTTGGATTTATTAGTATCTTTATTATTATTGCTGCCAAACCCTAAATCATACCTATGCACTTACCTTGTCATGTTATGAAAATAGGACGAGTGGTCAGCATGTCAACAAACTTGGATTTACTTGGAGGTGATCTTCTCGGCGCCTGATATCCAGAGGCAATTGCCAAATGAAACTCGTCTCTTTAGTATGGTCGACAAGTCCTGGAAAGATATCATGCGGAGAGTGGCTAAGGTAATTTTATGATCGAATAACCAAATAAGAGCAATTACTTTAAGGGGGGACTTTTCGACTTTTTTTTAACTTCCTGGTTTTCAGTTTATTCGTTTTTTACGCGAAAAATAATTAATACAATCAAACGAAATATTGTCAATAAATATACTGACAATTTATTGTTGCTTGTATTTTTAATTTTAGTAAACAATTCACGTATAAAATAATGTTTTATATTATATTACCATTAGAAATCGTCTTCGCTTGATTTGATTAATTAAATTTCACGTGAAAAATACAATGGAAACTAGCGACATCTATTGGTAGTAAAGCCGAGATAGGTATAGTCTACCTATTTCTAGGCCAGGCACAAAGTATTATTGTGCGATACAGGGCCGGATATAAGGCTTGCTGTATAGCGCACTAGTTGGAATAAGAAAGAAGGAATCTCTGACCTGTATAGTAGTGGACTGTTAGCTGGTTGATGTCTCTTCTTCTTACCGCAGTGGTACCACGCGTTTACTTTCTGCTCTTGAGTCCTGGTTCTTACAGGAGTGTCCCGTAATCCCGTTACTTTCGGGAGAGAGATATATTGCGCAGGGCACAACAGGAACAGGTAGGAGACAATAGAAAAGTGGTTATAAAAAAAGGGTAGTCGGGGAATAGTATAAATATAGCCGATCACGGTTGCCAGACGAAAATATCTAACGCGAAAGTGTACCAAACAATTATGTTAGCATCGAAGAATACACTTCTTTATCGCTTACCTATTCTTTATACTTTATACCACGTTGCTTAAACGAAAATAATTGTATGGAGGGATCGTGTATCGTTTTATTTCGACGCTAACAATAGCTTATGTCATTATGTCATTGACCGTTTATCCGCCTGCTCTAGAATCAGATTATAGTGGTCATCGTTTATGGACCATAGACTTACTACAAATACGTTACGCTTGATTTACAATAAACAAAATCTTTAGTTGATATTTGTTTTAGGTTCCTTTGGCAATGCCGGCCGCAACTCAGCCAAAGCTGTACGAAGAGTTCGTTAGAAACAATGAAATGTTAGATCAGATTATGAAATGTTTGGAGGCCTACTTGGAGACTAAACGAGTCGCATTCCCAAGATTTTTCTTCTTGTCTAATGATGAATTATTGGAAATATTGGCACAGGTATGTTATACGTTGTCATTCAATAATAATAATTTAAGAATAAGGGTTTTAATCTATTTAACGTGACGTAGGGCACGTAAAGCCGGTATCAGCACTTCTCAAAATATTATATACGAACTTCGATTTAAGAAGTGGCGCTCTAAAACCAACGACTAGCTTGTCACTATAAAATTGTCACCAGTCTCCAACCATGCCGCAATGTATAAAGGCTAAGTTGAACCGTTTTTTTTAACCCTAATGACACTAACTATTTAAAAATGGTTATAGATCCAAAACATTTAATAAAATTCTGAATTCAAAAAGCCACGATTCATCGAAATTAATTTCAAAAATACTGAACAAATCGAATCTTATTTATTTAGGATTTATCTATAAATGGTCAAAACTCATTTAAAAACCTCAAAATAAAAATGTTTGTTTCACCTAAAATGTTGTAATTGCAAAAATCTATTTTCAATGCTTGTTTTTTTTCTTCACGGGTTGCCTTACTTACATGGTATTTGTGAGGCTATACCTAACGAGTGGCCAGTCCTGTTGAGATATATTTCGTTGGAAAAGCCTCTAAGTGTCTTTATAAGTCGGATTATGTACATAAGTTTTTAATTAAAAACCCATTGGTACATGACCGGGATCCAGGTTGAACCTGCGGTCTGCCTAGTTAATACCAGACGTCTTAACCACTCGGCCACTTGCTTGATTACTTTTTTTATAACATTATTAGACAGATTTCTTTGAACTAATAAAATATTAAGGTTTCCAGCGATTCGGCGGCCACTGTCGCTTCGCTCGCTCGGTTCGCGCTTTATTTTAACACCATCCGAACCACGCTCCTCGCTAGAAAATAGAAAAGAGATAGATAAACTATAAATTGGGGAAAATTTACACATTCAAACTACAATTATAAAAATGTCCAATTTTTGTATAATTCTAAAACATAGATAACATTGAACAGATCTTCTTTAGAATCTATTTTAATTTTGTAGCCTAACTTGGCACCAACCGACTTCAAATTCAACGGCGCAGCGAAATGTTTAATTATTTCTTGCTTTTCAGTAAACAATGTTAGAAGTCGGTTTATTTAAAAAAAAAAAATAAATAAATTTGTTTTTAGTACTAAAGCCTTTTTGATTTGATTTTTTTATAATTGAGTTTTCCATGAATCGTGCCTTTTTAATTTTGAATATTTTTGTATCGTGCATTTAAGTAACGGGCATTTTTTAAAGTGCATTTATGACATGAAATGTGATGTCAAGAGATTCGATGACATAATGTGCACCCTTAAAAATATATTTTCTATTAATAGATAAATGTTTAACATTAAAATCTAGTATTTTTTGTGGGATGGCCGAAATGTATACGCTACCCTAGGCTTAGGATATGAATTTATTTTACACCAAACTTTACGAAAAACACATATTTAAACCATATTCGTACTGAAAGCTCGGTCACTACTGAGCTCTTTACTCGGACTGTACTTTTCGAGCTGCAAGCGTATTTTTATAAATCTCGATGCATCCAGCCAGGTTTTACTATGTATTTACTAGAAAGTTGATGAGTGAGAAAGTGATGTTTTTATTCAAAAGCTTTTAGTCGTTCTGGCATATATTGTCGTTTCGTTGTCATACAATAAAGAACTTTACCATTCACAGCTCAATGTCCCAAGTCCATCTCACTCATCACGCCTTGTCATCTTTTAATTATGGTGCAACAATACATATACTCACCACTAATTTCATTAAAATATTTAATTTCAGACAAGAAATCCGCATGCAGTACAACCGCATTTGAGAAAATGCTTCGATGCAGTCGCTAAACTAGAGTTTATGGTAAAGTTACCTGAAAGTGAAATGGAAGTAACCGAGGACGGCACTTTGGTTGAACGAGAAATGTCGTTCCAAACGCGGGACAATCTTCAAGCAAAACTAGCTAAGACTGCCAAACCAGAAGACCTTACCACTGACATAATAGCAATGTTATCACCGGAAAGCGAAAGGATTAATTTGGGCAAGGTACTGTTGTCATAAGTTTTAGCCCCACTTCAAAAATATGGCTAATCTTGAATAATCGTCGAAACACAAACTTACTATAATATATCATTACCAAATTTTATTATATTTATACAATTTATCTAAGTGGATTAAATGCATCTATCTATCTATCATCACGCCTTTCATCCCAAGAGGGGTAGGCAGAGAAAAGTCGATTAAATGCATCAAAAAGAAATTGCCATTTCTTAAAAGGGGTTCTGAATTGATGAATGCTTCCAATATTTTTTCTAATGACGAGACAGTATTGTCAACATAACAACAGGGACAGGTATGTTCTTCAAAATAATTTGACTACGAGGAAGAACCGGGACAGGTTGCTAGTATTTTGATATATTTTTAATTATTCCTACTTATGGAAAAACGCTTCACCGTGGTATACTGTAGGCCATAATCGGCTAGATGCTGTTTTGTACAGAGTAGTCTTTGTCATTCTCATACAAAGCTTGAATCCCGAATTCCATTACATAGTTCTTATTACATTTACTTCTAAATATATTTTAAGTACACAATTTTAGGGTCTGAAAGCGAGAGGCAATGTTGAAGATTGGTTGGGCAAAGTAGAAGAAGCGATGTTCGCGTCTGTCAAGAGGTGTATGAAGACAGCTCTAAAAGATTTCATGATGCGGGAACGTGTTGTTTGGGTTGAATTGCACGCAAATCAGGTGAGTTCTTTATTTTACAAATACTTTTAAACTATTTTACACAACAAACAAGACGTCTAAGGCAAGACAAACATTTTCTATCAAAACATCAAATAAGGCAATCTAAAATTCCCCATTTCCAACCACATATGTGACCTGTGAATCAAAAATATATTTATATTATATAAAACTGGCCACTCGTTAGGTATAGCCTCAATGAGGAAGATAAATGTAATTGTGTATATTTAAGATTTGACATGATTGATTATAATTATGTCTCTTTTAAAAAAATTTGCATACCAACTATGCTGGTGAAAAAAAAAAGTTTATATTACTGTGAACTATTTTTCTGCAAATAAAGATTTATTATTATTATTAAAAAAAATTCTTCCGTTGGGAACCCTGGGACCGTAACACGGTTTCGAGAGCTGTAAGGCAACCCGTCAAGAAATAATATCATATGGAATTCCTTAGGCTATACTATTCAGTATGCCGTTCTCCTAACACCGTTGACAGAAATTGGCAGAATTATTTAATTGTAAAAACAATATGTAATAATCATTTTGTGATAGTTTTGTGAATCAGATAAATTAAAACAATTAAACATGTTTGGCATTACACATCATTGAGCACTTATATAAGCTATAACTTGACTTGATTTCGAGGTCACTGTACATTACCTACATTATTTATCTAAAAAAGATTTTCACAATCCTTCTATATTTCATCACGCCCTGCATTCCAGGAGAGGTAGGCGGAGATAAGTTTGACAATTTGACTAGTTTTCCGCCCCCGGCTTCGCCCGTGGATATTTTCGAATAAAATAAAATTTAAAAAATAACCCAGAACCCGATTGCAGCGCCACCTACCGGGTCCAATTGTGAATCTAAACCCACTCAAACACACACAAAAAATTCATCAAAATCGGTCCAGCCGTTTAGGATGAGTTCAGTGACATACACACGTACAGAAGAATTATAATAATGATCCTACTACATCTGCATTATTTAATATCTATATACTCTACAAAGTTTCACGGACGGATTAATTATTAATAACCCCTTCGTTGATTTACACTTAAGGTGGTTCGTTTTCCATACAAAAATGTAATTAAGATAAACTAATTAACTAAACAGTAAAAATGTCTAAATATGGGCTTACTTAACTATTTTCGGCTTTTTCCATACAAAAATGTAATTAAGATAAACTAATTAACTAAACAGTAAAAATGTCTAAATATGGGCTTACTTAACTATTTTCGGCTTTTATGTTGCGCCAAATCAATAAAAAATAACTTTTTTATAATAGAAATAATTAATATTAAACATAATTCTTTTTATGCGTATTTTGTCTAAAATGAATTATGTTTAATATTAACTATTTCTATTATAAAAAAGTTATTTTTTATTAATTTGGCGCAACATAAAAGCCGAAAATAGTTAAGTAAGCCCATATTTAGACATTTTTACTGTTTAGTTAATTAGTTTATCTTAATTACGGATTCACGGATTTTGAGAAGGCTTTTGATAGGGTGGATCACATTATCCTTATTCAGAAGCTATGTCGGCTTGGCATCAGGGGTGATCTCCTCAGATGGATGCAATCCTATATCAAAAACAGAAGCCAAGTAGTAAAGATGGGCGATTTGAGAAGCGATTTTGTGTGCATACCTTCGGGTGTCCCGCAGGGGTCTCTGTTGGGTCCACTTCTGTATGTAGCTTTTCTGTATGACATAGACTCTTGTTTCATACACTCTAAATTCTTATTATATGCCGATGATAAAAAGATATACAAGAGCATTAAATCAGTGTCTGACTGTCAGTTGCTGCAGGAGGACATTAACAGACTGAATAATTATTATATGGAAAACAGAATAAGTGTAAACATCAAAAAGTGTAACTATATCACCTTCACTAGAAATACTAATGTAATCTCCTACTCATATACCATCAATAATTGTGCTATTGATAAAGTCGACTCGGTTAGGGACCTGGGCTTAATATTTGATTCGAAGCTCACTTTTTCACAGCATGTGGATGACATTACGACTAAAGCTTATAAAAATCTAGGATTTGTCCTTCGTGTCAGTCGCCCTTTTACAGATGTGCAGTGCATTAAAGTACTTTTTTATGCATATGTACGTAGCATATTGGAGTATTGTAGTCCTATATGGAACCCACAATACATCAAGTACCGCCAAGCTATAGAAAGACTTCAATATAAGTTCCTAAAATGTTTAAATTTTAGATTCAGATCCTGCTGCACCGATTATGACGAATCATGTAGTTACTATAAGCTCTTGACACTGGAAGACAGACGACAGCTTCTTGACATTTTGTTGCTGCACGACCTGTGTAACAGTAACGTAGATTGTCCCAGTCTCGTGTCAAGTACACTTACCATATTTGCCCCTGCCAGGAGGACCCGACACACATCACTGTTTTGGACTCCCGCTGCCCGCACTAATTACTGCAAAAATTCTGTCATCCATCGTATGCTACACACATATAACACGAAATTTGACTATGTGGACATCTTTCACATGTCAAAATCACGCCTAAAAAAAGTTGTAGCAGCGTCACTTATGTCTGCCAGAAGTGTATAGGTATTTTGTTTATTATTTAACTACATTAGTAAAATTATTTTTCTTATCTATTATATATTTTGTATAATTGTTTATTACAATTAAAAGAAAGCAGTCTCAATTAAAGTAATATTTATATTTTATTTCGTCTAAGTAGTTGTATTCGTCTTGACTTCTTGAATATCAGAGACGTTTCATTTTCTTTCATCTGAAACGCCATATGTAGCGGCCAGCAGCATTCTCAACATCCTCCCCCCCTCTTGGGAACTTAATTCCCAAGGAGTTCTTCAACACCTTCTAAGGCGCACAGCTTTGAGAGAGCCCTTTTGATAATACCATTTTTTGTTAGTACTTCGACCACTCTTATCACTCCATCTGCACCCGGATGGAGACAAGAAATTCGGCCAAGCAACCACTTCATGGGTGGCTGTTGATTATCCACCACCAGCACCAAATCGCCGACCTGGACGCTGCTTTGAGGAACCCTCCACTTGTGGCGTCCTTGCAGACCCGATAGATAATCTTTTGTCCAGCGAGACCAAAAGTGCTGCCTTAGTCTTTCAACTAGTTCGTACCGATTAATACAGATTCGCTCGGTGACCGGTGTAGGCAGCGAAGTTAATGGTCGACCCACAAGAAAATGCCCAGGAGTAATAGGAGAAAGATCTGAAGGATCAGCAGACATTGGAGTCAGAGGTCGCGAGTTCATAATTGCCTCTATTTGCGAGAACAAGGTGCTTAACTCTTCAAAAGTTAGACTGGCGTTACCAGCAATTCGTTTTAGGTGGAACTTAGCTGATTTGACCCCTGCTTCCCAAATGCCACCAAAATGTGGTGCGTATGGAGGAGAGAATTTAAAATTAATACCTTCGTTACACGCGAAATCGCTGACTGGTTGTTTACAAGTTTTAAGTAGTCTGTTCAGTTCGCCACTAGCACCTACAAAGTTTTTACCATTGTCACAATAGATAGTGTGAGGTTTACCGCGACGTGAGATAAACCTACGTAGGCAAAGAATAAATGCATTGCTGCTTAGGTCACTGACTAATTCCAAGTGAACAGCTTTAGTAGTAAAACATACAAAAATACATAAGTAACACTTAGATGTTTTTGCACCGCGACCTTTCCGGTTTAAAATTAGAAATGGACCAGCATAATCGGTGCCACAAGTCTCGAATGGTGCGGAAGGAGTAACACGAGGCTGCGGTAAATTGCCCATTATTGGATGCATGGGTTTAGCATTAAATCTTTGACACCGTACACATTTCCTCACAATAGCAGTAGCTAATACTTTACCACCTGTGGGCCAAAAATGTTCACGAATGGAGCTCAACAGTTGCTGAGGACCACAGTGTAGAAGTCGAACATGTTCTCGTTCAAATAGTAGTTGAGTGAAATGGTGTTTTGGATCTAATAAGATGGGATGTCTTTTCCCATAAGGACAGTAGGAAGCGTTATGAATTCGACCTCCTACACGCAATACACCACGATCGTCTAAGAATGGGGTTAAAGAAATTATATTAGACTTACGATTTACGAATTTATCTTTTTCAATAGCGTTTATTTCCTTACAAAAAGATTCTCTTTGTGAAGCTTTAGCTAGCAAGGTAAGAGAGTTATTTACTTCCGAGCAAGTAAGTGCACCATTAAATTTTGTATTACTTTTTTTTGTATTATTTATAAATCTTAGTACATAAGCAAATATTAGTTGTAGTTTATAGAGTTTAGAGTATTTTTCAAAAGGTATTACGTTATTAAGTTGAGTTTTAGTATTTAAGCTTATTTTTATTTCAGGTAAAGGTATTGTAGTAAATCTAGACTGAGGCCACTCCGCCTCCGCTTTCAGAAGAAATGACGGACCATGCCACCAAAATTCATTACTAGAGAGAAGACTCGGTTGAATGCCCCTGGAAGCCATATCAGCAGGATTTAATTCGGTAGGTACATGACGCCATGCATTCTTATCAGTCAATTCCCGAATCTGATCAATACGATTACAAACGAAAGTTTTTAGCGTTCTAGGTTGAGTATGTAACCACCCTAAAACTATAGTAGAATCAGTCCAAAATACTGAACGTGAAACAATAACTTTTATTGATTGTAGAACTTTAGTATGTAGTTTAGCACCAAGTAAAGCGGCTAATAATTCTAAGCGCGGTATAGTTTCAGTTTTTAGTGGGCTTACCTTAGTTTTAGCACACAATAAGTTAACGTATGTACTTCCCAAATAATTACTTGATTTCAATAATATACACGCGCCATAAGCATCTTGTGATGCGTCCGTAAAACAGTGAACTTCTATCAATGTAGGAGACTCGCACAGAGTATATCTTGGTATCTTAATGTCTTCAAAGTATTTCGTTTCATTATAAAAGTCTAACCAAGAGTTCTTAATATCGTCTGGGAGATCATCGTCCCAGTCTAATTTATTTAACCAAAGCTTTTGCAGTAATATTTTATGAAATATTGTGCAAGCCGACAAAAAACCTAGCGGGTCAAATACTTTACAAGAGTTGGACAAGATAGAGCGTTTAGTTATCTTAACAATGTTTTTAGTTTCAATAGCAAAGTGTAAAGTGTCTGAATCAGGTGTCCATATTAATCCTAACACAGAAGATTGTTTAGAAAAATCTTGAGATTGATGAATAGTAGTTATGTCATCAAAAATATCAGGACAGTTAGTTCTGAATTTCCGCAATGGAAAACAACCTTCAGACAGTTTTTTAATAACACCTTTAAGAATAGATTTTAGGACAGATTTAGAATCAGAACCAGTATTTAGGTCATCTACATAGAAATCATGTTTTAAAGCATTAGCAACAGCTTCATCTTTACATTCAGATGCGAGTTGCACAAGACACCTAGTACTAAGATATGGAGCTGAAGCTGTCCCATATGTGAGAGTATTCAATTGCAATACTTCGAGCGGTTGACTTTCATCATCCCTCCAGAGTATTCGCTGCAGGTGACGTTGAGATTCATCCACCATGACTTGTCTATACATCTTCTCGATGTCCCCTGTTACAACGTAGGCATACTGACGAAACCTGAGTAATATGGCCATTAAATCATCCTGGACCACTGGTCCTACAAATTGAATATCATTTAGCGATTTATTAGTAGTAGTTTTACAAGAGGCATCAAAGACCACCCTTAGCCGCGTAGTCTCGCTACTTTCGCGTATCACTGCATGATGCGGAATGTAATAACCGAATTCCTTAACCATGCAGTTTGCGCTGGACTCTAGCCCTAAACGTGTAAGGTGTCCGAGACGTTCATATTCTTTAATAAATTCAGTATAGTCACTTTTCAAATTAGACTTAGAAAATTTTCTTTCTAAGTTATAAAAGCGCCTCTTGGCGATATAATAAGATTTGCCTAGAGCATCCTCGGGGGCTTCGCGAAAAGGATATTTAACACAGAATCTGCCACCCTCTAAGCGGAACGTATTAACAATATAATCGAGTTCACAGCTTTCTTCATCTTTAGAAAATTTATGTTTAGTTAAAAGAGTGGGAATGTCTTCAAGTTCCCAGAATTTAGCTACAGAATCCTTAATTTCTTGACAAAAGTTAGAAACGGCACGGCTACCGTCCAAGCTCACCACCGCACTTTTACCTGACACCAGCCAACCTAGTTTTGATTTCTGCAACGTTGGCTTATTTTTACCCAACTTAATCTGCTGGCGATCTATTATGTCCCAGTATACATCCGCGCCAAGTAAAATATCTATTTCCGACGGATGACAGAAAGTAGGGTCTGCTAATTTAATATTGTCAGGAAGGTTAAGTTGTGAACGGTTTACCTCCATACTGGGTAGCCTACCAGTAATCTCTGGTATAACAATACAAGCAACATTTATGTTGAATGAGCTAATTCGAGATTTCAATTTTACATTACAAGTTTTAGTAGTATTAATCAATCTATTATTAATACCAGCAATAGATATATTCGAATTAGAACAATAAAGTTTAAGATTCTTTTGCATTTTTTCAGTAATAAAAGAAGATTGAGATCCATTATCGAGGAGAGCCCTTACAAGATGAACTCTATTCGTTTTAGTATCAATCAGTTCTAGTTCTGCAGTACATAAGAGGACCTGTCCTGGTATTACAGGCGATACAGAAGAAGACCGAGCAGCAGTGCTAGGTCCAGCACTAGGAGTAAACATACTAACAGTAGATACCTGAGGAGAAGCTACTACTTGAGTAGGTGAGGACACAGAAGGAGACAATATATTTGCCATAGATTGACCCTCAGATATGTGTGTAGCATCACTGCTAGTGTGCTGTTTATGTAGTAATAAATTATGTTTTTTGTTGCAGAATTTACATGGATGGTGTCTGCAATTAGAAGCAAAATGACCTGGTCGCAAGCAATTAATACACAGTTTATGCTTCGATACTTCAGTATATCGAGCATCCAAAGACATAGCAATGAATGTATGACACTTATAAACCAAGTGATTTTGTGAACATACCACGCAGTTTGCATTGTACGAGTTAGAAGAAGAAACTAAAGACTTAACGAATTTATTTTCTTTATAATAAAATTGTGTACGTTTTTCAGTTTTATTGCCATCAGTGTTACTATGCTGCAAGGTTTCTAAAACATCCGCGCGATTGCGCAAGTACTCATAAAACTCATCAATAGTCGGAGAAGAACTAAAGTTACTCCTATATTCCTCCCATTTCCGACTTGTGGCGCCATCTAGTTTAGAAACCATTAAATAAACGATTAAAGTGTCCCAATGAGAAGTAGGCTCATTCAAAGAATTTAAGGCACGCACATTTTTAGAAAAGTAGTCAATCATATAGCGTAGTGACTTATATGTCTCTTTGTTAATCGCTTCAAAGTTGAAAATAGCTTTCAGATGGTTATTCACCAGTATTCTTTTATTGTCATAGCGATTCACAAGTAAATTCCAAGCTAACTTATAGTTAGTAGCATTAAATTCTATTGATTTAATGATGTTAGATGCTTCTGCAACTAACGAAGAGCGAAGATAGTGAAATTTGCTAATATCTGGAATGGAATTATTGCTATTAATTAACGAGTCAAAAGTATCCCTAAATTCCATCCATTTAAGATAGTTTCCATCAAAATTAGGTAGCTGAATGGTAGGAAGCTTTATTGTATTATTAGTGTTACATTTATTTATGAAAATAGTATCGTGACAGCTCGAGTTCGAGGGTTCTTCCTTTACAATATTTTGTTCAAGTATAATTTTGGCTAAAGCTATATTTTCGCAAAATACATTTTCAATTATTTCATTTTCTTCAATGTGCCCTTCCTCTAAGAGCTCAATTTTATTTTTTAATTCATCGAACTGACAGAGTAAGTCCCTAAATCTAGATAATTTCAGTTCTAACTCTGAAATCATTAGTTTTGTAATACTATTTGCCTCAATTAAGTTTATAGTATTTACATATTTGGAAAAAGTGGTTACTCTACCTTTAATAGAAGTGCGTTGCTTAATAAGAGGTTTTATATCGTCGGCCATGGCAAAGAATTTGTTTAACATCAGTAAACAAACTGAACAGACGACTTGTTGAAATTAATAAGTTAATTAATTAACCAAACCGTGGGTCCAGTCAGCTGATCGCGCGCAAAGCAGTTCACGCGTGCAATACAGCATGTTGCAGCAAGTCGTAAGTTTATAGTTTAGGAAGCAGCGGCCTCAACGAATCTGGAATTGTTAGCACAAGTGAATAGCAAGCAAAATTCAAGCAAATAGAGACTAGTATGCTCTCAGAAATCTGACTCCATAGAAAGTATAAGTATTGGAATAGTAGTAAAAGAAAGAAAGATCGCACTTCCCTTGTGAGCCTAGCAAGAACAACACCAGCACTTTGTCACCATAGATAGCTCCCGAGATCGGCAACTCAGTCGGCAACTCAGGTTGGCACTTCAGATCGGCACAGCACAGAATAGCAGAATCTCAGCATCTCAATCCAGCACATTTGCGGGTTCGTGGTTTCTTTCTCAAGTTGAATCACGTCGAAGGTCTCCAAAATGTATAATTGTTTATTACAATTAAAAGAAAGCAGTCTCAATTAAAGTAATATTTATATTTTATTTCGTCTAAGTAGTTGTATTCGTCTTGACGTCTTGAATATCAGTGACGTTTCATTTTCTTTCATCTGAAACGCCATATGTAGCGGCCAGCAGCATTCTCAACATATTTTATTATATGTCTGTAGATATCTATTTTATATAATAATATGTATGTATGTATGTATGTACAAATACACCCCACATACACCCAACAATAACACACACCCAACCACAACACACACCCACATACACCACACACACACACACACACACACACACACACACACACACACACACACACTATAACACACACCCAACACACTTTGACTCTTTGATGAACCGTATTTCTAGAATTTGAATTTCTTTTATTTTTTTTTAAAATTTGTTATTTGTAATTTATAATTGTTTCTTATTTTCTTTTAATATTTTCATCCTAACTAGTGATATATTTTTTATTTTAAAGATTTTTTTTAATATTTTGTATTATGTTTTGAATTTATTTATGACTTTTTTTAATTTTAAATTTTATATCTTTGTTTCTGGATCAGAATAGATATATACCCAAATAAAATAGATCCTTTTGTGGCCAAATGTAATTATATTATATTATTTTAATCTATTAATCTGTTGTGCTGTGGATTTTTAATAAATAAATAAATAAATAAATAAATAAATAAATAATTACATTTTTGTATGGAAAACGAACCACCTTAAACTTCTCTGCATAAAATATAATTTTTGCTTTCTTATTATAGGTCATATTAACAGTTTCACAAATAATGTGGGCAAAAGGTGTTCACGAAGTATTCGATTTGGCAATACCAATTCGTGTAGATACCGGCCTGCTGTCCTACGAAAAAAAATGTATAGGGGATTTGAATGACCTAGCTGCACTCACTCGGCGGGACTTGTCTTCTTTGTTCAGAAAAGTACTGTGCGCTCTCATAACAGTGGATGTACACGCAAGAGACACTATAGCTCATATGGTTGAAAAACATGTTCAACATAGGTAAGTTATTTTATAAAAAGTTTATAAATGTGAACGGATTGGGACGAAAAATGTCACCGACACATTTGTTTTAATATAACAGAATTTATTGAAATCTACATTGAAATAGACCACAATATTTTATGGAGAACTAAAAATCACTGTCAGATAGACTTTCTGAAAATTAACAACGATTAAGTTTTTGTTATTATACTTAGAATAAATTATGTTATTATGAATTCAAAGTCCATATAGTATACACACATACTTTTTAAATTTATTTCTGTGCCTATAATTCCGAATTAATCTAGAATACTGTCTTAATTTATTTTATAGCAATGACTTCGAATGGTTGAAAATGATCCGATATTACTGGGAAGACAACATAGACAACTGTGTAGCGAGAATGTCGAGCGCTATGTATATATACGGACACGAATATTTAGGAGCTGGAGGTAAATGTGCCCTTAGAGTTATTAAAGAGCCAGAGTATAAAAATAATGCAGTAGGAGTGCCCTTGTAGTGGAATAGTCAGTGTAAAAAAAAATATTAATAACCCCCGAGTTCGTGAGAAGTTGGGTATCTGGCTGCTTCCAGATGATGCAGGAGCATCAGGTCAAGGTTACCATGTTGTTGTAATATTATTGAAGTCGCAGGACACTGAATATCGAATCGATCAGACCAGTAAGTTACTCACATCCCTTCAACGACTACAAAAGAGCTGATGATATTTAAATGGCTGAACAGATTTTCTTGAGTCATAGCTAAGAACACTCTCGATCAAGTCACCTTTCAAACAAAAAAAACTAAATCAAATCATTTAGTAGTAGTTCATCCGTTTAGGAGCTACGATTCCACAGACAGACACATATACACACGTAACACCCCTCTTTTTGCGTCGGGGGTTAAAAAGGCAGTAAACATGCGATAAGTAAAGTAAAGAATAAAAACCCGGAAGTTAAGACGGACGAGGAAAAGTACCTTAAATATTAATGCTAGCTTTTACTCTAATTTTAAAATAAGTAAAACTGCATTCAAAGACTTTTTTTTTTATTTTACAGCGACCATCAAGTTTTACACATGTCCTAGTTAGATCTTATAGTATTCCTTAAATTCAAGATGCACTGTTTATTAGAGTGATTTACTCCTTATCATTGGCCTAATCGATTGGTTAATAAAAGTGCAGGGTTATTATTTTCCTACCATTTTATTTATTTCAGTGGCTGAATTATTCTTCGGAATATAGATACCATATGTGAACATAAAAACCTTTACATTCTAGGTGTATTGGTGATAACGCCTCTAACGGATCGCTGTTACTTGTGTCTCATGGGAGCGCTGCAGTTAGATCTTGGAGGTGCACCAGCCGGGCCCGCTGGTACGGGTAAAACTGAAACTACCAAAGATTTGGCCAAGTCCTTGGCGATTCAATGTGTTGTGTTTAATTGCTCTGAAGGTAAGCGAATTGATAAAAAGTAGTTTATGACACATCGAAAGAATAAATGCTGAAAGATTGATTCTATGTAATTTCTTTGTCTTACGGACACGACAAATTGCAAGTATGTAGGTCAAATAGACTTAGTTATTCGGGGGTCGAAATGGTTCGTGTAATATAGTCTACTGCCTACTTTCATTTGAAATATAAAATATGGACGAGCATGTGTGATGAACAGTGGGCTAACCATGAAAATAATTTACGTAATTTCGAATCTGTCTGTCACTCGTCTGTAATATCGAGTAAAAATCCACCATGAACTTACTTCGTAAATAAGTGTTTCCGACGGAACCATAAAGTACGATCGTAAAGAATTAAGTAGGTATAAATTAATCGGTACAATGCGAATAATTAAAATGGTACATTTGTTTATATATAATACCTAGCAAATTAAGAACTTTTTAAATAAGGTGTAAATAATTACATAATCTTGTAACAAGATGGCGTTATCAAAACTGAAACACATTTATATTTATAATTTTGTTCTTTATGAAAAAAAATGTTTCGTGGTATGAATCGCCCGTAATTTCGACCCGAATTTTCGGAATTATATTTCATGGTTGGGTTCCAGGAGTCGAAAGAGATGTGTCCGTATCTTAACATTGCCATTCGATTGTATTTGCCTACTCTTAATAAGATAATAGTGATGTGATCATAAATATATAGAAAAGTAAAAGAACTTCACGGGTTGCCTTACAGCTCCCGGGAACCGTTGCCAACCCCAGGGTAGCCGAAGATTTTTAAGGCTATACCTAACGAGCGGCTAGCTCTTATGAGGTATGTAGGTGGTAAAGCCTCTTTATACGGATAATGTACATGGATTTTTTATTATAAAAACCCATTGGTACATGGTCGGATATGGTATCGAACACACGACTTCTCAATTGTGAGCCGACGTTTCACCCACTCGACCACCGACGCCCCTGACGACGCAGACGACGACGACGACGATATATATAGAATTTGTAATTATTCGATAGCTTTTGTCTTTATTACGGATGTGTCTTTAAACTCCCGGCAACCAAGTTAAGACACCAGGGTACCCAGTGGATAATAAGTTTTTTCTAACGAGTGTTCTGCCATAATTCGCATTATCTTGACAAGACCATAATAAATTTAAATTTGTTGAACCGTCACAAAAGTGATTAGGTACATTGCATAATAACATCGTATACACATTCTGCAGATGTGACCCGTTCTTGTAGTATCTTGTCTTAAAGCTAGAAGTATGCCATCTGTTGGCAAGTATTGGATTTTTTTTATTTAAAAAATTACTGAAGTACAACAAAACGCTGCTGTCCTCAGTCTTCAACACCTAAAAAAGCTTATTAAGTTTTCTTCGTAGATATAATATTACTTTTAAGAACAATTAGTATTAGGCATCTTTTGGTTGACATATACATAGACATGATTTGAGTATATACCAATGGAGATGTGAAGCGGTAAATCAACGAACAATTTTTGCTGCCACTTTTGGCGGGAGGGGAGGTAGACGCCTAGTACTAACCCCTGTACAATTGTATGTTTCTGTCGTTTTATTGTGGCAACTGATTTTACGTTATATGAAAATTGTGCTAAAATACAAACATAATAATTACAAATAATGACGTCCTAGATTGCCTTTCCCATTTAAAACATCACAATTAACTATTTTTCTAGAGCTCTGTCTCGCGACACAAAACAATACCAACGAAACCTAATGTAACTTTATTACTGCTTGCAAGGTAAATTGGCGAAAGGGGGAGCCCGTCTATGGCCCCTCCTAGGCTTAGTACTATATGTAGACATGACATATAAACATACTTATATATATTTACATTTTCCAGAACTGGATTACAGAATGATGGGACGTTTTTTCTCTGGATTGGCTACGTCTGGAGCTTGGTGTTGTTTTGATGAGTTTAACAGAATTGATATCGAAGTACTATCTGTAATAGCTCAGCAGTTGATTACGATAAGAAATGCTAAAGTTGCCAAACAGACAAGGTTACTATTCAATTTACTGTTTATTAGCTTTTCGCCCCGGCTTGACATGAGAATTTTTAAAATAATAATCATACAAACTAGCCCATGTCACTCTCCGGTCCTCAAACTATTTCTGTGCAAAATATCACGTCGATCCGTTGCTCTGTATTAACGTGAAAGAAAGAGAAGCAAACAAACACACATTAATATTCATAATATTAGTAGGCAGGATTTAATCCTAACCCTGTTATAAATGATAGCACGGCCACGACGTACTTTATTTAAATCAAATCAATTTATTCTATTTTTATAGATAGTACGACATGTGAAATGCGAATCTATGATTGGAGGTGACAGACAAGAGTGCATATAGTCCTATTAGTTAGAGAGATGAAGACAGAAAGTGGTTGTAAGCACTTGCCGGCAGAAAACCTCTTTTTGGTGTAGTCTGAGCCCCCCTCTACAATTTCTTGTAGACGAGTAGGGGTCCAGCGCTTGTCGGTACGCCGCTGAGCCGATTTAGAAGAAGAATAAAAAACCTCTCCTACCAGCTGGCAGAATATGAGTGAACAGCATTTGTGGGACCTCTTGGTTGTAGGAAAAATAATTTCTTCCAATTTACTCCCTAAGACTACACGAAAAAGAGGTTTTCTGCCGGAAAGTGCTTACAACCACTTTCTGTCTCCATCTCTCTACCTATATGTTTGTCACCTCCACTATTTATTGATAAAACAGTTGTTATGTATGAGCCATAGCAAGTGAACTGTGTTTGTTCATACGGGTGTCTACTCATATACTGAACCGGTACTTTATATCACTTGACGGCATTTTCAACAATGAGCAGCCCTCACCATTACAGAAACTGTCCTTTAATAAAGGTCAAGTTTTCTGTACTGTCATGAAAGAAGATAACTACGTCACACGTTTCTTTGTATATGTATTTAAATGAAGTCTCTATTCCGAAATTCATCTAAATTAGTTCATGCATTATGCAGTGATTAAGTCACAAATAACCAAATATTCAATATTATGAAATTTGTTTTCACTGCTATAAATTATTTCAATATTAATTTACAGATTTATGTTTGAGGGTAGAGAAATAAAATTGGTGCGAACATGTGCGGCCTTCATTACTATGAACCCTGGGTATGCTGGACGTACAGAATTACCTGATAATCTGAAGGCATTGTTCAGACCTATTTCCATGATGGTGCCAGATTATGGTAATTTACACTTTATTTAACACTAAGGGGATTTAGAGGAATTTTTTTTAAAGGTTATCACAGATGACACACATAATATATCTGTGATTTGAGTGCATATCTTACAATATCGCTCTATATATTGTCGGGTTGTGGGGTAGCCAGGATGGGTCGGTAGGTATTGCAGGAAAACTCGTAGTAAACTTTCACCATTCGTTTATTGGTCGAATTAACAAGGAAGGAACAAGCAGGAGCAGCAAAAGAACAACCAGGAAAAGGATCCGTAAGGAGCCAAGGAGCAGGAAGGAGAAAGGAGCCAAGGAGAAGGAGCGCACTGTAATAAAAATGAACTACACATTACTACAGGGCGTTAAGCTATTGAAGTAACACAATACAAAGTATGATAAAAATACTTACAATACTTATTTGCGCTCCTTTTATATTAACATAGATATTAGTTCTTGAATATTGATTCAATACATTTTATTTAGTTGTTTACTTAGTTGATAAAATAGAAATATAATAAATTTTACAATTGGCAGAGTAACTGCCTAAGTCAACAGTTTGTGAAGGAATGAGTAAAATTTTAATTTAGGTTCCACACATCGGATATTTGAAAATAACATACAATGTTCTATTGAATTAAAATGAACAATATCGTGTTCTAAAATTAAAATAAATGCTATATATGATGGCCAGCTTGTAAGCGGCCAGGAAAATAAGGTCGTATCATCACAATACCCGCCATTGTCGTGTTGGGTAGCCAGGATGGGTCGGTAGGTATTGCAGGAAAACTCGTAGTAAACTTTCACCATTCGTTTATTGGTCGAATTAACAAGGAAGGAACAAGTAGGAGCAGCAAAAGAACAACCAGGAAAAGGATCCGTAAGGAGCCAAGGAGCAGGAAGGAGAAAGGAGCCAAGGAGAAGGAGCGCACTGTAATAAAAATGAACTACACATTACTACAGGGCGTTAAGCTATTGAAGTAACACAATACAAAGTATGATAAAAATACTTACAATACTTATTTGCGCTCCTTTTATATTAACATAGATATTAGTTCTTGAATATTGATTCAATACATTTTATTTAGTTGTTTACTTAGTTGATAAAATAGAAATATAATAAATTTTACAATTGGCAGAGTAACTGCCTAAGTCAACAGTTTGTGAAGGAATGAGTAAAATTTTAATTTAGGTTCCACACATCGGATATTTGAAAATAACATACAATGTTCTATTGAATTAAAATGAACAATATCGTGTTCTAAAATTAAAATAAATGCTATATATGATGGCCAGCTTGTAAGCGGCCAGGAAAATAAGGTCGTATCATCACAATATACACTATGTTGCAAAAAAAACGAGCACTTAAGAGCACCAATGTTATGTGGCATGGCAGGCATGTTTAAAGGATTTGGAAGAGGTTCCAAAAGACTGATTCTCTCTGTAGAAGGCCTGGTTCTGACAGAAAAAGATGTACGGAGCAGAGGGATGATCGATCTCTTGTCAGTCAAGCTCTTAGAAATCGACGAAAATCTTACAATTATCTTAAAAACCCACCTACAAGAAGTGAGACTGGTGAGAGTTAGCAAATGGACTGTACGGAGGAGACTTATCGAAGCAGGCATACATTCTCACAGACCCGCTAGAGGACCAAAATTACTCCGTGGGCATCGCGCAGCAATACTAAGTTTTGTGCAAAATTTGTTACTATGGACAATGGAGGATTGGGGTAGGGTTCTGTTTTCTGATGAGGCCCGTATATGTCTACATGGTTAAGACAGACATCGGAGAGTACTGAGAAGACAAGGTGAACGTTGTGCCGACGTGTGCTTTGAAGAGGTAACACCATGCGGTGGAGGGTCCTTAATGCTCTGGGCAGGAATAACTTCTGAAGCTCGTACGGAGTTAGTTTTTTGCCAAATGGTCCCATTAATGCACATTGCTATATCTCATAAATTCTCGTTGCACATGTGCAACCTGCATTGGTTGTTATGGGAGACAGGTCCATTTTTATGGATGATAATGCTCGTCCTCATCGTGCCGTTGCAGTATCCGCCCATATGAAGGAGGTTAGGATTCCTCGATTGGATTGGCCAGCGAGGAGTCCCGACCTTAACCCTATAGAGCATCTATGGGACGTACTAAAACGCCGGGTTTGAGCTGGAACTCCAGCTCCACAAAATCTGACAGAGTTAAAAACTGTGATTCAGGCTGAATGGGAACTGATACCACAAGATATCATAAGAAACCTGTACTGATCGGGAGTATGGAAAAAGAATAGCAGCTGTCATAACTGCAAGAGGTGGACATACTCGATATTGATTTTGGTGTAGGTTCATTTAAAAAAGATTATTTAAAAAAATATTTAAGTTTAATTTGCCACTTCATACTCATTAAAATTACTTAATAAACTGGGTTTTAATTTTTTTATTCAATTTACCTCATATTTCTACTTGTGATAATTAAAAAATGTAGAAATTTGATTATAATATGTTGAAACATCATAAAAAATAATTATTGAACCATTATTAACTTCAAAATATAATAATAACCAATAAAGTTTTAAGTGCTCGTTTTTTTTGCAACATAGTGTATAACTAGCGGACCCGGCAGACGTTGTCCTGCCCAAACGTTGGCTTGCCTGCACTACCCCTACCCCTACCCCTACCCCTACCCTACCCCTACCCTACCCTACCCTACCCCTACTCCTACCCCTACCCTACCCTACCTTTACCACTACCACTACCCCTAACTCTACTCCTACAATTCTACTCCTGCGATTCCCATACAAAACTACTTTTTGATTTTTCAGCTGAACTTTAGTGTTTTTCCAACTTTTTTTTCTTTTAAACCACCCCTGTGTTGTAAGGAACAAAACAAAAAAAGAATTAGCCAAATCGGTTCAGCCGTTCTCGAGTTTTAGCGAGACAAAGAAATGTTAATATATAGATCAATTGAATGAAGTAATACACACGAGCATATTTGATCATAAACAATCAACATTTACTAACCGATGTTGAAAACTTCTGTCAATTACAAAATATATGTGTATATAATATCTGCTGTAATAATGCCTAGCCATCCAATTTAGTGGCTGTTTTAACCATTTGGCGGCGACATATATTAGGACCCATTAAAAAACGTTTAGTTTACTGTTTCGTGTGTGACACTTTTAGATAATACATGCTCATATACGCAGATAAAATTTTTATTATGCTTTTATTTTTTATTATATATTCATTACTTTAATATTTAATAATTTTAAGCTTAGAGAATATGAATTTAATGTATATCTATCCATACATTACTTTAGTGATAGCTGGCCAAGAAACGCATTACTATTTTAGTCCGTTATTTTGACGTGGCGGTTGAGTTAAGTTATATTTACTTAGGAAAGTAATTTCAAAATCCCTTAATCATAAATTTAAAAGGGCATTTTACTACAGCCAATTTTTTCTTGCATTTTCAAGCACTCATTGCGGAGGTGATATTATATTCAGAAGGATTTGAGTCCTCAAAAGGTTTAGCTAAGAAGATGGTTCAAATGTACAAACTATCAAGCGAGCAGCTGTCCAAACAAGACCATTACGATTTTGGAATGAGGGCAGTGAAGAGTGTATTGGTTTGTTGAATAAAATCTTCACGTTCACTAGAAAATATATTATTTCGCTAGTATTGTATTGTATACATTTACTTATATTTAAATCCTCCGAGAAAATCTGACTTAGTTTATGATCGATCTTGGAGTTGAAAACCTGAGGAGATTCAAATATTTGAATTTAATGTTTTGGATAAAAGATGTCCTGTCATCCTTGTATTAAATAAGAGTTGTATCTGGTATTTGATTTTGGAACACACTCTGCAGGAGAATTATTGCGTTTTATCCCATTAAAACACACATTTATTTAAGAAATAAACACAAACTAATTCTGAAATACATTCGTACGAAGTCGCAGGCAGACTGATATCTTTTTGATTCTCTCTACATTACAGGTGATGGCTGGGGCTCTTAAACGAGCCAGTCCAGACCAGCCCGAGGAAATGACTTTGTTATGCGCCTTAAATGACAGCAATTTGCCAAAGTTCCTCGCTGCTGACGCTATGCTCTTTGCCGGTATTCTGTCAGATTTGTTCCCGGGTGTAAGTCTTCCTTTCCGAGATTATGGCGTCATGGAAGACGTTATTAGTAAGTAATATTGTTATGACACTACTGACATTGTCCTTACAGTGGAAAGTGAAAAGCCGCGTCCAGATCTTGTGCAATTCAACATTTTCCATAAATATTTAGGTTCGCCAAATAAACGCCGCACAAAAGTGCGCTCTATGTTTGCGCCATAAGCTTGTGGGTGGATAGCATTCGCGGCTAAATGCGCGCCCTAAACAAACATATAACTATGTACTATCAGCCAAATTCGTGCAAGCTCACTTAAGACGATACATTAAAAAAAATTCAAAGTTTGAGGGGCGTGGCCTAGCTGCATACGATACTCTAGCGCTACCCAGCGCTACGTGATCGATTGGTCTCTCCGCTGAATCTCTCTCTGTCGCATTGAATAGAAACAAAAGAGATGAGGCGCACGGAAGGTGCTTGGAACAAACGTCCTAAGTGACAAATTCAAAAATAATTTATTTAAATTAAAGGAGTAGCTTTATTGAAAATCTAAATTAACATCTTACTTTGGTAATAGATGATACAAATTTGTACTTAATTTAATAAACAATACTTCATGTACTACTGAGAAATTTGGAAAAGAGACTATTTTCAGAGGCTACTTTGCAATTTTTTTCTATCGAGCAAAGTTTCTTAAAACATGTTTTATGATTAACAGATTATTATGAAATATCATTAATTATAACATGTAATTTTTTCTATATTTCTAAGAGCTTTAGGTTTCACTCAAAACGATTTGAAAAATATGATTTAATATGAAGGTAGCCTCTTAACAAAAATGTTCTGTGCACGCAGCTGACACACACACATTTACACACACACACTTACGCTACATAATATTCTGTCAAACAATATTATATTGACATTTTAGAAAATCACTCTATTATTAGATCACTCTATTACATATGAAATTGGCGTTTTATATGGAAAAAACAAAATGAAAAAAAAAAAAAATTATATATTTTATCAATCAAAGTATGAACCATTGTTATCTATGCACTTTTGCCATCTAATAGGTAATAATAGATTCCTTTGCTGAAGAAATTGTGGGAGCGAGAATCAATAAAAATTTTGAAGGCGGTTTGGACTGCCTCATTGAAACGAAAATCTTAGAACCAAAAACTTACCGTGCTTTCTATTGAAGTAGCTGCCCCATCGAGCTGTTTCTGTTTTAAGTTTTCCAATTTATAACAGAACGATGACAAAGAAAAATCAAATGACGCTAAAACAAATAAATCACTAAACTCAAACCCAAATACATAAGCTTAAATTTGAAATAAATTTGTATTTGAATATCCAAACAAAACGCCAGATATTTGAAACCAAATTAGCCAGTTCGACAAAACGCCAATTTCATATGTAAGGACCTAATTATATAAATGACATCTATCAAATCAAAGATATATGTATGTAAATATATTATTAAAAATATAATAAATTAATGTTATGCTTAGACGAAGTATGGGAGCGTTTCGTGGTTCTGTTCTGACCTATGCGAAGTGCTAGTAGCACTATGCGTCAATGACGTACTATAAGTAGACACGTTATACCCATACTAAATGCAGATAATAAACAGCTTGAACAATACTATAGCTACCTATTAATTACTTACGTTTATATATTCAAGCGATGAAAGGGATAGAGAAACACAGCTCAATACCGAAATCCATTTGTTAAAAAGAGATAAATATATGTTTTAAGCTGCGACACTTCATCGACGCGTGACCTTCTCCGGAGGAACTAGGGGAAGATTGTCTAAATGGAACACTCAATATTTTACTTAGAAATATTTTTGGAATAATAAAATATACAATATGTAATTAAAAAACTTTTATTTTACTAATAAATATAATGTAATAATCAATGACTTTACAACAAATAGACAATTTGTCTTTCAATCACGCTCAAACGGCTGAACAGTTCTAAATGAAATTTAGCATAGAGGTAGATTATGGCTTGGTATAGGATATTAGTATGCTACTTATTTATGTATTATGTAGTATAATTTAAAATTAAGTCTTTAAATATTTTTTTTAATTTTTTTTATTCTGGACAACAAACAACTATACAACAAGGATTACTACAACATAGATACATATTAAAAAAATAACTGTCATATAGTCAGTGACGTTTGTTTATACAAACGTATTGTTTATACATACATTCAAAACAGGATATTTTTATGCAAATTCCAAAAAATATAGAAATAACAAATAATACAAAAAAAGGTTTACTACATTAACTACTATTTAGAATGTTACAGATATTTTTCCTAAATATATACAAAGAATGTGAAAATATGTCCACTTCGCAAAACTGCTGGTTGTATCGTTGCACCATACGTCTAAATCTTAGAGTAAAAACTTGGCAACCAATCATATTCTCGTCTTTGGGTTCTGATTATCTCTATCCATTTTTCTCTTATTAATCCGCTTCTAGGGAGACTAAAAGATAAATAAATACAATAAGATCATAATACTATACATACAACAATAATATAATATATAAATTTATAATAATGTAAATATAATTATGTATATACATTTTCCGTACATTTAATAAAATATATAATTTTTTTAAATAGGTTCATGTAATTTATTGACAGGTCCGATATTGCCAACCATCCCCATAATCAGTCGCTGAGTCTGTCGCGGCCATTTCGTTTTGTCTTCTCTATCACTCTCATACAAAATGCATCGTTCGTCTCGCTCAGGCAAGCGGCGAACTGGCAACAGCGCATTATTATTAATAAAATATTTTTATGTCCATAATTATAAAATTTCTGTACTTACCAATGAAATGAGATATCCTTTACAGTTGCAGTATAATTTCTGCAAAAGCGGAACACACAAGATGTCATTTTTCTTGATGTTTTTGCGGATTATTCTACTCAAGAGAGACATGTACACTAGTCGTAGGATTGTGCGTGACTGTGCGCGACCAAATTTATAGTGGGACACTTACCTCTCATTTGCCTTGCTATAGCTTGAGCGTCAATCACGCATCTACCTCAGTTTATATAGTATATCATTGCTATGCGTAGGCGATGTGACGCTGTCATTGATTCTGGTGGAGCAGCGACTAAATATTAATTGTTTTTAGGTTATTTATTTAATATTATTTTTATTTCGATTTCTATTATTTTCGTTCTATTTCTTCTTCTGTGTAGGTATATTATGATATAGAAATTATAAGCAAACGTTCCAATGATTTTCTTTTTAACGAAACCTGGCAAGTAATAATGACACCTTCACCTTTGACGTACACACACATTCATTATAGTATGACACTATGCCGTACATGCAAAAATAGCCTTTGTGGTGAGCTAGCGCGAATTTTGTTGATAGTACATTAATCCTATCCTAATAAACTAAAGTTTGTTTGTTTGTTTTTCCTTGACGCCAAAACGGCGCAACGGATCAAAGTGATAGGCTTATAGCCCGGTAAAATATCTCATTCCCACGGTAAAATGTATTATAAAATAAATTATATTATAATAAAAATACATGTGGATGGACCAAACCAAAAAGATAATTGTTGATTTGTATTTACGGTATCCTATGAACGAAAACTATAAAAGTAATAAATATATGTCCCACATACATACTTTTCAAGAGGTTGGCTGGTTCAATATTGTATTATCGTGAACCTCAGTATTTAAGTCAACAAAAGTTGAAAGACAGCGACTACCTGTAAAGTGTCTACACAGACAAAATGATCCAATAAGGGCTCCACTTCTTCACTTTTAATTTTAAAATTAGCTGAAATTATGTTTTTACTTTACAGAGGAAATATTACTCGAAAAGAAAATGCAGGTAGAAATATGCCAAATACGTAAAGTTATACAACTGCACGAAACGATGATCGTGAGATGGGGGGTTATGTTGGTCGGTCCCACTGGCGGAGGGAAGACAGTGACTTTACATGTATGTATGACACTCGCGTACAAATGGAACAGAGATTTTTTTCCCGTGTCTTGTTGCTGTATTATATCAGAATCAAATAATATTATTTCCCTTGTAAGTTTCATCCCAATCGGTGAAATACTTTTTCGAATCTGTTTAATAGTTACGGAGAACGTGGAGGACAGGCACACAAACGCGACTGGGGACTTGGTTTCATATCATGTATTTTATGCGACATACAATTCGTTTCAGGTTTTGGCCGGCACATACACCAGACTTTATGAGAACGGTGTTCCTGGATCCCAAAATCAATATGTACAGAAATATATTATGAACCCGAAAAGTTTAACTATTGGCGAGTTGTATGGCGAAGTCAACTTACAAACTTTAGAATGGCATGATGGAATTTTACCACTGAGTTTGAGAACGGCCGTTCAGGTATAAACAATATTGTGTTATAAGAATGGTACTTAATCATGAAGCAGATAATAAATACAATATATCTGTCATCTTAGCTCATATCTTATAATGTAGCTATCTATATAATTGATTAATAAAAAACGCAGATATGGGAATTTACAGAACCAACCCCCCTTGACCGACTGGTTTTCTGCGTAGAAGTGGACGGCCTAAACTTACTCACCGATATCGAAAGACATATTTTATTTGTATTGTTAACACTGCATCAACTGCATCAAAGTACAATTTGATGCGGTTTGTATGTCCATGAGTATAGTTATCTTATATCAGCCACTTGATTATTTCTTACTACACAAATATGGCATTATTTTAAGGCTTGTTTGTGTGTTGTACCATAAACATGAACAAACTCCTGCTACTTTGTTTCCTCTAGCTGCCTAAAACTTTTGTGCATTGCAGTGATTTGCCACATTCGCTTAAAACTGGGCGGGGACGAAGTGAACTTATTTTATTTCTTTAATTTCAAAATTAATACTAATATCTATGTAGGATATCTTATTTAGACACTGAAGCATAAATAACCGTTTATAGAACTTTTGTCTGTCTGTCTGTTCCAATGTTTGTTCGAAATAGAGTCCGAAACAGCTGAATGGAGGTTGATGAAAATTTTAAGGATCATAGTGGATATGTAGATTTGGAATCTGCTTTTTAGAGTTTCGTACACAAAGGGTGACAACAGAAATTCTATTACTAAGGCTCCGCTGTGTGTAGACACTTTATTACTATGGCCACTCTAACATCAACTAATAAAATATAAATTAAAATTGGTCCCCATACAAAAAACGTGTTTTATTCGGCGTTTTTTGCTCGATCTAAAGGCAATAATGGCGATAAATACAAACGTCTAACTAGTATAACTATAATGCATACTCTTAAGTTAAACATTAAATAATAAGGGAGTAAACAGGGGCGTCAAACTTGGGCTGACCTTAGTGCATTCTATTGAGTGTGCGACGAAACCCTTCGTATGCGAGTCCCACTCGCTCTTGGACGGTTTTTTGTTTCAATACAATATTTTAAAGGGTTCAGTAGAGTTCAGGGTTGGCTGTATTAATGGGATCAGGTCATCAGTGATATGAATATAAAACTTTTATCTTCATATTTACAGTGTGAGAAACCAGACCACCAATGGCTAATTTGCGACGGCCCCGTGGATGCTGTATGGATTGAAAATATGAACACCGTACTGGATGATAACAAAATGTTGTGTCTCTCGAACTCTGAAAGAATTAAATTGACT
This sequence comes from Nemapogon koenigi, assembly GCA_963924495.1. NCBI lineage: Eukaryota > Metazoa > Arthropoda > Insecta > Lepidoptera > Tineidae > Nemapogon > Nemapogon koenigi. Next base: position 16,712,092 of record OZ004629.1, on the reverse strand, counting down.
CCTTACGTGCACATGGTCTTTGAGGTACATGAGATTAGATATTTACCTAGACTAAAAGTAGACTCCGGTCTACCTCCAATCACGCCAAATAAGGACAAACATACTTTAGTATTAATAATATTCATATAGATATAGATTTATAACCTGATTTATTAAATAATATTATTTAAACTAGCGGCTTTTGCATCTCACTCATACAATGATAGGTAGATACGAGCATGACGGCCTAGAGAATATATTTCTATGTTAACAGAATCTACTCGAATCTACTACATGACGGGACTGCATAGACAAAATCTACACCGTTAGAAAAAGATAATGCCCCCTAGATACAAAGCAGGACAAAAGTATCGCGACAAGATCACAAGTCAAGTTTTCTCAATATTTACCGTAGATTTTGTCTACGTACAGAAATGTTCTCTAGTCCGTCATGCTCGGACGGGTGTTATCGTATTAGAAGCACGTTGTTTTACTATTGGTTACAAACATTGTTAACGTCTTCAGGTAAGTCCTATTTTTGTTTCCCGCTTTGCATACCTCTGTTATCACACGACTGTTATAGACACTTATAGTAATTTATTTTTCTAAGTGATTACTAAAAATGTGTTCATAACCTCATGGATATTAACATAGAAAGTTATGCTGGAGACTCAATCATCGTACATCAAGGACATTCAATCATCAGTGATGGGACATATATCATAATTATATACTAAATGACATGAGTTATGGCACATACCTGACACTGACACCCGTATTCAATAAGGGAACGTACCCATACTACGTGACCCATTTTTTACATTTTTAGTATAGAAAACTCCCGCCCCTGTGTACAAGCGTGGTATTTTGAAGACCCCCCTCCCCCCCTCCCCCTTTCCCCCCTGAACGGGTCACGTAGTATGGGTACGTTCCCTAACAACACAGTGTACAAGGGCCCACTACAATAATACCTATAACCTTGATAAACCAATCCATTTAACATCTCAAAACAATAGCCAGATTTTAATTTTATTTTATCTCAGCAATAGTCCAGGCACCTGACGGGGCCTGTGAGCGCATTATATTTGTTGGATGCATTCAGAGATAGGTCCCGACGGATGCTAGTCACAACACTTTAGATTAAACACTCTTAAGGGCCTCTACGTGTTGGACCTATGTCCCCATGCAAGCCTTACAAAGGACCGAGTATTATGCCCGTGAATTTAAAATTACATATTAATAAATCGGACATTTTGCTAGGAGAATGATCACACTATAACTCGAATTATTTGAATAGGATGTCGTGAAGCTGTCAAATGGCACAGTATTGAATGTCCTTGATCGTACATTAATATATGTACATATTTATTTATCAAACAGCAATCAAAGCGGGAGCTGCGGAGCAAATATAGTTCAGTTATTGAAAACTACAAATTTGTGCCGTTTTGTGTAGAAACTTTAGGTCCGTGTGGTTCAAATTCCAAAAAGTTTATTTAAGATATATTCCCTCGACTGATCATCTCTTCTGGTGACAAGAGGCCTGGCTCCTACCTCGCTCAACGAATCAGCATCGCGATTCAGCGGGAAAATGCAGCCAGTATTCTTGCTACTATTCCACGCGGATGGTTTATTTAGTTATTTTTATTGGCTAGATTAGATTTAAGGTTTTTATATAAGTTTCATAATAAGCAATTTGTTATTCATTTATTTTATCGTAGGTCGCAGATTTGGCGCAAGCTTCCCCTGCTACGGTGTCTCGGTGTGGAATGGTGTACATAGATCCCAATGAACTAGGATACCTACCTTATGTTAGGTCGTGGCTGGATGAAGGCGTTGAAAAGAATCTCTTCAATCAAGAAAACTCTGAATTCCTTTATGAAATGTTTCAAATGCTCGAGCCGGGTGTTACTTTTGTCAACACGAAGTGTATTGCCCCTATCAAACAGGTATTTTTTTATATTTCAAATATATACAAATTCAGTTGTTTAAAGTTATGCCAATGATCTAAATTATATAGATATAATAATTTTTACTTTCTTATTTATGGAATCACAGTTTTATATAAAATTTCATAGTTATGTCAATATAATATTCTGTGGTTATAAGAAATCGTAGCCTAATTACAAATAGTGCGGTCTACAAAAAGCTGCATTTTGCTTTAGTTATATGGTGTAACATATCATAAGATATAAAAAGAATGTCATCAAAAAAAAAATCTATGAAATGAAAAAATTATGAGAATGTGTAAAGAAATAAAAAATATAAACATTGGGTATAAGTATAGTAGTATAATAAATATACCAAAGTAATAATGTGAATGTTTTTCCCTTTTCTTGAAACATGCTATATGTAATTCATGCACAAATAATTATATATACCAAAGCAAACCCCAGTCAAGCAATACATTTGTTATTTTTCCTAGTTTGTTGAGTTAAACAAAATATTATTTTTGTTTTTACAGGTAGATATAAGCAAAGTGTCAGCTATTTGCTACCTCATGTCAGCTTTATTGTCAGAGCCCGGAGAGAGGTTCCCAGATAAGGCAGCGGTTAAAATATACATTGCTCATTGTTTTATATTCTGCTACGTATGGTGCATTGGAGGTAATATATTGGAAGCCAATCGAAAGGGTCTGGAAGAATTAGTGAAAAGGCAATACGAAATTTTTGAAGAAGCCGAATAGTAAGTTTATTTAAAAACGATAAAATTTGAAAACAATGTTGAGAAGTCTATTTACATTATACTCCTTTCTAATAAACGTAGATAATGTAGATATGATGATGAAGTTATTATTATTACAATAAAACCTATTTATTTTTAAATTAAATATATTTTTAATTATACGTCGATGGCCGAGTGGTTCGATCCTCGCTGTAATCATGTAATATCTTATCTATCATCACGTCTTTACCATTACATACCATTTGCTACGATCCTTTATGCTCGATAATTGTGTGTACTTTTAATATTGCCATCGATCAATATATTTTATATGTTCAATAAAAGTACACCTAGGTTGTCCTCTGCCAGCATTTCCTTTCACTTCAGCCATACAAACTTTTTTAGTCAATCTTTCATCCTTCATTCTTTCAACATTTATTTTTTTATTAAATTTTCTTTATACTTAAAACTTTTATGTAACACGATTCCGGAAGCGTAAGGCAGCGTTAAGATAATAAGAAAACAAAATTAATAAAATATAATTCAATTTTTTTAGCTTTCCATGTGGTTTCAATTTCTTCGACATGTTCATGGACACGAAGCAACGTAAATTAAAAGTTTGGGCGGAAATTATTCCAGAATTTATCTACGATTGTGATAAGCCGTTTTTTGAAACTCTTGTACCAACAATCGATACTGTACGGTATGGCTACTTGTTTGAGAAACTGCTTGGAGCTGGGAAACCTGTCATGTTTACCGGAAATACTGGTATGTAATACCCCTTATTTTTTAATTATACACATTACGTGTTATTGCGTTAAAAATAAGAAAGTGGTAACTCTAAACCTACCTACTATGTGTTTTTAATATGATATTAATAATATAAAAGAAATTAATCTTCTTCTCAGTCGTAGTGCTCTTGGCAGAGCAGTCGTGGTTAATCATGGCGGTCCACAGCGCGACGCACAACCTTGCGCCATGTCTCTCTCGCCGAGGCCTTCCTTGCACAGTCATTCAAGGACATATTAGTTAATGACTTTATCGGTCGGTCCAGCGCAAGAGAAAACGGATACTTTAAATAAAATTCAGGGATGTAAAGCGGGTTCAAATAATAAAATATATCTACCTACTATTTACTATGGTATTAGAAACAATAATTACTTACCTAAGTTATGTTATATAATTATTGGGATCCTTAGTAGCTGTACCTTCTTACACATGTACATGTGCTCCAGCTATCACTGTGCAAAAAATCACATCGATACGTTGATATGTTTTGATGTGAAAGAAGGACACTTGTCCCTTACGCATTTATAATATTAGATAAGATTTCTGAAACCTTTTATACTTCTATTATATAAAACATAAAAATTGCATCTTGGCAATTTTTCAAACGCATTGCGTGTATAACAACTCAACAGGGCAAACGTCTCGTACCTAACTCCCACTCTCAATAGGTGGCGCTGGCTTCGCATTTATTTCTTTTATATTTTTACGCGAAATTTAATGAATCAATTCAAACGAAATATTATGTTTGTCGCTTAAAAAGCAATAAATAGGACACTACCTTCCATATATTGGGAGCTATCATAGAGTACTAAGCCTAAGGAGGAGTCATAGACGGGCTCCCTCTTTCGCCAATTTTCTGCTCTTGGACCAGTTAAACTGGTCAGGTGCGCAGTAATAAGTTACCTTAGGTTTCGTTGGTATCGTTTTGTGTAGCGAGACAGAGCTCTAGAAAAATATTTCATTGTGATGTTTTAAATGGGAAAGGCGATCTAGAACGTCTTACTTGCGGAAACGTAGTGTTTCCAATCATTAATTATATGTTTGTATTTTAGCATAATCATCATAAAACGTAAATTCCGTTGCGACAATAAAACGACAGAAAAATACAGCTAGGTTTAAAATATTTGTAATACTCAAAAATATTCAACAGGTGTCGGCAAGACTTGCGTGGCGAGTGAAGTTTTGAACAAATTGGCCGGCATTGGCGTGTATATTCCTGTAGTTTTAAATTTCTCTGCCCAAACTAGCAGTACAAGGACACAGGTACTGAGAATAGCTTTTTTATTTCCAAAAGTAGCAATTCTACGAATCCATGAGGCACATTATGAATTTCTGCCATATACGTCTATGACTATGACTGTTTTTGTACAGTAAAACCGCATACACATTTGGTTACATTTACAGAACTTCACATACCTTGCTTTATTAAATATATTAAATAGTGGAATTTTGATATCACTGCTCTCCCGATCTCCTTAAAACAGCCATATATGACCAATACTTTTTTCTTTTATCACTATTTTTTACTGATACCCGAATACACAGACGCGTTTACTAATCGTATAAGTAAACAATTGATCAATTTGTACGCTGCGAGCGTGTACCAGATGTGTCACACAACAAATCTGTGATTGTGTTGTTTGCCTCAAATCTCATTGCGATAATTATAATGTGAACTTTATTTTCATAAGTGTGCATTGATTATTTCAGGAAGTAATAGAGTTAAGAATGGAGAAAAGACCAAGAAAGGCTATTGGAGCTCCGATTGGAAAGAAGATAGTTATATTTATTGATGACGTCAACATGCCCAAGTTGGATGCATATGGTGCTCAGCCTACTATCGAATTGTTGAGGTTAGGTTAGGTTACATATTTTAACTTTCAGTAATACAATATTTGTAATGACCGACCGATCTACTGCATAAAAAACGCAAACAGGCTTTCTCACAACAGTATAATGTCATGTTAAAAACACTTTCGTCGTAGCTGCACAATACCGGATGGAATAGCACTTATCTGTAGTGTATGTATAACTATAAATAAGTAGGTATGTCGTCTCGGACCATGACTTACGCGGGGCGCGGAAGGGCAGTCAATGACAGAGTCAGTGTTTGCGAGGTAACAAGACGTGGCGCGTGGTGTCGAGCCGATACTTATATCTAGTCTAATCTATTCACTCGAGACATACAAACATAGTGCACACTACACACTCCATTGTATAAAATTCTACATGCGTGAAAGTAAATATCTGTGCTGTTGGGTATGAAAATTGACAGCGTTTCCAATATGAACAATTTACAAATAAGTCCTTTATCCCTGAATATGTTTTGATATAACAGGGAAATGTAATAAGTCTTAATTATTGTTTCTGTTCCACGCTGAACTGTATTATTTAGTTTCGTTTATATGTTCCAAAATTTATCATAGTAGTTTTTTCAGATAGCATGTCATATCCCTCCTAAACAAATTAAAACTAGTAATTTTACTACTATATCGATCAATGTTATCTATGGCTACCCGTCTATTGAGACGTGATTCTTACAAACACAAAGAAGATTTATATATTAATGTGTACTAAGAAACGCGGTACAATTATTTTTGCGATAAAGATGTGTATGGAGCGATTCTATATCGTTTAATGTCGACGGTAACATAATACTTGTGTCATTGACCGTTTATTCGTCGACCCTAGAAACAGACCATATAGTCTAGGAAAATAAGCGGTTAGTTGTATGAAGACCCATGCATTAAATCCTCAGTCAATGAAACTTTGCTTGGTTGTACTAAAGTATGAGTCAATACTTATTTTGAAAAATCCAAAAAAAATAATAATCCGAAGTTAGGTATTTATACCTAAAAGTACAAATAGCTTAATATATTGGACCGAGTAATTCCTCAGTCCAAAATTATTTTAACATATTATTTATTTACAACATTGTAATGATCCTTGGTAAAATCCAAAACTTTGTTCAAACAGAACTATTACTTTTTAGAGATAATTCCTTTTTTTGTCCGTCATTTCGATGCAAAAATTGCTCAGCTAAGTTTTTATTCACATGTATCTGTATAATGTAATTTGGCGTAATGGGTATTAAAATCCAAAAAAATATGCTTACCAAAATCAATATATTTTACTTCAATTGAAAGTTATTAAGAATTCAGTATGGAAAATTCCTCAGACCAATTTTCTTTTTTTAATTATCATGAGAAGTCAACTTAGACTTAAAACCAAAATATCCAAAAAAAAATCATACATAACATCGAAAACCTCATCATAGTATCATATATTATGGGCCTATTACAACGGCAAGCGGGCGCGGAGTTTGGTTTGCGTCAAATTCGAGAAACGGGTGTCGGTTTTTGAACACAGATCAAGGGGCGCTTGTGTGTGTGTATTTACTAAAATAAAAATAAAAATTACTTACTACTATTACTGTTTATTAAATGACATATTTTTAGCGAATTTATAACATTGATTGTTACAACATGCATTACCTAGACTGTTTCAAACTATAGATAGTAACTGATTATAAACAATAGGTATTACCCTCAGTTTATATAGTATATCATTAGGTATTACATATTGAAATAAAGTAGGTAGTAACCGATTATAAACAATAGGTATTATTGAAATAAAGTTGGTAGTAACTGAAAATAAACAATAGTAGTAGCAAGAAAATAACAAATTGGTCAATTTCTTTACAAATAAAACGGCCTTAAATTTTTTAAACTCATTTACTACGACGTCTACGACATAATAATTCCGAAGTTTGTGTATAAGCATAGATTTAATAATAATTACTACGTAATAGATGTCGCACTGCATTGATCTTGAACAAAACCGACAATATATTTACCTGCAAAAATTTTGGTGACGGAATTTAGTAAATGCTACCGCTATATTGAACTCTACGCACAAAGCATAGAGCTCATATTACTACGCGCCATACGCGGACCGCCTCAGGACACGTGCACTGGTGTGCAGTCAACAAACGCACAGGGTTAAGGCGGAAATATATTTACGTGTCGTGGCGTGTCGTGATGCTTACTGTCGTGACGGTGAGTGTGCACACTTACGTGTCGCCTCGTGGCGTGCTCTGGCTTTATTTCTGAACAGTACTTAACGAACCTTCGCAGCGTCAAACATACATGATGTTTTCTTCTGATTCGGATAGTGATTTTGATGAAGACCTTCAATTTCTCTTAGCAATGAAACTTCTTGAGGGCAAAAAAAATAAAAGAAGATACTGGGTTCACCCTATAAACAGAGGGAGACAAGACAAAGGTGAATTTCATCATCTTGTTAAAGAATTAGAGAGTGACGAAGAGAAATTTCATCAGTACTTTAGAATGAACAAAGCACAATATGAGGAAGTTCATTCGCTGATTGAAAGAGACATAAAAAAAGTACATTTAATTACACTTTTTTTTACAATTACATTAATTTACACTTTGAATCATATATAACTTTTCGTTGACGTACAAGTTCAATAAGATCGTCAGTCATTTTGTTGCAAATATAATAATTAAAAAGTGTCCGCTAGATGTTCGCGCCACGAGCCACGCGCCGTTATAGAAACATTTTTTCGTGTCGCGTCATAACCCCCACCACCGCTCTGGCGCAATCGGTGGCGAGCGGTCGGCGCCACGACAGAACGTGTTGCGACACGACACGACATGCAAATATGTCACTAACCATATTAAATGTATGAAACCGATATGCTTATGGCGCGTCACGACACGCCACGACACGTAAATATGTTTCCGCCTTTACCTACAATACGAGGGGCGTTCAATAAGTTCTCGGTATAGGTATGAAAACAAAGTTATGCAGATGTATAGTTTTGATTACTTCTGGACTATAAGGTGGGTGGTTCATGGTGTCTAACCCACAGTCGCGCGCAGTAGTCTTAGCAATGTGAGCAGTATGGACAGAAGCATTATCATGCAGAAGCAGCACACCTTTAGCCAATTTCCCCCTCCTTCTTTCTTTAATGGCTGCTCTTAATTGCCATAGAATTTTGGCATAGTATGTTCCCGTGATATTGACACCTTTATCCTTGTAGTCTATTAACAATACACCCTGCTAATCCCAAAATATGGTGGCCATGACCTATCCAGCCGAAGGAACGACCTTGAATTTCTTGGGACGTGCTGATCCTCTAATATGCCACTGCTTCGACTCTTGCCTGCTCTCAGGGTCTTAATGGTGAACCCACGTTTGATCTCCAGTAACAATTCTTTCGATCACTGCGTCTGGATTGTTTCCACACAGCTTCAAAAATTGTGAACAGCATTCCACGCGCGAACACATCTCGCGGTCTCCTTTGACATGTGAAGTTGGTCATGAATTATATTATATACGGTACCAGTAGAAAGGCCAAGAGTCTCAGCTATAGATTTAATTTTCACTCGACTGTCATCCAATATAATTTTCTCCACTTTTTCAACATTTTCCTGTGAAGAGGCTTCGACAGGCCGGCCGGCGCGAGGGTCACCATCGATGTTCTCTCTCCCACGTTTAAACTCACTCGATCTCTTTTGGATAATATATAACGAAGGGCCAGATTCCCCGTAAACAGCATCAATTTCCTCTTTAATCCATTTTTGGCTTTTACCTTGTTTGGTTAAGAATTTAATAACAGCACGATGCTCTAGTTTAACTAAAAAAGTAAAATTGCTCATGTTGGTAGCGTTTATGTTCATCATTAACAGAAAAACAAATGAATATTTTTTTCATTTTTTTGGCCTTAAGTGAATTCGGTATGTAAAGTAAAAGTTAAGGTATGCTGAATCCAAAACCGTTTCGAGATATTGGTTTAATAATCCGTATTTTTCAATTTATAGTTCTTAAAATCATGAGATTGTCTTTATTTTTTCAAAAACAAATAATTAACTTAACCTACATTTCACCTATGAATGACGTCATTATATCGGCTAAATAAAAGGAAAATATTTACTTGTCAACTTGTCAACCAATGTTACCCTGTTACTAGATATACTACGATTTCAGTAGTTTTTATAAGTAATCTAGTTTATTATTTAGTAAGAATGTTTAAAGCATTTTTTATGGTAGGATATTCTTTGACCTTTGTATATATTTTGTATCACAACAACTATGCAGCAGAATACGGTATAAAAGCCGTAAATATGTGTTTCTTTGTTGTTGTTTTAATATGTTTTATGTAGAAGTGGTAGGTTTTGGTCGATTTTCTAGGATTTAGAGACGGCAACACTATTGTTTGTTAAATGTCAAAGTCAAAGAACACAGATGTTCATTTTTCTGTAACAACATATCAAAGGTATTGAAGTATTCAGCCGACAAAATGACGTCATCAGTGCTAAAACTTTGATAATTTATTATAAAAAACTACTGTATAGAAATCAAAAATATTCAAATTACTTTCTTAAAATAGCTTAATCTTTAAAATAAAAATCGTACCTTAGCTTTTACTTTACATAGGTACCGAATTGGCCAGTATTAAAAAGTATGCAAAAAGAGGTTTCAGTTTTCTTTTTTTCTAAAATTATTGTCTTTGAAATGAAATCAACTGACCAATTTTATAAAATAAGGTATTTAGGTGTCTACAAAGACTTATACACAAACTCGACAAACTTCGGTTTTTTTTTTCTTCTCGGGTTCAGCTCCCGAAACCGTGTTACGGTTCCAGGGTACCCAGCGGAAGACTAAGTCTCCCTCGTTTAGCCGACTAATTTGTTATAATTTTATAATTATACAAACTTCGGAATTATTATGTCTTAGTAAATAATAAATAAAAAATAAATAAATGAGTTTGAAAATCTTAAGGCCGTTTTATATTTTGTAAAGAATATGACCATACGACAAAAGCACCTACAATTCCGTGCACCCCCGGGAGACAAATATCACACGGGTAGTCGTGCAGTCACGTTCTCGGGTCCTTGACGTTATTTCGCGCGCTTTCTTTTCAATTTTATGCTATATTTTTAATACAGAAATACAAACAAACAAACTTATTCAAACGTTCAAACATGCAAACAAACTCTTCATCTTTATATAATCATACCTATAGATTTGCCTACTAGTTCGATGATATTGAAGAGTGATGAGATCTTAAATAACATTATATAATATTGATATAGGTTAATATTTAATATTAATAAACTTACAGTAATGTAATATTCTATATAATTAATACTAATAATAAATAATATACCTATATTATAAAATTATAACAAATTGGTCAATTTAAGGCCGTTTTATTTGTAAAGCAATTGACCAATTTGTTATAATTTTATAATATAAGTTATTTAGGTCTCTACAAAGACTGATACACAAATTCTACAAACTTCGGATTTATTATGTCGTAGTAAATGAGTTTGAATAATTTAAGGCCGTTTTATTTGTAAAGCAATTGACCAATTTGTTATAAATTTATAATATAATGTTATTTAGGTGTATACAAAGACTGATACACAAACTCCACAAACTTCGGATTTATTATGTCGTAGTAAATGAGTATGAAAAATTCAAGGCCGTTTTATTTCTAAAGAAATTGACCAATTTGTTATAATTTTAATATAAGGATTTGTTTTATTTAGTTAATATTTGTTGTTATAAGTTGATATTTCAAAGTTTAATATTTTTATCTAGAATCTGTGGCTCGAAAACGTAAAAGTCTGTCTATGACAATGTGCACTGGGCGAATTTGTTATAAAATTCGTTTATATGCTGTAAATTGTACAACAAACATGATTCTGGAGAAATAATTAACTTTAATAGGTATTTTTTACGCTCAGTTATGAGTAAAAGTTCTAATAGGTACCTAAATTATACCTAACTGACTAGTGCCGATTTGTTATAATTTATGATTTCAAGCATCAGTAAAGTACGTAACTAAGAAAATAATAAACTTTTTTAAGATTAAGTACCTATATCACTTTATGACCAAATATTCCGTTCCAGTATTGGACTGTCTCTTTGTCGGTGAGACTTCTGTCACCCATTATACTCGTTATACCACCGTTTTCTTTACTATAGAACACTATGATAGTGACGAGTGTTGGACGAGCGTCGGTGCATGCGTGCACGCACGATAGGGCACGACACGTCACCGAATTCTCTACCTCCCCCAGCGTTGTCCGTGTCCTCACACCCCGCGACACCCAGCGGCGTAGGTACGGGATTCGCTCGCGCCTCGTTTGAGCAGAATTTAAAATCTTTATTTACGAAATGTTTTTAGTTTTAGTTAGCGCTTGATATTTTTTTGGATATTCTTATAGTTGAAAGGAAATAAATTTGTATGATTATATCAATAAATATAACGGACAGAGAATTTTTCCACTGCGAGTAAAAAGGTATTTTAAAAAACAAATAGTTAGACTGTATATTTATTTTAGATTTTAATGTTATAAGTATAAAACGACACTATAATGGTATTACAGTGAAAAAACTTGACTGAGCAATTTTAGGGTGAAAGTTATATTATAAAAACTGTTTTTTTCAAAATTTTGTTGTTTCTGGTAGGATTTTTTTTTTGGATATTTTACATAATTGTTTTTATACTTTATATGGATATTTTTGGTGAAGAAAGTTTAAACTGAGCATTTTTCCGAACGAAGATATCAACGACATAAGAATTTAGGTAAAAATACCTAACTTCCGTTATTTATTTTTTTTGGATATTTATAAAATACGTTTAATTCATGATACTTTATCATACTGTAAAGTTTCATTGACTGAGGATTTAGTGCGGGGGTCAACTGCTTCCTTTCCTAGACTAATAGACACACGTTCCCTACACCAGCTCATACGTTAGTTTGGAGCGTTGATAACGCAATTGGTAGAGTGTTGAAATTGAAACCAGAAATCCTAAGCATCCATTTTCTTTAATTACTTTAAAAAACTTCTCGTGCTTTGGAGACGATAGGGCACATTGGGCCGACGTTTGGTGAGTTTTGGGTATCTCGCTAAAATTATGTGGACTCTATTACTGTTATATCTGCCCTCGCTGCAAAATATAAAGAACGTGATGGTGTGTTCTTTCATAGTATCTAAAGTGTATTTTAGGTTTTTTTTTCGCTTTAAATCATACTATTTTTACCGCTTTCAGACAATTTCTAGACTTTGGGGGTGTATACGATCGTGATAAGCTGTATTGGAAAGAAATTCAGGATGTCGTCTTGTCGTGCGCGTGTGCGCCTCCTGGCGGCGGTAGAAACCCTTTGACGGCACGTTTTGTTCGACACTTTGGCATGTTCTATATATCTGCGCCCAGCCCTGACGCAATGAAAACTATATTTAAGGTAAACTGATTTGTGTAGAAAATAACATCGAAATAACCAGCACTTGACTAAAATATTTTTTTCTAAAATTATATAACGGTCAAGATTAGCGTTGAAATGAAACTGGTATCGTTGTTTCCTCCTTCGCATAGATAAAATCCGTATTATAAATAATTTATAAAAAAAATTGGCATTTGCAGTGACAAAATATCCAAATGACAGTGAAAGAAAATAAACACTCAATATTTTTATATAGTCTATAACGTATAATCACTGAAAATAATGTTTATTTATTTGTTTAATAAATATTTCTTATTTAATATCTAAATAAAAAATCTTTAATTCATACTTCCGGTCACGTGACCGCAAACGGGAAGTGACATCACTTCCATCTAAATTTCAAATAAATAAATTTCCGCACCCGCACTGCTCGCACAGGATACAGTTTTCATCCTACACAGTGGACACGTTCTGCATACGAACGAAAATATTCAGCGGCTCGTTCCTGTGTCGCACTGTCAAAAAGTGGAATGAACTTCCGGCTTCGGTCTTTCCTCCTTTCTACAACCCAGGGTCCTTCAAATGAAGCGTGAAAAAGCATCTCTGCGGAGCGTATTTACGTTGTATACAAGGCCAGACCGCAGCCATAGGAAACTGCTCGTGTATGATTTGGAATGTTATTATTCACATCTGTGATTACAATATATACACGATTTTTGCGTAATGGTCGCGTATAGTTTGGAATGATATTATTCACATCTGTGATTACAATATATACACGATTTTTGCGTAATGGTCGCGTATAGTTTGGAATGCTATTATTCACATCTGTGATTACAATAATATACACGATTTTTGCATACTGGTCGCGTATAGTTTATAAAGCATGCAAGCGAAGGTTAGGTTTCAAACTGTACAGTGCCACTTACACCTGATCAAGGTTTCGTAAAACTAGAAGCTAGCATAATTTAAGATAGATTTATGAATTATATTGTTATTTAAAGATTATTGTTGGAATAAATTAAATAACTAAGACATCAAAAATAGTTTTCATTAAACATAAAATTAAATATGGTAAAGATTTAGATAATCAAATCCTGAGCTTTTCGTGTTTTTTCGACTTTATTAAACTGCTGCACTTTGAAGTCTCGGTAAGGTACCACTTTTCGCCGGTGTTCACAAGTTTATAAGAAAATTGACATTGAAAAACTTAACTTCAAAATCTGAAATTGAGATTTTCGTGTTTAAAAATAAAATATTAAGGTTTCCAGCGCTACGGCGGCCGCTGCCGCGACACCGCTCGCTTCGCTCGCTCGCCTTGCGCCTTGTTTTTACACCATCCGAACCACGATCGTCGCTGCACTCCTCGCTAACCTATTTTGCGGAGTAAAAAAATTTCGATCGTGTCTGAAGACTTTTCACCGACCTGACGGTCACGGGAGAGGTTTCCGGGATTGGTGTCCTGGACGAAAGTTGCTCCTTGTAACTCCTTTCATCCTATGGTGTCATAAAAAATGGGTGTTATATGGAGCACCTTATCGCTTATATTTTGAAATCGAGTGCGCTGTCGCGCTATTCCGATTCATACACGATTAGTCCGCATTGCGTACTGACGCAGTATATTACGGAAACAGTCTCGTGATCATTCCAAACTATACACGATTATTGCGTAATACTGTTGTATAGTTTGGAAGACGTCAGCGAGAAATGTGTATTCCAAACTATACGCGATTAGTTTCACACCCATGCGTACTAGCCTTGTATAGAATGGAAAGACGCCTCTGCGGACGATAGTGGGCGCGACTGTATTATGATCTGCCAGTCGCGCGCATTCATGGACCAGCCATAATCAGGCGGTGGCATGATACCATGTCGTCTTCTCTATAAAAAACATAGATACTATTAACTATATTATAATAACTGTCAATCTGTCACTGACTAAGTTATTTTCTTGTTATTTTATCTAATCTGTGACCATCATTTTGTTGGTTTGCAAGATGTGACGTCATCATGGTTTTCGCGGGAATTTGAAAATTAAAATAAAAGCATGATTTTTAAATGAAAATACAAATACAGTGTAAACTCTTTGTCCTTTACAAAGAGTTTACACTGTATTTGTATTTTCATTTTTTAATTTGTAGTGAAAATAAAAACGCATTGTATCCACGGGTCGTTGTCGAAGAGGCCCTAAGTGGTAGACACCGCCAAATAAATTGAGCCTTTTGATATTCGGTTGCTTGGTTGTTTTCTGTTGTCAAATTGGTATTTTAACATACATACGTGTCATTTCTACAGATTTTTTTGTTAATTTTTCAGGCAATATTAAAAGGTCATACCGAAGACTTTGTAAGCGAAGTCTCAGTACTCGCCGAACCGATTGTGAATGCCGCTGTTGATGTATATCTTAAAATTTGTAACGAACTGTTGCCTACTCCAGCCAAATCTCACTACGTATTTAATTTGAGAGATCTATCAAAATCAATGCAGGGTGTGCTTCAAGCTGACGCCGCTTACATGAGAGCACCGCAGGGTATGCTTAGGTAAATGCATTTTATTATTGATCCATGCTAGTCACAATATAAAGATATTACAGTTGAACGACGCCCTTTATATTGTCCATATATATAGGATTTGGCGTAAGAAAAAATAAAAATTATTAAAAAAACCGACATCAAAACTATACCTATATGTACAAACTTAAACTAAAAAGAAAAAAAATATATTTTATTTACTTCAAAACCTTAAAGGAAATTATTGATACTTATATATATATTTAATATATATAAACAGTTACTTTTGGAGTCGGTGCCAGCCAAAGAAAAATAACTTACTCAATTAATATATTATGAATGCGAATTTCAATTTTTAGTAGGAATTAAGTGTATCTGTATCTTTCTGTATCTGTATGTTTTTGTTTTTGTTGATTTTCTCAAAAAGCGCTGAATCAATTTCGATAAAATTTATATGGGACCACCTCTGAAGTATGACCTACCAAATAAAAAAAGAATCATCAAAATCAATTCATAATTCACAACATTTTATTTTTCGTTAAGTACCAAAATTAAAAATCCGTTTGGAGATCTTCCTTTGCTTAACACGATACACATATTTAATTTTTTTTTATTCAGTGGTTTAAGAGATATTTTGAAAAACTACACTGTAACGAGTACCGCTCAAATCTACTATAATCTCTGCCTTCAAGGGAAACTGGCATTAAAAAGTATTAGTTGTAGTTGTAAAAACAAAACAGGATACAAGGGTACTACTGATGGAGCCATAACACGAAAAAATAGAATAGAATAGATACAAGGGAATTTAATTTACGTGCTTCTCTACCCATCTTTGTTGATGAAAGTGAATAAAATTTAATTTTAAATTAATAAACTCAAAAATAAACAATAATGAATGAAACAAAAGAACCATGAACGAACTATTGAACGAATAAAACGAACGAACGTACGCAGCTCATGTCATTTCTTTTTTTTTAATATAGAATACGCATAGACACCTGATACGTTTAGCCGTTATCGGCTTTTTCTAAAAATGCAATATTTAAAAATTAATTTAAGAGTGTTAAAGTTAAAATTTTTTAAAAAACAAAAATACGGGTACCTTAATATTTCACCTACTTTCATATAAGCTAATAAAATTAGGGTGTTAAAATTTTGAAATGTTGTGGATTGGCAGAATAATTGCGTAACAAACACAAAAAAAAACATACTGTCGAATTGAGAACCTCCTCCTTTTTTTGAAGTCGGTTTATAAATACATACTATTGCCGTATTTAGTAGTGGTAGTTTCTTGACAATCATAGTGAAACCGATTAGTTAGGGACTTTACGGTGCTGTTATGAAATCATAACCAAATTAATATGTGACTACACTAATGCCAATTCAGGACGATCTCCAATACTGCACGATTGCTGTAGGTACCTAGAAGACGCTGTGGAACTTCTGTATACTCTGTGGTATATATAGTATCGATTATATTAATGTGAAAAAATGTAGTTTGCCAATAATTTAAATTATTATAAGTACCAAAATTAATGCTATTCACACAATATTAAAACACAAATAAATGTAGTTAAAAATCTTGTTTGTCCACTTTCTGTCCAACATAAGCTCTGGAACCGCTGAATGTTTTCAGATATGATAATGGGTAAACATGTTGTTACCATTTTGTTTGGCATTTTTGTAATACAAAAACTTTTTTTTTTCAATTATTTCTTCAATTACCACACTGAATCGCCTATATACCTTGCGATGTTGCCAGACACATCTTTATATTTATTTATATACACTTTATAATATGTTTCAGATTATTTTACCACGAGTGTCTGAGAGTATTTCACGACCGCTTAATCAACATAGAAGACAAAAGTTACTTCTACCATCTAATGGATAGTGTTTGTCAGAGAAATTTCCAAACACCTATACTAGATGTACCGGAAGATACTATAATATTGCATCCACCATTGCTATTGTTTGGTGATTTTCTTAACTCCGCAACACCAAAGGAGAATAGGGTGTATCAAGAAATATCGAATTTAGATAAACTTATGGTTGTTCTCAAGGTGAGACAAATTTGTATCTTCAATATTTACACCTAAAAATTTCCATGGAAACCATCAAACGAAGTCGTTATATTTTTTTATACCCTATTGCATTACATTTAAGTATTTTGAAATAAATGTGTTCGGTTATTGTGACGGACGCTTGTTTTGTTACACCGCTCGCTAGTCGCACCCGCAGTGGCACTCAATGCTTATTTATTGTTGTTCTCGAACAAAAACGCCTCCTCAACTTATTATTCTTATGCTGTGCAATAAAAAATGTAAAGTGTTTACTATTGAAGAAAAAGTTGATATTGTCTAAGTACTACTAGTATAATTATTAGAATTATTACGTATTTTAGTTTTAAGCCAGTTTTAAGGTAAATTGAGCTATTTTTTCTATTGAATTTTTCATTACATTCAACTGCTGCTTTCTATGACGTTCGCTTAGATGAGCCAATTCTACTGTAGGTACATCTAGGTACATTAAGTGCATCAACAGGCTTGCCATCTGTTCTGTTTAATATTGACAACTGGTAAAAAGTGGACACTGTTACTGGTGTCTCACCGTAAGTTATAAAGACCGTGAAGATGTGTTTTTTTAATTAATATAACGTTTTGTGAATTCTGTTCTCAAAGGTATTCCCAACCAAATTCAAGTCCATACCATTTGAAGAAATGTCACATAATTTTAACGTCAAAAACAGATTTTATACTCATGCGGCTTAATAAAGGTAAACTTAAATCGTTTATGCAAAAATTGCAGGAATATTTGGAGGAGTATAACTCCACGGCCAGAGCGGAGATGCACCTCGTATTGTTCCAAGACGCTATAGAGCACGTAGTTCGCATAGCTAGAGTGTTCAGAGCCGAAAGGGGGCATTGTCTTATGGTGGGGCCTGGAGGGTCCGGTCGCAGAAGTGTGGCAACACTAGGCGGCCATGTTAATGAATGCAAGTAAGTCTGATTAACATTTTTGGAACGTCCGTATGGCCACAGTATAAAGCTTGTGCACCCCTCGGGTACTCAAGGATTTTTCCTCCAAATTTCAAATCTCTAGGTTCATCGGTTTAGGCTGTGCGTTGTCTGAGTTTTATTAAGTAGATAGCTTTACTACATTAACCGACATCTGCAGGTGTATGGGGATGGAGTTAAAACGTAATTACGACACTCCAGAGTTCCACGACGACCTCAGGAAGATGTATATGCGTGCTGGAGTCAATTATGAAGATACTGTTTTCCTCTTCACAGACACACAAATAATGAAAGAGGGCTTCTTGGAAGATATTAACAATATGCTTAACTCTGGTAAACATAATTCTATTATTCTGTACCTCTATCATGAGTTGTTATAGTTAAAACATCGAACTCGACTAAAGTGATTATGCTCATCACAAATGGCACATACAATATGCTATCTGAGCGCAGAAAATATTTGATCATAAGCTATCAAAACATACTGACCTGCGACAGCGACAGGCGGTTGTTTTCAAAAACTCAACTACTGGCTAAATTTCATATTTATAGTTTTAAAATATGTGCAACTCTCCGTGATTCACTGCAATTTCGATTAGTGGCACAAGCAGGAATTAAAATTCCTCACCGTGCCACCAACTCGTTCCAATGGTGGCACGACGAGGTAATCGAGAAAAAAAGCCCTACGCCCCTTCCTTTCCTAACAATTCAATTCAGAGTAGTTTTTTTTACCTAACTGTCCCAGAAGCAGAAGGAGGATAATGTTTTTCCGCTGCATGTATTCATAATACTTTAACGCTCTCTTTAGCCTAAACGACTTTACGGATTTTAAGTCAAATTTCGTGGGCAAGATTCCTAACCATTAGACTAAACCTGTTGTATAACATTTTAAATTTATTTCCAGGTGAAGTACCAAATCTTTTTGATGGCGATACATACGAACAAGTGCAAACGGGTTGTCGCAATGAAGCTGGGAAGACCGGTGTGAACCCCGCAAACCGTGACGCCGTGTACAGCTTCTTCATAAACCGCGTTCGAGGAAAACTACATCTTTGTATGTGCTTCAGTCCTGTAGGTGAAGCATTTAGGTATGTGTCAAACATCAACTAAACTAAGGCCACTGAAACGAGGAACCGACCGCTACTGAGGTGCGTTATGACTATGAGCAATTAGTATTTCCGTCTCGCACACAATTACGTCAGACGTGACTGTCTCTAGGTGAATCATAGTACTGGCCAGTACTGTATAAACAATCAGGAAGGCTTTTTGAAAATACAAATTTATTCCTATTTGGGATGCACTCGGAGTTCGTTTCATTTGCTGTTATAAATTATATTTGTTATCATTGATTGTTTATATCAATGGTTATTATATTATTTTATTAGTTTTTTGTTACATAACCTGGCAGCTCCAGACAACTTTTGAAAGATCTTAATTCATAAACTTAACTGGTTCAGACTTCTAAGATACTAGTTCAAGTGACAGTCTTGACACAGATGATGATGATAATGTAACAATGTAAATCGTATCGACCACTTTTATTATTATAAACGCCGTAACATTATGATCTCAAAGGTCTAAATAATTCACACAATTACATGTATTTTGTATGTAGTTTTATAAATTAAAAAAGGAGTCTATAGCCTATTATGGTACTCGTTAAGCCGGCATTCTTCTAAAAATAACAGATATTTCTGTCTATTAAGAGAAGTGACACATTTAGGTCCATTTAGTGAAGCAACAGGCTTGCGGCTTCCGCCTGTTCTGTTTAATATGGTCAACTGACAAAAATTGGACACTGTTAGTTGTGTCTCTGGCCACACCGCAAGATATAAAGGTCGTGAAGATGTGTTGTATAAAATTAAACAATGTTGAACAAAATCTTCAAATAAAAAATGTTATTTGCACCTGAAAATTGGTTTACATTCTTTTTATCGTTTCGTTGGCCTTATTTTACGTATATTACTTGAGGACATTGACATTCGCCCCAAAATTTTTAAATCGACGATTTATGTACTGTGCACCGAACGTCATAAGCTATAATTGACTGTAGCCATTTGATAAGCTACCTACTAAGACGTCAGACAAATAGACGTGTTAAGTACCCTACGTACGCTAATTTCACATCACATGTGCGCCATCTGTAACACAGTATAACTTGGTAAGAAACAACCATTCATAATTTACCAAGGTAAAAATTGAAGTTTATAAATGTTTTATTTTAAAATAATTCCCCCTGGAAAATGGACATTTTGAGAAAAAACTTTTCAACCCAACGAAGCGGGTCGCTAGTCATTTGTCAAAGTACTAATACATGCAAATGTGGATGTCAGTACATATTAGGAATAATGTTATACTTTTATACGGATACAGCTGATACGGCCTAAATTCTGCCACTAGATGGCGCCAATCATAAGTAACCATAAGAACTGCACGTATTAGTACTTCTTACATATTATTTGATAACGAGAGAATCTGAGTAGACAATGAAAAGCATACTTTATTCTATTTCAGACGTCGATGCCGAATGTTTCCTTCTTTGGTAAATTGCTGCACAATAGACTGGTTCACTAAGTGGCCACCGGAAGCTTTGCTTTCTGTCGCCCAGCAATGCTTGCAACCGCTGGGAAATGCTAAAACAGTGGAGCAAATCTCAACTGTTTGTGTATCTATGCATCAGGTAATTACAAGAATTATTTGTAAAAATGTACTATTATAAGATTACATTCACTCGAATCCACAGTGATAAAATAGTGTATGGATTGATCGTGTATCATTTTATTTTGACGCTAACAATTGTCCGTTGTTCCGGCTATCCAAGAAAAAGACTATAGGATTACTTTATTTTTCTAGCTTGGCTTAGCTCAAGTGGAAAAGGGCTTATCGGGGAGAGTTATTTTAATATACAACGCATTAGGATACCACCCATCATACCCCATAGTTTTGGCGGAGAAAGTAACATCATTTCTCAGCTCCGCTATGTAAACTCCTACGGCCCTGTTTTCTCGGATTGCTTATGTGGAAAGCTACACTAATGCTGGCGGCACAGTGCGTATAATCTGCCAGTCACGTACCGTACCCGGCCGAAAGTAATACACTTCGGGTATTAGACAGAGATCGGCGCTATAACTTGCTCACTCGTATTTATCCCTTTTTTATTTTTATACCTTCACGGGTTGCTTTGCGTTTCTCGGAACCGTGTTATGAGTCCTTTTAGCCGTATTTGTGCCTATGAGTAGCCAGTTCTTTTAAGTATATTTAGACTAGCTTGCCGCCTCGGCTTTGCCTGAGGAGATTTTTGAAAATTTTTTTGAATGTATCTCGAAGGAATTCTAAACTATCGCTACGAAACTATCCTTGTGCGAAAAATACGTTGCTCTGTTGTGGCGTAAAAGAAGGACAAATAAACGAACAAAAACACTTGTTTGTTTGTTTTATAAAATCGCATTTATAAAGTCAGTTAGGATTTATTTTTATTAGTGTGGCTCGTTATAAAATCCCCATTGGTACATGGTCGGAATCGAACCGTGGTCTACGTATGCATATACCGGACGCTTTAACCATTCGGTCACGATGCACCTATCCTTACACCCGTAATCAAGAACAACACTTAGCAAAATATTATCATTTTCATAGCAAAATGTCCAATTTCTCACAGTAGTTTCTGAACTGACTGACATTGGAATTTGGAAAACATTGGATTGGACAATTGGTCTAATGTAAGTATTCTTACAGTGTCGGCTACAAGTAGCTTTTTGAACGAAATTTTGACCAAGTTCTTGTATTTTGTCGACTGCGTTCGCTAAGGTGTTGTTCTTGAATACGGCTGTCTGCAGTATCATGCGGTTTTCGAGTCCCAAAAAGCTACATAGATATTCCTCCTGAAATAAGAATTGTTTATATTTTTCAGGACGTTGATATAATGACGGAGAGACTGTATCAAGAAATGCGAAGATACTTCTACACGACGCCGAGCAGTTACTTAGATTTAATGAAATTGTATTTATCATTGCTGGATAAAAAGCAACAAGAGATAATAAGAGGTCGTGACAGGATTTCTTGTGGATTACATGTATTATTTTTATATTCATTACATATATGTATTAACATGCTCACCGGGCACTACGCGCATTCGCAGGAACGCTGTACAGATTTTTTTTATAAAAAGGACGAAAAAAAAATTTAAAATTCACACAGAAGAAGAACACATTTCGCTGTACAGAAAATAATTGAAACTGACAGACTTAGTTTAAATCTAAAATAATATCTAATTATTAGTCCTAATACGACATATAATGTAGTCTAAACGCATGACAATAAGGCCGTGGGATATTGAACAAATCAATGCCTTTATGTTTCGGTAATATAGGCCTTGCTGTTTTACAGAATATACCTATATATTTCCGTTCCAAATATCAACCAAATTCGTTCAGCTATATTTTTATTATTCAATTATTTAATTTAAAATTATATATAATTTCCAAACACAAACTTTCGCATATGTGAAATAGTAGAATTTGTATTCCTATGTCTTCAAATTCGATTTAAAGTAAACTAGTACTAAGGTACGTTTTTTATATTTTTATTTTAAGAAACTAATTTTAATATTTTTGTTATTTAAGCGGTAGTTTTTTATAATATATTTTCAAAGTTTTACGGACTGATGACAAATGCCCCAATTCTTAACTAATTTGTCTAACTGGGTAAGGGTTAAGGGCCGTGGTACTACTTCTATCACAAACGAGTAGTGCCACTAGACAGAAACGCTACTTTACCTAAATAATATCATCTGTCGGAAATACTTTGAAAATTTATTATAAAAAACTATTGCAAAACTATATAAACAAATATAGAAATCTTTAAAATAAAAAAAACGTACCTTCGTTTTTACTTTACATAGGTACCGAATTGTTAGTCTTTTAGATCTCAAAATATATCAACATAACGCGTAAGGTATCCTCAGCTAAACTGCGACCGGTAACACGGTTCCGGAAGCCGTCACTTGTATAGATAAAAAGACAGACAGTAATGGGGACTGCTGACAGAAGAAAAGACAGGCAGTCAAAACTGAAAACTATGAAATAACAGATATATATGTATTGTATATAATTCTTCTGTACGTGTGTATGTCACTGAACTCCTCCTAAACGGCTGATCCGATTTTGATAAAAAAAATTGTGTGTCGGAGTGGGTCCCTGGATGGAATCAAAATTAGACCCGGTAGGTGGCGCTGCAATCGGGTTCTAGGAGTTTTTAATTTTTTTTTTATTCGAAAATATTCACGGGCGAATACGTGGGCGGAAATGTAGTTATATGCTTTCACTGCTGGCCAATCTCAACACATCATACTCATAGCTACAAATATACTATTAACATTAGCATGTCGGTGACGCGAATCCATAAGATTTTCCCCTACCAAAAATCGCTCAACGCGCCTAAAGAAGTCTTCACTTCAATAAAAAACGTCTTAAAAAGTTTCACATATTTCAGAAACTTTATGAAACATACGACGTGGTCGGTGTTATGGAGCAGCAAGTGAGAGATATGGAGCCCATACTGGCCAGGAAAGCTGAGGAAGGTGTCGCTTTGGTGAACAAACTGAAGATTGAGCAAAAAGCTGCCGACGAAGTGAAGCAGGCTGTCATGAAGGACGAAGCCGAGGCGAAAGTACGTAACTAACTATATATCTATATAACTACTAGCGGACCAGGCAGACGTTGTCCTGCCCAAACGTTGGCTTGCTTGCACTACTCCTACCCCTACCCTCTACCCCTACACCTACCACTACCCCTACCTTTATCACTTAGGGGTATGAAAAATAGATACGACCGATCGTGGGCCCTACCGAATATACACATAAAATTTCATAAAAATCGGTCAAGCCGTTTCGGAGAGGTATGGCAACTAACTTGTGACACGGGAATTTTATATATTAGATAAGAGCTAACACGTTCGATATTTTAATGTTTAATGCATCAAATGTATTAGTTTATGCCAGCTCTTGGTAACCTTATGCCAAGTATGAAGAAATAATTGCTCCTTTCACGTTTGAACCAATAATTTAATACATAATCCTATATAGATTTAATTCCCTATATTTGTACCTACTCAATCATCATACTAATATTATAAATTTTAAAATGTGTTTGTTTGTCCTTCTTTCACGTTAAAACGGAACAACGGATTAATTTATAATAATTTATTTAGCTAAGCTTTACAACTTTCAGCATGTTTAATAATAAATACAGTCCGAACACTGTCACACACCACAAGATCCGACAAGGATCTTTTAGCGCGGCGTAAAATGGAACTAATCTTAGTACATTTGATTCCTATAAGTCTGAGATTACATAAATGGTGGCGCCACCGAGAGCTAAAATAACCTTTTCGGACTATACAAACAAAATTTATAAAACTATCTACTTCGACCCACATATCAGAAAATATGCTAATGCTATACATAGGTTTTATATTTACAATTTTAAATTCTATAATTTAGATAAAAGCCGAAGAAGTTAGACAAATAGCTGATGAAGCAAAGGCCGATTTGGCTCTCGCTATGCCCGCCATGGAGGCAGCACAAAACGCGTTGAAGGCTCTGAACAAGGCCGACATCAATGAATTAAAGGCATTCCAGAAACCTCCTCCTCTTGTGAGATTTGTCATGGAACCTATATGTATTTTAATGGGATCTAAGTAAGTATATCAATACAGTAAAAAAAATACGCTCCGAATTGAGAACCTCTTTCTTTTTAAGGATTCGTACCTCGTCTAACGAAACCTTTATAAGATCATTTTTGTGTCCATCCGTCTGTCACAGAGGTTTTTCTCGAAAACTATTTGAAAGAGCTACCTCTATGGATTCCAAAAAAAATGTTTTTTTATACTTTTTGGTCCAGTGATCTTAACGATATAGCTCAAAATTTTCAAAAATGATCGTGCCCCGTCCCCTTGTTCTGGTTTATAAAGGCAAAATTCTGATTTTAATAGGGTTAGTAGATATTGAGTCGTAGATTACCGGAAAAATACAACTTTTTTGAAAAGTTAAATAGTTGATGATCTTGTCAAAAAAATACGTTAGTTAGCTGCTGCAGATCAAATTCGTCCTTTACATCATGTCATTTAAATGTATACTTTAGGAGCTAGCACAGGTTTATTCATTACGGCAGACCAGCGACCGATATAGAAAAATGCTATATATACAAAATTTTCGGTGACGCTGATCACTAATTTAGTGGTCCGAATTCCTTTTGCTATCCGCAACAATAAAGTGAAGTATAGGCTGCAGTATAATTTTTCAGCTTCGTTTCGCCAGACAATGGCAGCCGAGTAAAATGTAAACAAACATGCGAGGCAAATGTGCTCGTACCTCTATATACATATTGATCTACTATGTGTCACGTCAGAGTCATTATACTTGCTACGTCTGTGCCACGTCACTTAGGTAGTCACCGCGCTTAACATTTATTTTAAAAAACATTTCAGACCAGATTGGGATTCAGCGAAGAAAATTTTGGCTGACGTGAACTTTATTAAGAACTTGGAGGAGTACGATAAGGACCATATACCTGACGCTCTGTTGAAAAAAGTTAAAGTTTACATAACACATAAAGATTTCAACCCTGAAACTGTCATGAAGGTACTACATTATTTTAATTTTACAGTTTGGTTAAATAATAATATGTTGTCATTATTTGCTCGATTTCGATTCGTTTTTTTCTTAGTAAATAAACAGAGCTGAAAACTTTGGATTTATCTATTTAGAAATGAATTGTGTTAAAAAATAATAAAGCCTCCTTCTTCTCTGTATCTGAGTATAGTATTTTTTTAATAACTGTAACATTAATAAATTAATAATGCAATGACTTAATACACTGTCATTCGTAATTTAATCGTAATTATATAAGAACCGGGTTTCCAAAATACAATGTTTGTTTTTCTTTGTAGGTATCCAGAGTATGTAAATCTATGGTGTTGTGGGTTCAAGCTATTGAAATGTATGCAAAGGTTTTCCGAGTAGTAGAACCAAAAATATTAAAGTAAGCTTACACTATTATTTTTTAAATGTAGAGTAACCTGCAATCATCATACGATAAAGCTTATTTTCATGACCCACAATTGCGTAATCAAATTATTATAACACAGCGTGCTGTGTTTGGTGATGTTCGTCTCGGGATATGTAAATGTCGGTTATATACTGCACACTCACCGTCTGTACCGAAATGCCATACTTTTTACCTCGTGGTAATACTAATTTCGACTGAATAGGCCCAATTACTTATTTCCTTCTTTACTTTGATTATCATAAATTGTCATATTTCATAAATTTTAACGTTTTTATTCAGACATAAAGAAGCGGCCGGTATATTGAAAAGTGTAATGGCAGTGCTTCGAGCTAAACAGAAAGAAGTGGAGGCAATAGAAGCAATGCTGGGTAAAATGTTGGATGAACTCAAGGTATGCCTGAAGTAGGTAGTAAGAAACGGAGTATGCAGAAACTATCAATTGTTTTGCCCTAAGAAATCTATTATATTCATGTAAATCTATCTGAATGAATGGGTAATTTTTTTGAGGAATTAAATTTCTTTTGTTTTATAATTTCCATTTACACTTTGGTTATCCTTACACTCTTCACAGCATATAACTTGTTTCTTTTTCTAAATATACTCGTATATTATAGCATAAGTAGCACCTTTTGGAGTAAAAGACAGTTTTCCTTATACTACTTATGGTTTGAAAATAAACAATGTTTTCTCTAAATTTTTAGAACAAATATTATATTTCACTATACAATGGCGACGTTATATAACAATCTACATTAAATGATCTTCGTGTTTCGGTCGTAACAAACTATTATTTTTCTGTACTAAAATAAATTTTTTTTTTCTTCACGGGTTCAGCTCCCGAAACTAAATAATATAATATAAAAAAAAACGTACGTTTTTCCAGGTAGTAGAAGAAGAGCGTATTAAGCTCCAAGCGGAAGTAGATCTGGCTGCCGCCCGCCTCTCTCGCGCTGGCAAGCTGACTCAGGCACTTGCTGATGAACAAACACGATGGGAAGACACTGTTAAAGTGAGTTTTATACAATTATTTCGGTTCTATTTTGATTTTATTGCCTCCATTATTTTTTTTACGATTTCACTAAGTGAAATTTCATTCAGAGAAACATATACAAATCATTTTACCTTTTCTATATTAAAAAAATAGCATCTCATACATAATTATTACATACAGCTCTAGATAACCGTGTTTCCTGACCCTTAGGGTCGTCGTCAGTAGAGACAACTCATCCTCATCAATCCAATGTTATTATTGAGGCTACTAAATGAATGGAAAGTTCCATTGAGGTATTTTGAAATTGAAAGGGCTCTGAGCAAAGCAGTCATCCATGCTTTGTCTGGCCTTATACGCTGTGGATCCGTGTTATCGGCTCCAGGGTACCCAGCGGAAGACAGGTATCACTCATTGAACTGATGACTTGTGGTTAACCTAATTGAGATCAAAAAGCCACTTTGTACATATCGTACGACTCATTAGACTTAGTACCTCTTTTAATAAAACAGTATTAATATTCGCTTTCAGGCAGCAACACAAAAGCTATATTGCACAACTGGAGATATAATTGTGGCTGCTGGATGTATTGCTTACTTTGGCGCATTTCCATCCCATTATAGACGCGAGTTGGAAATAAAATGGGTCTCGCTATGCAGAGAACTGGAAATACCGTCGTCAGATAGTTTCGAGTAATTATTATAGTATCTATATATCTATCATCACGCCTTTTATCCCAAGAGGGATAGGCAGAGATAATCTAATGCCATTCGTTATTATAGTATTATCTAATATTTTAGACTCTAGTAGCCCCTAAAGAATGTATACTTACACAGGGAAATAAATAAAATATCTTTCATCAAAATGTGACAATATTCGACAATGAAATTTTTTTTCTGTTAATTGATAATAAAATATAATATAAATAATTTTAGTGTTCCCATGACACATAAGATTGTATATTGTTATTATATTTTTATATATTTTCAAATGAAATACTTTAAGGTAATAAGGTTATCTGCCTTACTTATTATTGTCTATACATTCGTACTAATATGAATGGTCGGTATAAAGAAATACCACATATTAGTCTGTATTTTGATACAATACGAACAAAAAATTCATCTTTTATTTCAGTCTAATAACAATTATGGCGGACTCCTACACGGTTCGTCAATGGAATTCTCAAGGACTTCCACGTGACTCTGTTTCCACAGAAAACGGTATTTTAGTAACCAAAGCTGGCAGGTGGCCTTTGACCATTGATCCTCAAGAACAGGTACTATATTTTTCTATGTAGACTCACCAGCAGCATGTTTCTAACCAATATGATTAATTTTCCTGTCACTCAAACATGCCTTTTAGTTTTGTTTCATTGTGTTTCAACAATATTCTGTATCAATTTTTATCTACGCCCGGATCGCCATACCTCTTTCACTTCTTTTATATTTATCATACCTTTCATACATGCTCGGCTATTGTGTGTACGTTTAACATTGCCTTCGATTAATACATTTTTTATATGTTTAATAAAAGTACACCTAGTACGTCCTCTGCCAGCATTTCATTTCGTTTCTGCCATATAAACCTTTTTAGTCAATCTTTCATTCTTTCAACATGTCCAAACGAGCGTAAACTACTTTTCTTCATTTTAGTCACAACATCATCTTTAACTCCGCATTCTTCTCTAACGACATCGATCCGAATGCGGTCAATATTCCTTACATCACAAATTCTTCATAAGGACTGCATGTCCACTGCATTTATCTTGATTTCATGCTTCTTATTCCATACCCAACTCTCGCTTCCATACGTAAGTGATAGAACTAAAACAGCATTGTGTAGGTATATTAATTTTACTTTTAGTTGTAACTTGCGTATTTCTGAATACATTATTTAGTCCACCAAATACCTTTCTTCTTGTTTATCTTTCCACATCTTGTAAACATATATATGTAATTATATATTGAATGATTAAATCACTTAAAGCAGATGAGCATTAACGTTATTAGCGAATCAATGTGGTAAAAGCTTACGCCAGCGCGCTTTAATGGAATGTGATGCCTAATCCATTAAATGTATAACAAAATCATGTATGCAAAAATTGTGTAAAATGAAATGATCCACAAAAATAGATAAGCGTGTTTATAATTTTATTTATATACTGTACATGTATATAAATTGTTTTAAACCGATATTGTACCCTTTGCTAGTTACAGTCATATAAAAGCTAAATTTTAATTGTTCTAATTATATTTTTAAGGCCAACAGATGGATTAAAAACATGGAGCGTGATAATGGATTGCAAATCACCAAATTGAACGATGCAGCTTATCTTCGCATTCTAGAAAACTGCATTAGACTTGGTTGGCCGATGCTCATAGAAGATTTGGGTGAAACTATTGAGGCTACGCTTTCGCCTGTCTTACTGAAACAGACATTCCTACAGGTATATTATTTTTTATATATATATTAGTATGGTATAAATATCGCCTTTATTTTTTTTATTCTTCACGGGTTGCCTTACAGCTCCCGGGAACCGTTGCCGGCCCCAGGGTACCCAGTGTAAGACAAAGTCTTCCTCATTTAGCCAATGATTTTATTGAGGCTATACCTAACGAGTGGCCAGCTCTGTTGAGGTATATAGATGGAAAAGCCTCTTTGTACGGTTTGTCGGATAATGTACATAGATTTTTTATTATAAAAACCCCATTGGTATGTACCAATGTGGTCGGATGTAGGAATCGAACCCGCGACTTTTCAGTTGCGAACCGACGTCTTACCCACTTGACCACCGACTCCCCGCCTTTATTAGGAAGTAATACCTTCTTCTAGAACCGTGATTGGTTCTTAGCATTTTTGGCACAAGTGAGAATTGAAATTGGGACCTCGCGGTTTCAAGTCCAAGACCCTAAAAATTAGGCTATCAACTAAAAAATTTGTGTTATATTCGTATATACTATATTCGTTATTTACTAAAATTGTTTTTGTTCCCAGGCTGGCCGTTTGTTGATACACTTGGGTGACAGCGACATAGAATACGATACCAACTTTAGACTGTACATGACTACAAAGTTGGCTAACCCCCACTATTTGCCCGAGATATGCATCCAAGTAGCTCTCGTGAACTTCACTGTTACTCTATCTGGATTGGAAGACCAGCTATTAGCGTATGTATTATATAATATCCATAGCTGTATTACTTAATTTACAGTACAGTACAGAGTACATTAGTATACTAATATAATAGATAGAGTGACTTTGTTTGTGCGAAGTAGACTCGAAAATTGCTAGACTGATTTGAAAAACGTGGGCTATGTTTTATTAAAATTGTAAAGAGACGATGATGGATTGAATAAAATTATCGTCTTTACTAATTACTGTCTTTAATTTCCACTTTGGACACAATTAAACAATTAAACAGAATTAAAATATTACACAGTTAAAACAAAGCGACCATTTCATTTGCTGGCCAACGCACCTCTTTTTTCTCTCTCCGCCACCTGGCGGGCAAAAGACGTAACTACTAATCAATTGACTGTCTTCTTACATACTCCCCCTTTTGACCAAATATAGGACCACCAGTTTGGTCAAACAAACACAAAAGTTACACAAAGAGAAAGTGAGTAAGAACAATTAACAATAACAAAAAACAATTAGAACAAGGAACTTAAACATAATCTAATAGTTTAAGAGGTCGACCGCGTCTCCGTTTTGGGTTGACGGGTCGTGGCTTGGACTGATCACCCTCACACTCACGTGCATGGTAGCGAGTAAGATCGGACACGTGATACTTACCGATCGATTCATCAGGAGCTTCACGATGCGAAATTAAGTAAGTGGTGGGACTCACCTTCATTTTTATGCAGTAGGGCCCATCTCTTCTTGGGACGAATTTCGAGGTTATACCCTTACCGGCATTACTCAAAACATGGCTACGTAGAAGGATTAGGTCACCAGGTGAATAGTCTTCCCCCACACGACGGGTCTCGTCTTTAGTAGTCTTAGGAAAATGGTTACCTGTATCGATGGTATGCTCGGCGAAAGGTGTCGCTCCTCCCCCTTCACCAAAGATGTCCTCGTACTCGTGAACTAAGGTTGACAATGCAGTTCGCTCCATTGACGACAGCATCGCCCCCTCATCAGGTCGAATCACGTCTGCAGCTGCACAACTCACCTTGACGCTAGACTTCTCGCCTCGCAAAGGATACACAGCCTGCGGGTGATCAGTCATAAACCATGAGTTTGCGTGTAAGTTAAGAACAATACGAGCACTACATAAAAAATCGATACCAAAAAGTGTTTCATTATTTACGGCGTTAGGTAAAACAATGAAGGTAGTTGGTACAACCTTACCCTCAAGTTTAACGTCGACGTCAACAAGTTTGACATTCATATCGCGCACAATCCCGTCTGCAAATTTTACACGAAAATTACTTTTACGAAACGGGTGACCTTGATCGCGTAGCAACGTATACAAACTATAACCAGCTATACATCGTTTGGCCGCTGTGTCCACTAAACCGGTACCACGAACCCCATTAATCTCGACATTGAGAATAGGTCGGTTACTGGTGCCGTTACTGTTGGAGTCAGACGCAAAGGCAACCTTCATTAATGGTAGCTTGTTACAATTTTGAATAGGCGACTTGCCTCTGAGAGGCAAACTCCCATTAGGTACAAAAGTGTTAGTACACAACTCGGTGATCTTTGACAGATGACCTTGCTTAATCTTTGACAAATTTGTATTAAACGAAAACGGACTCTTCTTTGGGCTACGATTGCTAAGATTTACAGACATATTGTTACAAAATGTACAACTACGATCGTTACTACGATTTATAAAATTAGGTTCATGACTAAGATCTGTAAATGGGTAGGTATCATCGCTCAAAGACTTGTCCAAAGAATGAAAATTACAAGAATAAAATGTATTACTAGTGTCTTTAGGCTTACTGTCCCCAGCATTACAATTAGCACACTTAGAACGAATGATGCCCTTAGCACCACAACCATAACACTTGATTTCACTATCACTTTTAATTTTAAGTCGCGGACACTCAGAGCGAGCGTGACCACTTTTACGACAATAAACACAATAACTTTTGTTACCTTGAAGAGGTTGAATTACTTGGTTACACTGTGTCGCCCGAGGAACTTCGCACGTCGAAGACCGAAGCGGAGTCTCGACCGAGTTACGAGCAGTCGTTGACCCGTGAAACACAGATGACCGGAGTGAGGTGCTCGGCGCAGGCGCCGCCGTAGAGCGCGGCTCATGCCGGCCGGCACGAAGCTCCCGTTGTCCCTGAACAGGCACCGACGCTGCTTCGTCGAACTCGTCCTCCACCTGTCTGGCGCGCTCGATGAGCTCGTCGACACTATTAACCAGGTCTCGAGGTATTCGCTTTCGAATATTGATGTTTAGCAAGCCATAAAGAAGGTCTAATATAATTCGTTCATCAAGAACATACGGTAGACTCGCGAGTTCCGCGCGTTGACGGCTGATATAAATATCGGCGCGCTCGTGTCCTTGATCTGCACTGAACACGCCACGAAATATTTTGTAGGGAGGTTTCGGCGCACCGTACATGGATCGCAAACGTTGTATTGCCTCTGTCCACGAAGAAATGGAGCCCTTTACTCCCTTGTACCAAACAGCAGCATCTGCCTCTAGTAATATTGGCAGGCCGCGGAGCGCATGCTCGTCACTTATATTTGTACACTCTTTGTATACTATGATTGTATCAATAAAAGCATCCACGACACGTGGATCTTGATGAGCTCTCCCGCTGAAACGCGCTGTACAGTTAGCGAAGTTTCCCATAAGCGCGGAGGGCGGTGCGATGTGTGATGTCGGAGACAGGCTTGGAGCGCCGCTGTCACTGTTGGAATCCTTGGAAGCTAGGATAGCTGATATTAACTCTCTGTTAGACTCAGCTTGAGCCCTAGCAAAGGACGCGAACATCGCTGACATGCGCGAATCCACCTCGAAGTCCGCCTCGTGGCTACTTTGCGCACTTTTTCTTCTTGGCATTTTCACTTTTACTTAACACCTCGAAGATTGAGACAGTCACACATAAAACCAGCAAGATGCTTGTTGAAAACTGAATATATTTTAGAAACAAAATTTAAGAGTTCGTAAAAATTCGTTATTTTGGTTCGAAACTTTTATTGGCCACTAGTTGGGCTGCCACTTGTAAAGAGACGATGATGGATTGAATAAAATTATCGTCTTTACTAATTACTGTCTTTAATTTCCACTTTGGACACAATTAAACCATTAAACAGAATTAAAATATTACACAGTTAAAACAAAGCGACCATTTCATTTGCTGGCCAACGCACCTCTTTTTTCTCTCTCCGCCACCTGGCGGGCAAAAGACGTAACTACTAATCAATTGACTGTCTTCATACAAAATAAAGTTACGATTCATTAAGGAAAACTGTAAATCGTCATTAATATTATAAATGCCAAAGTGTGCTTTTGTGTTTGTCCTTCAATAACCATCAATTTCTATGTTTCATGTCCCGTGACGGCCAAATATTTTTTTAAATAACTTTTCTACCCGTGCGAAGCCGGGGCGGGTTACTAGTAATAAATATACAGGTTGTCTCAAAAATGAAGGACAGCAGATAATTATTTCAATAACCATCAATTTCGATGTTTCACAAGCCAAATAGAAGAAAACCATAAAAACAATTGAAAATAATAAATAAAGCGAGATGATATTTTGTCGAATTTTAATAAAATAATTTATTCCAAACAATCCAAACTGATATTTTGCAAAAATACACTTATGATCGGCTATTTTATTTAATTAATAACTAATTAACAGTGCGTTAGATCGAAAAACGCCAACGGACTTGTCGTTTCAGAATTTCATCCCCTTTTCTGCTGCCCATGCTCTTGACAGCCACCCTGTTTAAATTATCCATATATGATTATTCAAAGAGATGGGATGAGCATGCTATGTGATATCAAGGCGAAGCCCGATAGACATATTTAGTTTAGAATAATTTTTATTTATGTTTTACAGTGACGTCGTCCGCCTTGAGAGACCCGATTTGGAAGCAATCCGAACTGAACTGATAGTACGCATCAATGCTGACAAAGCGACATTGCTTGAGATCGAGGATAAAATATTGCGACTCCTCTACGCCTCTTCAGGAAACATTCTCGACGACGAAGAGTTGATTGAAACATTGAACGAGAGTAAGGTAACACGGCCTTAGTCCATAACTATACCCTTACTAATAAACGGTGTGTCTCCTCTAACAAATCTTCCAACCAACATGATAGAGGGTGACAAAAACATTTTATAAGACACGACAACCTTTTTTATATTTGGATATTAAAATACATCTGGTGACCAATCGTTAGTTAGCAAAAAAATATTATCGGTTTATTGAGGAAAACTTGTCTTACACTTTCTGCCCAGGATGCGCCGACCACCCATGCATAAAAATTGATATTTCTAATTTTGAATATAATTTCCGTGCTCACTCTTATGTTGAACCATTCATTTTATCATTTGTATTTCTAATAATCTCACATATAGAGTAACAGACAAATATTTAGAGAATTTTTTTATACATATATGTAATATATAAAAATGGATGTTGTCCGATCTAGTTGTCTAGGCCGATTTTTATATGGTTTTTAACCGACTTCCAAAAAAAGAAGGAGAAGGTTCTCAATTCGGACCGTATTTTTTTTTATGTATGTATGTACATCGATAACTCCGCCAATTGTGAACCGATTTTGATGGTTTCTTTTTTAATCGACAGATAATTCTTCCGGATTGGTCCCATTTTTATCTCATAAAAATTGGTTCATTAGTTTTTCAGAAATTTTGAAAAAACTGACTTTATAAGTACATTTTTCTTGATGTCTCGATAAAATATGTACCGTTTTTGACAACTTATTTTTTTCAAGACATAATAATTTCTCGACATTATCTCACAGACATATGACGAAAATCGGTTCAGTAGCTTTTCAGAAATTCAGTAATTAATTTCTGTTTACGGCTGAAATTATGTATCAGAAAAAGCCTTAGCAACGGTTGCTATTGACACGAAGTTGTCAATTTTCGTGACAATGGTCTAGCGTTTAAATGTAATGGGGTGCATAGGATGCACAAGCACATTACATGGTTCAAATCACATCCACAGGGGTATTTTTTTTTAATTTTCCATCAATATTTTTTTAGTTGCGTTATTATTTGTCTCTCAAGGCAGCAAAATCACTTAAAAGGGTAAAATAAACCTTTTAAAAAAAAGTGCACCGACTTCAAAAATTTGCACTGAAAAGTAAGAAATAATAAAAATTTCGTCGTAGAATTTGAAGACGGTTGGTGCCAAATTAGAAATAACTTTGTAGGTACCCAAATTCACTAATCTAGATAATTTATTAGGAACCTACGATCATCAGTAGAAACATAATATATAATATTGAATAGATATTTTATGTTCTTAGATGTTTACTTAATTTTGTATCCTAATTTGGCACCAACCGTCTTCAAATTCTACGACGAAATTTTTATTATTTCTTACTTTTCAGTGCAAATTTTTGAAGTCGGTTCACTTTTTTTTAAAAGGTTTATCACTAATAGATAGACTGATTTACGGATAAGGTTTATGTGTATAAAACATCTCGCTACGTAATAATAAAATTGTCTGTGATTTCAAAATTATTACCAAAATCTAAGTAGGAAATTCTATTTACACGATTCTGAAGCTTAAATAATTAGAATATTTGTATGTCTGTCTATTGGTCTGTTCAAATGTTTACCCGGAATAGGCTCCGATTTGGCTGAAAGCCTTTTGAAAGATTTTTCAGGAGGTAGAGTAGGTGATTAAACTTAAAATCTGCTGTATGTTTGAACTCGATATTTTAAAGGGTTCCAAAGATTTTATGGCTGTATTAATGGGATTAAGTTGGCAGATATTATAAAAAAATCACAACCGAAGCCAGAGTGCAAAGCTAGTAATGAATAATAATAAAACTCATCAGGTACAATTTTTATTTTCAGGAAACTTCAGAGATAATCAATGCCCGTTTAGAAGAAACAGAAGCGACTGAAGTACGCATTTCAGCAGCGCGAGAAAAGTACCGCACTGTAGCCACTAGAGGAGCTGTTTT
The DNA here is from genome assembly GCA_963924495.1 of Nemapogon koenigi. NCBI lineage: Eukaryota > Metazoa > Arthropoda > Insecta > Lepidoptera > Tineidae > Nemapogon > Nemapogon koenigi. The sequence goes on along the minus strand of OZ004629.1, from coordinate 16,675,677 downwards.
ATATTTCGCTGTAGCTCAATTGGCAGATATTGACCCTATGTACCAGTTTTCATTGAAATATTTTAATCAGGTAATTTGTTATACTGGGCTGGATAAAAACAGTGGGAAATTTTACTACAGATTTTAAAGCTTTCATTGAGAAGGTTGCAAAATGATTACATTTTAGATTATATATATTGAAAATACATAATTGAAGACGAAGCTAAGGATGTATGACTTCCCTGAACTCTGTTTTATTTAAATGTTAGTGTTTGTCTGTGATTTCAAAATATACCTAGGTCACACTTGCATGTGTTACATGATATTAAATCAGAAATGTATTTATTTTTATATCTGTCTGTCCCAATGTTTGTCTAGCTCCGAAACGACTAAATTAATTTTGATTCGGCGACCATGCACAAAACTTAAAACCTACTATATGTGGAAAAAAAATGGGATCCGGTGCAAAAACTCTAGCGAAAGCTATTGGCAGCATCTAGTAGTAATCAATAAATATATTATATATAAATACGATCGTGTGTTTGTTTATTTGCCCTTCTTTCACGTTAAGTCAAAACGACGTGAGTTTTTTTCACAGAAATAGCTGGAGGGCTGGAGAGTCAAAGGCTACCTTTTATCCCGTGGAAATATCTCATTCCCTCGAGAAAGTGGATAAACGACTTTTCTACCATATGTTTATGTCTACATATGTTTTTCAGGTATTCAACTTTGTAATAGAGAAAAGCGAGAAATGCGACATACTAGAAACTCGTTTGGAAATACTTCATAACGAGATCACTCTATCTATATACCGGAATGTATCACGTGGTTTGTTCGAAAGACATAAGCTCGTGTTTAGTTTTCTTCTGAATATGGCTATTTACTTGAACGATGGATATGTGAACCCTGGACAATGGAATTTTGTTCTACGCGGCGCTGCTGGAACAAAAGTGGTAAGTACATAGAGTAATAATAATAAATTAGAATTGGCTTAACACACTAATCCAACTACTCCTACGAGCGTCGCTGGAAATTTGTATATATATGCCAATCTATTAAATATGGTCGCTAGCGCGATACAGTGCGATGTAATCTATGGGCGTGCCATCATTGTAATGTTGATCGATTGCATTGCCTGGTCCCTAAGTGTAAATAAAGTGTTGGCAAGTGTTCTATACAAAGTTATTCATATATTTTCCGATGGTGATGCATATTATGGAAAAGTGGAGACTTCGAAGATCTGATGATAAACTCTGAAGTTCTTCCTGTACTATTAGTGATAGAAAAATATTTCGTGTAATATTATTTTAGCGCAAATTCAAAATGACCTTGGTAAACTATTTTATTTAAAACGTTTTTATTTCAGGTACCACCAAAGAAACCGTTTATAGAGCAATTAACTGATCAAATGTGGCTCGCAGCCAATCATCTCCAAGAGACAGACCCCAGTTTTGTGGGAATAGTCGGTGATTGTCTTAAGAAAATTCCGATCACTTTAGGTTCTTTCAGTGTGGTAAGTGTGCCTGTATTGTATTTTTAATAATGTATCTACCCATGTAACGTAAAATGATTTTTTTTATAATTTTCACTTGCAGTATAGGCAGGTAATAATGTATTTTTACATTCGGAATGTAAATGTAAAATATTTAAATCTTAATATCGCTAGCTATCTAAATGTTCGAAGGGCTGCAGATAAAGGTACTAGAAATATAGTTTCTTGATTGCTATTCTAGGAAATACATGTTGACAAGTCGGTGACTACCAAGCCAAGTGTTGATTGGAATGAAAAACTGACTCCTTTCGAAAAACTCATGTTTATTAAATGCCTGAAAGAAGAGAAACTCGTGTTTGCTATCGCTCAGTACGTTAGCACTAGTCTGGGATCAGTGTTTATTGAGAGCCCTACTGTTCAACTTAATACATTGTAAGTATGGTGGCCAGGAAAACAATTTAGATCAACGATTTTATATGAAGAAAATCGATTTTGCACTCTTAAATCCGCGCTCCAGTCATGTGAGACCCAGTGAAAATATATGAAATGGAAGCGCGTATATGTAAATTCGCTTCTCGCTATGAAGTCATGCTAACATGTAGAGTTAAAAATGAAAATCAAACATTCAAAAACTTTCCCACGTGACAATCTGAATTCTGATGGATTGGTAATTTCTACCTAATTATCTTCCTACATTTTTTCATCACGGATGGCTTACGGCTGCAGAGAATCCAAGTTCAAGTATTTCATATTCCATAACCCGTTCTGTATAATATGGACAACTGGCTAAAAGTGGACACTATTACTGGTGTCTCTGGCCACATCGCATGTATAAAGGCCGTTGTTTTGTTTTTGTCATAACAGGCGCACTTTCTTCTTATATTGACTTATATAGTCTTTTCGTAAAATTGTTTGTGTGATTTCAGATACGCTGATATGTCATTTGATATACCGCTGGTGTTTGTGTTGAGTCAGGGCTCAGATCCGTTTGGTGCGTTCCATAAGTTTGCGACAGAAATGGGTATGAGGGAAAAAGTTCATTCTATATCTCTGGGACAAGGCCAAGGTCCCGTCGCGGAAAAGATGATCAATAGCGCCAAACCGAAAGGAGATTGGATATTTTTGCAGGTATTAACTGTTTGCTAGTCTACGTTTGCTTTAATTTTGTTTATTCTATTTTGCATATAAAAAGTAGTCGAGAGGTCCCGGTTCAATTCTCAGTCGTACCAAAAATGCTAAGCATCAATTTTCTTCAAGGAACATTCTTTAACCACTTTTCGTGCTTCGGAAGAATGGTAAATCCAGCGTCCGTATTACTTCTAAAAATAACAGATGTTTGTCTGTTAAAAAAGTGACACATCTGGTCCATTAATGGCATACCACCTGTTCTGTTTAATGTGGAAAACTGACGAAAAGTTGGCAATGTTACTGGTGTATCTGGCCACACCGCAAGGTATTAAGGCCGTGAAGATGTCTTTGTTTGTTTGTTTATATTACAACTTATTTCTACCAACCTTTAAAATGATTAATTATGTTAATCCAAGTTATACAGCATAGGGTTGACTTAAAACAACATTATTTTATTCGTGTTAGTAACATAAATAATTATTTATTGAATGTTGTCAATATTTTTACTATTTTGCTTATTTTAAATGCTACTTTACTAAGTTACGAATAAACCATTATAAATTATCTGCGCTATGGTAAATTTCGTTTGATTTGATTCACGTAAAAAATAAAATAGCAATAAATACGACACTGACGCCATTGCCACTTGCCATTTCAGAATTGCCACTTGGCTGCGTCATGGATGCTCAAATTAGAAGTTATGGTGGCGGCTTTAGGAGGCGACACAGATGCACCACATCCAGCTTTTCGTCTATTCCTTAGTTCTATGCCAACGCCGAAATTTCCAGTGTCGGTGCTACAGAACGCTGTTAAAGTCACCAACGAACCACCGAAAGGTCTCAAAGCTAATGTCAAGAGGGCTTTAATTGAAATGGACGATGATTTCTTCGAAGGACACGGTAATAAAATATAGTGACTTTTGCGTAGAAAAGTTTAACAATCAAAAATTTAATAGGAATGATATATTTTCTCGTGATAAAAAGTAACCCTTTATTACTCTCCGGCCCTTCAGCTATCTTTAAAAAAATTATGTCACAATATTTTACACCGTTTTGGAGTGAAAAAAGAACAAACAAATAAACACGCTTTCGATTTTTTAATACTAGTTGACTGGCTGTAGTTATGCAGAAAGGAACTAGTCCACATCGAAGTGATACTGAGATATTTGCGTTCAAAGTTGAGAACTTGTTTATAAGATCATAGAAAGCAAAAACGAAAATCCTCTCGTACAGCCGATTCTATTGTCATTATTGAGTGGTTCTCTTAATTCTTCTAAAGTTATGTAGGATTCTGTCAAACTCTAATTTATTTTTGAACATTTTGTGGAGTGGTTCCTTTCTGTTAAGATTAGGATTGTTATTCGGTATATAAACAGATAGTTAATCTCTTCTCTCTCTTCTCTTAATTGTATTTCTTGAACGTAATTATTGTAAAATATTGACTATTTGTCGCCGCGTCTGTCTGTCTGTGTCTGACTACTTCCAAACTACTGAACGGATCTTGTTCCAGTCTTAACGATTAGATAGATTGATTCACGAGCGAGGTTTGTGTGTATTAAAAATTACTATCACTTAAAAAACTACGGAGAAAACGTTGGCGCCGACGCGCTTTCATGGAATTTGCTGCCGTCGTCGTTCTATATTACTACTCTAAGGTTGAATGTATACCAGCCAAATTAATTCAAAGCCAAATATATAAATATATTCCATTTATTCCTAGTTCCTATTAGTTTCTGTCGAAGTTTCGGACTTAAATCTCCTGAACCCTTTTTTACAACACATTTATTTTATTTTCTATGTTTTCAGTGTTAGGCCAAGACTGGCGATCGATGCTATTTGGTATATGCATATTCCACGCCATTATTCAAGAAAGAAAGAAATTTGGACCTCTCGGATGGAATATAACATACGAGTTTAACAACAGCGACAGGGAATGTGCTATGCTTAACTTACAAATGTTTTGTGAGAGCGGACATGTGCCTTGGGATGCGCTTGAGTACATTACAAGTATGTTATTAAAATAATATAATAATATTATCTGCGTCGTCTGTGACGAGATTTAGGGTTGATTCCCATTTTCAACACAGATATAGTAAGGGTGCGGACTAAAACGTGTGTTTGTTGGGCGTGCTGACAAAATGGGATTGACCCTCGCAAACTAAGATAATAATACTATCTGTATAAAACATTAATAACCTCCAATCTCATAGTAGCTTATATAATTGGAGGATGTAAGGTTGAAGGCCTATTTGTGTTTTAAAAAAATATACTCGTTAGTTAGTTCTGTTGAGGTATTTTGTGTTAGAAACAGGGTGGTTTGTCGGATTATATACATAAGTTTTAATTTAAAAACATTGGTATTTGGCCGCTAGCTGTAAGATTTGAACCAAGTGTGCTCTGCAAATAACACATATCCAAGTAAAAAATATTTTGTAATACATACGTACATTATTAATGTGTTGAGTACATTTACAGGTCAAATAACATACGGTGGTCGAGTGACGGATATGTGGGATCAACGTTGTCTTACAACTATATTAAAGAAGTTCTTCTCACCGCCAACATTACTGGAGGGATACGTCTACTCACAATCAGGCATCTATTATTGCCCTAGAGAAGACAAACTAGAATTATTTAAGGCCTATATAGATACTTTACCTGTTATTGAAGATCCTGAAGTATTTGGAATGCACGAAAATGCAAATATAGCTTTTGAGGTATTTTTTTTTTCAAAGTTCTCAGTATTTATGAGTTATTTTCATAAAACGTTTGACTGAAAAACAAACCAATCTAATTTTATTTTTAGTCAAAATAGATTAAGTCCCGGAAGAACTTCACCACAATGAAAAGGCTTGTCAAAGTTAATCAGACATCAGCTAATATAACATCTATCATGCATTTGCATACGTTTCCACCTCTCACAACTGTTCTTGTTTACTAATCGTGAACTTAATCTTAACATAGCTTTGGGAAACTGAGAGTTAATGCCTTACTATGAGGGCCTAGTTATAGCAACAATATGTTTTGTACACTTACGTTTGGTAAAATTTTGTCATTATTTTTTTACAGAATAAAGAGACAACTACTCTTATAACAACTATAGTAGATGTGCAACCGCGATCAGGCGGAGCAGGCGGTGGAGAAACACCTGATCAAATCGCTTGGAGGATTTGTGACCAAACGCGAGCGACGCTAATAAACAAAATAGACAAATCACAAATTAATCCAGATTTAATGATACCAGATGATATGGGGCAGTTGAACTCTCTTACAACAGTGTTGATACATGAGACTGATCGCTTCAATACGTTGCTCGGTCTTATACATTCGTCATTAAATGAGTTACAGAAAGCTATAAAGGTCGGACGTTATTTTTATTACTAGCTTTGACGTGGATTTTATAAGGAGTCGAGCGCCTAATTGATACAGTGTTGAACAGGAAATTGGGAGGACAAATGCTAATTACTATTAATTTTTTCTTCTTCACGGGTTGCCTTACGGCTCCCGAAACCGTGTTATTGGTCCCAGGGTACTCAGCGGAAGACAAAGAAGTGTGGCCAGTTCTGTTGAGGTATATTTAGAATGGTTTGTGGGATTATGTGCAATATAGCCAGGATCGAACCATAATCCTCTAGTTAATACCAGACGTCTTAACCACTTGGCCACCGACGCAACAATTTTCTTTTAGAATATGTGCTTTAATCGACTTCTTGTGCTTTGGAAGTGTTTTACAGTATGGAATAATGTAACTTTATTGTATGTTTTCAAATCGTTTCAGTAGTTTTCGAGTTTACTTCTTACAAACCAACTCACACTTATAATATTAGTAAAGATTATCTCCAACTTTTTGCATTACTATGTACTTATGTTTACAGAGCAAGAATTGTCTTCCGCTGGGTAGCCTGGGGCTGTTATCACATACAGAAAGTAAAAGATTTATAAAAACTTAAAATATCATAGTGTAATATCTATTTTAATATTTTCAGGGTGTTGTAGTAATGTCAGAAGACTTTGAGGCCGTGTTTAAGTCCTTTCTTAACAACAAAGTGCCTCAAATGTGGCATAAGAAAGGTTACAATTCCCTTAAGTCTCTGGGCAGTTGGATACATGATCTCACTTTAAGACTGGATTTTATTGAGGTAACCAAACTAAGTTAATATTGAATTATATGTATGCTCGGTTTCTGGCCCGCCTTCACCCGTGGAAATTTTTGAAATGTGACATGTTTTGCCGTGAAATAAGGTCAAACAAACAAAGAAAACCTTTCATACATTCTTGGGCCCAGGTGAAAACAACATGTACCTACCAAGATAAAAGTAGTGTATTTGTAAAGAATATAAAATAATTACTGATAATTCAGAGAAATTTAGCAATCCAGGAACTGAGGAAAAGTGAGGTTATGTACTATTCATACTTCCAAACAGATGATCAGTGTCTTATTATATTTATAATCAAACCATGACATTTGTAAAAATTCAGCTTACCTAATCACTACATCACTACATATTATAAAGTTTAGGAGCTGAGCATTGACAATATAAGTGAATCAAGTCGGGGAAAATGTCAGCTCTAGAGAGTTTTCATGGCGTATGCTGTCTAATGTATCAGAAATATAACAAAATGTTGTAGTAAAGAATTGTGTAGAATAAAATTATCTACAAAAAAGTCCGCGGTAGCAGTTTTTAGTTGTTCTACCCAACGGTTAGCCCACGGGGAGAAAAAATCCCCGTGGTACAACCAGTTGTACCAGGCGATTGTACCACGGGGACCACATGCCTAATATCTATCTCTAATAGATAAGTAGTTACAAGCGTAATTATGTAGGTATTCAAATTGTTGTAAACACATATTGTACCCGTGTAAAATCGGGGGCGGGGCGCTAGTTTGAAATATACTATAATGAGTCATTAAAATATTTTTTCAGAAATGGCTGGTCGATGGTATTCAACCCTCCAGTTGGGTGTCCGGATTATTTTTTCCGCAAGGTCTTCTTACTGGTTCTTTACAATCATTCGCTAGGAAGTACCGCGTGCCTATAGACGCGCTGATGTTTGATTTTTCCCCAATACCTATGTTTTTATCTCAAGACGATATCTGTAAACAAAATAAAAAGAAAGCCAAGGTAATTAAATATTTTTTTAATGTTAAACGACTTAAGTAGGTATGTATACGCGCAACTTCATAAAAAATTGAGGTGAAGTATTAAATTAGGCTATTTTTTATTAGCCTAATTATTAGAATTTTGATTTATACAATGAAAGTACGTGTTATACGTACGTATCTAATAAAGTAGGAATCACGAATTCGTTGAAATTTGGCAAATATGTCAATATGGCGTTCCAAATAAGTTTATATGTTACTAATAATAGAAATACTGCTAAATAACTTAGTAGTCCAATTAAAGCAAGTTAATCAGAACTTATGAACTATCAAATTTGGCCGGTTTATATTTATAGGTAATTATGGACATAAATTGTAACTGTGAGAGAAATTGACAAAATTTTAATTTCATGTTCTTTGTAAAAAAATTAAATTGCCTTTTAAAAATAAAAGTTTCTATCTTCTCCTGGTAAGAACTTGAGTATGAATATTATAGCTTGACTTTATATGAACATTATAGTATGTATAGTCGGGGTCAACAAGGGAGCAGACCCACCTCGCATTCTAATTGTGGCACTAAAATCATATCATAAATAAAAGTGATTTTAGAACCAAGTACATATGCAATCTATTTCCTTTATTTGACGTGAGTATTTAAAGTAGGGATGGAATGAACTTTAAAACACATGAAATTAAGTGCGTATGGTTCCTTAATCGTCACTGTACCTACTATACCTAGAAAAATCACAGAAAATTAATGAAAACAGAATCTTGGTTTAGGGATGTATTTTCTAGTACTGAAATAGTTTTTGAAAAAGCTAGTCGGCTGTACTGTCGCCATCTTGAAATCGAATTCATTCACTCTTATTATTAATTTTGTAATGAAATATTTTATTATACATTTATTAGAAAAGTAGCTAAAGTTACATTGTCTAAGGTCCCAGAACCCATATAATTTTGATATCTCCTTTACTGGCAAGGACGACAAAATGTATTGCCTCAATAGATCTACGGCAACTAATGGTTCTAGGTGATTATTTTTAAGAATCTTTTAATATTTCACACATGTTATTTTCCTTATTGCCAGGAAGATACCGATTCGGGTGTTTATGGCGCGTTGACGCCCCCAGTAGATGGCGTCAACATTCATGGATTATTCATTGATGCTGGACGATGGGACATGCAAAATATGATACTTATAGATGCATTGCCAGGTAACTATGAAGCTACGCTATTCCAGACGAACATAAGCTATGTTTTATGAAAAGAAAATTAGAGTTCCGTATAATATAGCAATATTTGCAACTAAAATGGGAGGTACACGTCTACTTGAATATTACCAATAAAACACTGGACTGATTTCCAAAAAACTACATACTAATATAACCATATCTATAGTATTCATTCACATTTATTAGAATGGAGTGTTAACATTACGGGTAGGACACCAGGTACCCTACGGAAACCAAATGTTTTCCGAATTTTCAAATTTAGCCGATGTTTTTTTAATGAGTGGCCAACTCTGTTGATGTACTTTGAATGAAATGACGGAAACAAATGGTACGAAACCCTCTCCACGCGAGGTCGACTCGCTCATGGCCATATTTTTTATAAACAAAAGAATTGAGTTCGCAGTAACACTGACATCGCCTTACCAAAATTACACCTAGAAAGGTCTACTTTTGATGCCAAAGAGTATATATTACTTCTCTTGACACCAAAATGTTGTAAATCGAAATAGTACTGACTAAGGAATATGTATACATACCCGCATACTCCGCCCCGCAAGCGCGGATCCACCGTTGTGGGCAAGATGGGCATGCCCACAACCCTAATAGACTTGTGACGTCACACTTTCGCGGATTATTGAGGTGGATAGGCTGATGATACCTATTATATCCAATGCCATAATAAAAAAAAACAATTAATCTTTATTCAAATGGTTATAAAATCGGTTTTAATTTTTTTTTTAATTCCATCGAGATATTAAATTTAAATAATTTCTTGAATTTTTTTTTTAATTTTGAATTTCTCAGTTGGACCATAATCAGACGATCACAGAAACTTTTATGCATTATGAAATTAGGCTTCGTAAAAAAAATTATCGTTAATAACTCTAAAAGTTAAAAAGCAATCGTTTTGAAATTTAGCGCACTTATTTATATTAGTAATAGCAACATTTTCTGAGAATTTCAAGCTCACAGATATTTTAATTGTTGAGATATTAAATGTTGAAAATAACACGCTTTTTCAACTTTAAACGCAATTTGCGGGTTAACAGCTGTGCCCACAACCTTTTTTGAGGGCTGAATCCGCGCCTGCCGCCCCGATGATGACGGCTAAAAATGTTTTCATACTTCATATGACTACCGTAATCTATTTGTAATTCTTAACTTTATGTAAACAACTAATTTTTAATTTACAGGCCAAATGAATCCACCGCTGCCAGTAATTTGGTTCCGGCCAGTGTTGGAGTTACCTAAACCGGATCCACGGTACGAGGCGCCGCTCTATAAAACTTCAGAAAGAGCTGGAACGCTGTCTACCACCGGACACAGCACAAACTTCGTACTGCCAGTTCTTCTACCAACTACTATGCCTTCCAATTTCTGGATTATTAGGGGATCGGCGCTTCTTACTCAAATAACGGATTAAAGGTGAAAATGTAGTTATAATGGTGATTTTGTATCGAACACGTGCGCCAAACCTTGTCACCTGTTATTTTTAATATGGACAACTGGCAAAAAGTGGACACTGTTACAGGTGTCTCGGGCCATCCCGCAAGTTATGAAGGCCGTGAAGATGTGTTTTGTTGTTATAAAAGTATGCAATTTATAAAAATATGTCTCAATTTATACTTTATTATAATTATACTCTTTTAAAAAAAATACTATTTTTGTTTTTAGGGCGTAGTATAATAATTATCATGTTTAAATAGAACCCCTTTGGTGTAATAAAACAAGAATTCTAGTCTAATATGCAAGTTGATAACTTCATTTATATGTTGATTTGTTTGTTCTATTTTAATTTTGTTATAGACTAATATGTTCACAATAATCATGTTAATGCTTTATATATTTATTAATAAAGTTATTTTATTTTTAAATGATGTGTTATTGTTTCCGTGCCATACAACTAATTACATATTTTAGAAATTAAACTTAGACAGAGCGGTCGTGGTCTTCATGTTGCAGCAAGATTTCGGGCAGCCGTGATTCGTCTCACGATGCGGCGCCACCCCTCTTTGTCGGCTGTGACACGTGTGCACTCGTGCAATGGGCCGCCCACTGCAGATATAATCTGGTCGGCCCATCGCATGGGTGATCTGCCGCGTGTTCTTGTGCCTTCGACCTTACCCTGCACGACAAGGCGCTCTATGGAGTCGTTGTCCCGCCGCGACACATGTCCAAAGAATTGGAGTATCCTAGTCCGGACTATGGCCGCATACACGCTGCATGATGTCAAGTTCCCGGAGTATTGATACATTGGTGCGAAATTCCGTCCACGATACTCCAAGCATTTTCCTCCAGCACCACATTTCCAGGGTGTCTATCTTCTTCTTCTCAACTTCTCTCAGCGTACAGGAATATGGGGATCACTAGTGACCGGACGAGCCGTGTTTTTAGCTTTGGTGATATTGCGATTCTTCCAGACTTGCCTCAGCTTGTCCATAGCAGACCAAGTTATGGCCATGCGCCGCTTGACTTCGTCCACGCAGCCACCGTTGTTTGAGATCAGCGCTCCTAGGTAGATGTATGACTTAACCACATCACAATCCTCCAGTTGCGTGATTTCGGGAGAATTGTTGTTTGCACGGTCGACAACCATCATCTTCGTCTTGCTTCTGTTTATTCTCAAACCGAATGCCAAGCTGACGAGTTCCATCTTGGAGATCAATCGCCGCATGTGGCCAATACATGGCAACTAGCGAACAACGTGGTGTCATACATATTAGGTTCATAGATAAATCTATACTAATATTATAAACAGAAAAGATTAGATTTTTTGTATTTTTGTTTGTAAAGAGAAAAAAACTACAGTGCCGATTTTTTAAATTCTAATATTTGATAGCTAAGGTAATAGGCTATTTAACATCACGCTACCTACCCAAGGGGATGAATTGTATTCCTAATACAAGGCGTACGAAGTAGCGGGCAATTAGGGAAGAGAGATAAATAGAGTGGGCTATGTGAAGTTGGCACCCCCAAATGCGTATTATCAGTTTTTTTTTCATCAGGTTCGTTTGTCCAGCGTTAGTCCACAATTTTCCACCAAAAATTTTTTTTTGTCCACCTCAAAAAAAAGTTATTCAAAAAAAAAATTAGGGATGGAAGTTGGCGCCCCCAAATGCGAATTTCCATTTTTTTTTCATCACGTTCATTCAAATTTTTTTTTCCACTCTTCAAAAAAAAGTTATTTAAAAAAATAAAAATTGAGGTGGAAGTTGGCACACGCCCGAATGCGAATTTTCAACTTTTTTTCGTTTGTACATCGTTAGTTATTAAGTTATTCAAATAAACATTGTCTAGGAAAAAAACCCAGAAATTCGAATTTTCGGTACGTTCAAACTACACTAAGGGGTTTGAAAAACAAGTTTTTAATGTGGACAAACGATCCAACCCCTTAGAGAAGCGAATTCACCCCTAGGAAGCTAGAAATACTGCGTCAAAGTTAAAATCTTTAGATATATAGTTAATTAACTCACGCATAACTATATCTCTAAGGGTGCAATGGTCAAGCAACAGTATATGGTGGACAAATAAGTTTCCGATGTGGACAAACAAACTTACCCCCCAGATAAGCAAATCCACCCCTAGGAAGTTGGAGATCCCACGACAAACTTAAAATCCTCAGATATATACTTATCTCACGCATAACTATATCTCTAAGGGTGGACAAACGAGTTTCCGAGGTGGACAAATAAACCTAAACCTCAAAGAAGAATTCCACCCCTAAGAAGCTAGACATCCTCCGTCAAAATTGAATAACTTTTTTTAAGGGTGGACAAAAGAAAATTTTTCGTGGACAAACGTGGACTAACGATGTACAAACGAACCTGATGAAAAAAAAGTTGAAAAATCGCATTTGGGGGTGCCAACTTCCACCTCAATTTTAGTTTTTTTTAAATAACTTTTTTTTGGAGGGTGGACAAAAAAAAATTTTTGGTGGACAAACGTGGACTAACGATGGATAAACGAACGTGATGAAAAAAAAATGGAAATTCGCATTTGGGGGTGCCAACTTCCACCCCAATTTTATTTTTTTGAATAACTTTTTTTTGAGAGGTGGACAAAAAAAAATTTTTGGTGGACAAACGAACCTGATGAAAAAAAACTGAAAAATCGAATTTGGGGGTGCCAACTTCACACAGCCACAACTGCTAGTGTATACACACTATAAAAGGAAGATATACTGGCAAACTTCAAGAAGATTTTTTACAAAAGTAGAAAAGTCACATCTACAAAGAGATTTTGTTTTACGATTTCTTAAAATACGATTAACAAGACCCTCGGCATAAACAAATACCTAATACAAATGAAGGCGTTTCCTCTTTAAAATTTAAATATCGAACGTGCCAGCTCTTATAAATTAAGATATTGCAGTGAACTGCCAACTTTTGTCAATAGACCTGTAACGTATGTCTTTTTGTATTACGGCGGATTCTACAATTCGGCTACGACATATGCATAACATAATGCAGACTGTTGTGAAAATACATGCGCAACGCAAGTTTCCTCTTCATTATGCGTCCTTAACAATTATTACACAACACAGATCCAAACAACATTTTGTAATACCATTGCGAAATAGTACCTACATATAATTATTATTTAGGTATATGGCCATACTAATATAGTCCACTGTAATTGATTCGTTTCATAATAAATATTTCGATAAAATAAACCAATCCATTCAGCCGTTGCGGCATGATTTAAGTGTCTTAGATCTGTGATATTAGAGGGTAGAATTTTAATTAGGTACTTAAATATTTTTTTAGCAATGAGATTTGGGTATTATATGTTTATGTAAGTCTTGTATGGATGCCAAGGTATTGGTGACGTAAGTTGTGAAAGTATTACTTGGTGGATGTTAGCTCATTACAGAGACTAGAGTCCGCTTGAACGCATGTGAGTATGTATTATTTATAGTTTGCTATGCGAGCTGCAATTTTACAAATCAAAATTGTTCAAATTATAGTGGATCGTAAAGAAAGAAATAAACAAATTATTTCTGATTTTACGTGTCATAATTTTATTTTCTCTATAAAATTATATAATTTTTTTTATATTTAAATACCTACACCTATTAAAATCCACTCAGCCGTTTCGAAGCCTATTCTGGACAAAACATTGGGGCAGGCAGACGGACATAAATTCTAGATACTTATCCCATTAGATACTGGTGCATGCAAAATTATTAATTTTGAAATAAAATAAGAGACACTTCGTATTTTTTTCTTTCTTCACGGGTTGCCTTACAGCTCCCGAAACCGTGTTACGGTTCCAGGATACCTAGCAGAAGACCAAGTCTCCCTCATTTAGCCGACGGTATTTGTGAGGCTATACCTAACTAGTGGCTAGTTCTGTTGATATAAAAGTGTGGTTTGTCGGATTATGTAAGTAGGTACATAAGTTTTTAATTAAAAAACCCATTGGTACATGGCCAGGATCCGATTTTTATTATTTAGTTTTATTTCTTATTGGATATTGTCCTTTGGAATCATCGATTTGTATAATAAACGTTAAAATAATGCCGAATAAATAAAGTTATTAATATTATTTCCATAGAGTTTTTTTATTGTTGGTTATTGTCCTTTGGAATCATCGAAGTGCTGTATCAAACTGTATTTTGACTTATAGGTAATAGGGGCTGCAGTTAAATAAAGAAATTGTATAAAGTGACAAGTTGCGAGTTTTATAAATATGTAGGTACCTATTTAATGTTTCAGAATGTATTTCAAAGCAGTAGTTTTTGTTGTATATTTTACATCAATATCTGCAGCACCAGCCGATGATCCTATTCGTGTAGATCTACCTGTTTATGATGAAAGAGAAGGCACTCCAACAACTGTTTCAGAAAATCAACCTGGAGGTTTGGAAGCAAAGAATGATGTAAACAGTATTTTTTCAAACAACTTTGCTGGAGTACTTATTAATAAGGTATTATTTTTCGTGTTTTGAAATAACAGGCGGTTTTTAGGGTTCCGTACATCTCCGATAAAAAAACGGAAACCCTGATTTAAAGGATCACTCTTGTGTCTGTCTGTCGTCGCTTATTTTATCCGAATCCACTGGACGAATAAAGTTGAAATTTTGTACATATAGATATAGAGTTTGATGACCCAATCAAGGACGTATAGCGAAAATAATCGTTATTCCATTTTAAATGTTAATTTTAGGTGATAAATTAAAAAGCAAAAAAATGTTTTCAAGTGTATCATGACTGTGACATTAAATGAAAGGGCTCGTTATAAGAAATATATTTTTTTATGATTCTAAAATGCATAGTTTAAATTATGTTAAAGAAACTATACGAAAATTGACCGTTGCCCCCTTCCCTTCGCACCCCCCCCCCCCATGTCCAACTGACACTAAAATTTTGAAAAAAAAAATGAAAATATACTCCCAATGTACCTATATATATACCGCATTTTTTCGGTCAGAACTTTAAGACAGGATTTTCGTTTAGGTTTTCCTGAAAACTATAAAAATAAATAATAAATTGGCTTTTTTTCAAACCTACCTACCTATTGGTAATTTTGGTAATTGGTCAATGCTTATAACCAACCCTTTCATTTGATATGGATGCACTTGACAACATTTTTTTTTACTGGTGAACCGATTTTGATTTTTTTTTTTTTATTTGTTAGAGTATTCTTCCGGATTGGTCCCATATTTCTGTAAATTGCTTCATTGGTTTTTCAGTAATTTAGAAAAAACTGACTTTATAAGTCTATTTTTCGTAATATCTCGATAGGTATTTTACCTATGTACCGATTTAGACAAC
The DNA here is from genome assembly GCA_963924495.1 of Nemapogon koenigi. Classification (NCBI taxonomy): domain Eukaryota; kingdom Metazoa; phylum Arthropoda; class Insecta; order Lepidoptera; family Tineidae; genus Nemapogon; species Nemapogon koenigi. Next base: position 16,659,972 of record OZ004629.1, on the reverse strand, counting down.
TTATTTTTTGACGGATATAATTTATTTGTCGACATTACCTTACAGACATGTCATAAAAATCGGTTCTGTAGTTTCAGTATTTCAGTAATTTGTGCTGAGAAAAGCCTTAGCAACCATTGAGTTATACAACTAGAGGAGCTATAATAGACAAAAGGCATGCTTCATTTCTATAAAAAATAAAACTTAAGTTCGCTGAAGCGCTTGTTAGTCGCTAGTCGAGTAACCAAACGGTATAAACACACAGCGCTAGATCGCTTCTAGGATATAGTTTTCTCGCGACCAAAAGGTCGAAAGCGCCGTGAATTTCATGGCGCTTACGCATTTCGTTCAACGTACTACAACAACATGCTTAATATAGACTAACTACGCTTACAGAAAGGACATACCTAACAAGCTTCATTTGTACAAGATTTGTATTTTTGTTTGTAATGAATAAAATCAAAACTACTGGGCTGATTTAAAAAAATATTTCTAAACATATATCTATTATATATATACTGAGTAACATAATTTTAATTTTATAATAGCGGCTTGCCCCGACTTCGCCCGGGGTAACAATTATATCCCCAAGTAAAAAACTACTGGACCGATTCTAAAAGTTCTTTCACCTGTAGAACGATATTTATTGTATTTAAGGAAACTTACAGACTAAGAACGACTCATTAAAAAAGCTAACTAATATAATAACTAAGCCTAATACAGTTTCAACCTATCATATAATGTATACTGAATACCATAGGCTATATTTTATATTTCCTATTGTATATAATAGTTACCCCGGCGAAGTCATGGCAAGCCGCTAGTTGTTTTTGTTGTAACTTGAGTTCTTCAGCATATTGAGTACCTACAAGCAATATTTTCATACGCAGAGAGCGTTACATGTCCTTAAACAATATAAGTTTAGTTAACTTTTACCGATTAGATAAATAATTAATATTCTGATCAGTTTTAGCTTCATATTTCAAGCGAATTGTTGTATATTTGTTAATGATAGCCCGTATCAAATGTATTCGGTGATTCAAAGTGCTCGGTTGATTAAAAGAATGAACTAAAGATTTCTGAATAAAATGTTCTTTCCTGCTTTTGGTATGTATTTATCTTGTTCGCAAAAATGCAATTAACATATATAACTATGGTTGGATGGTAACCAGGTCTCTTCACTGCGGTTGTTTTGGACAAATTTTATCCATGTTTCTCTTGTTTCTTGGCTAGGGCGTGGAAACCTTCAATAGACAAAATACCACAAATTTCAATAACTATTTTATTACAAACTAGCAGTTTGCCTCGACTTCGTCCGGGGTAACAATTATATATCATATAAAACATAGCCTATGTTATTCAGTGATAATATAGCATTCTACTGGAGAAATACTTTTTTAAATTGGTCCAGTAGTTTCTTACTAGTGGATACAATTGTTACACCGGGCGAAGTCGGGGCAAGCCGCTAGTATAAAATATAGCCTCCGTTACTCAGCGATAACAATACATTCTACTGGTGAAAAACATTTAAAATCGGTCCAGTAGTTTTGAGTTCATCATTACAGACAAAAATACAAATCTTTTCTCTTTATAATATTAGCGTAGAAGTGTAGATAACACATTACACAAACAATAATATCTGCGTAGAAAATATATTGTATTATTTTCCGCTATATACGGGAACGACAACCAATTCTACCTATTTTCACTTCTGAATGTTTTTAGTCTATGTCGAATGACACAACAGGCGTATGATAAATTTTATGTTCGTATTTAATTTTAAAATGATTATACCTAGTTACTTAACGGTGGAAAGTTATTTCTTTACACTTCGCCGTATTCCTTGAATTATTAGTGCAATATTTCAACAAACACCAGGGCATATTGTACGACTTTCAAATTTTTTCGATTAAAAACAATCACTAGCATATAACTGCTCAACAGCTAGCAAGCGACTGTGTGAAGTACGGCGCGATGGCCGCAATTGAATGGAACACAGGAGTGATGAGTAGCGTCTTCTCTAGTACTATAACTCACTGTTAGCAACGGTTGTAATTGAAGCAAAATTTTAAATTTTCATATCGACGGTGGTGTAGTGGTTATATCAAAGCCCATCCACAGCAGTATTTTTAAAAATATTTTCCCATGCATTTTTTTATTTGTGCACTGAAAAGTAAAATTTTCACGAAACTAGACAAGTAATTAGGTACCTACCTACGATGGTACAAAGTTTGCACTACAAACCTCAGCCCCGCTCGACTACAATTTCTTTGGTACAAAGAAAGATCGATAATGCTAATTTGGCACCAACGGTCTTCAAATTCTACGACGAAACATTAATTATTTCTTGCTTTTCAGTGCAAACTCATTTTTTTTGTTTTTTTTTTTTAAGTCTGTTCTAATAATCCGACAAACCACACTTTAGAGGCTACTCCATCTAAATATACTTCTACAGAACTGGCCACTCGTTAGGTATAGCCTCACAAATACCATAGCTAAAAGAGGAAGACTTGGTCTTCCGCTGGATGTCCTGACACAGATAACACGGTTTCGGGAGCTATAAGGCATGCCGTGAAGAAAAAATATTGTCAGGTTCGCGGATGTGCGGCGCAATTTTTATTCTATGTACCTAGGTATAGGTAATAGAATAGGTTCGTTATTAAGTATTTAACACGTGTACAGTACGAGTATACACACATAGAAAAAAATCATTGTCATTATCATCATCATTTATGAGTAGTACCTACAAATAATAAAGTAAAAAATAAAATAAAATTTCACACTTTTGTTTAATTTCAAAAAAAATACTATTGTCCATTATAACTACAATTCTTAATTACCCTTTTATTAATAAACGCTGTATAAAGTTGAGTTTATTTATACAACATTTCCATCCCACACAGTTGATAGTTATTATTTTAAATTGGATTAGATAAGACATAGTTTATATAGAGTTCTAAATAGCCATAGTTTCCAAAACGCAAAAGCAAGCAAGATTTGCCATATTATTGACGGATACAAGATGACTGAGAAAATTAAAATCATTCGAAAACTATTTAGGTACCTCGGATTTCTCAATTTTTTTACAATCAATAGACACATTGCCATGACGAACTAACCACGCACGGCTGAAATTACTTTGCCCCTCCTATTTGTTTACCTACGTAAAAACATTCATCTTCTTACGGCTACGGGAACCTTGTTATCGGCACCATTATATTCAACTGCAGTTGAGTCTTCTGCTGTCTTCATGAAGACATGTTTTCATAATTTAGCCGAATTCCTTACTTTTTTGAGGCTATCAATAAGATTGTTCTCTGTTCTAAGTCTCCTGAAATTCTTTTACAGGAAGCATCTGTCAATATAGCTGGTAATGTTTTCTCAGAACCTGTGACTACCCTTGAAGGGGCCATTTTGGAAACCGAAGGTATTGGAAGCCAAAAGTTAACAGCCAAGGAAAATCTCCAAAATTTAGTAGCAGGATTATTTCAGGTAGGTACCTAATATATCATACATACACAATCACGCCTATTCTAGTGGTGTAGGCAAGGGCCACACGCCACGATCCTGTCAATATGACTTTTACTTTCTTACTCCTACCTCCGTATTTGAAAACACATCATCACGATTTTTATACTTTGCAGTTTTGCACCGTGACCTGAGACACCGGATGTATTATTATTATAAGTACGAGAAGTCGAGAATGACTACCTATATTTGAAAAAAAATATTTTGCACAGCTAATTAAGCCAATCCGCTACTACCTACCCTTTAGTTTTTGTTCTAAATAAGTATATAGAACTCGTATATTATCTTCGATAGCAGGCTCTCCTTTAATACCACTGTTACTATGATTGCCAATTGTCACAATTTATTAATAGCAAAACACGTCTGCTCTGAAAAAATACGAGTGCTTTATGCGAATATTAGAAATAGTAGTCATGATGCTACACTACATTCTTACCTAAGTATGAGATCAAAGCTTACACCGAGTTTTTCTCATTGTTGTATTTATAAACATAATACAAAAACTAGCAGTTGCTCGCGACTTCGTACGCGTTGTATTAGAAATAACAAAAAGTTTTCCCTTCATTTTATTTTTTACCCCCGTAGTTCTCCCGTTTGTCAAAAGTTCGAAAATGTATGGGTACCTGATATTCCTATCCCCGTGAATTTTTTTGAAATGGGATAAGTATAATTTCTCCATGCACAATTTAATCTATCCATCGTTAACAATAATTTAATTTATCCCACAGGATAGGTCCATTTTTCTGGGATAAAAAGTAGCCGATGTCACATTCCAAGTCATGGTCTGTGTGCAGAATTCTACACAAATCCATCAAGTACTTTTTGCGTGATAACCAATAATCCATCCCAGATGAACCGTCCATTTTTCTGGGAGAAAAAGTAGCCGATGTCACATTCCAAGTCATGGTCTATCTGTGTGCAGAATTCTACACAAATCCATCAAGTAATTTTTGCATGATAACCAATAATCCATCCCAGATGAACCGTCCATTTTTCTGGGATAAAAAGTAGCCGATGTCACATTCCAAATCATAATCTATCTGTGTGCAGAATTCTACACAAATCCATCAAGTACTTTTTGCGTGTTAAGATAACCAATAATCCATCCCAGACGAACTGTGAATTTTTCCGGGATAATAAGTAGCCTATGTCTCATTCCAAGTCCTCTTTGCATGATTGACTGTCAAATATAAACATACAAACTTTCTTCACTAACAATATCGTAACATATTTGACGGTCAACTCAAACTTCATATTTTAAATATTGTTTACAATTACAGCCCAAGCCTATAGTGGATACTATAGGAGAAGAAGAGAAGTATGGTAACAATGGTGATAAGTTCTATACAGCAGGACGGGCGATTGTGGGTGGCGCAGAAAATGTATCAAATCTCATCAATTCTGCATTAGAGGTGATATAATTTATTATCACAAACTATAATATCCGTAGACTGAGTACTATACGTAGTCTACGATAATTCTAACAATATTATACTTGTCAGTCTCCAACAATGTCTATTTGGCAGCTTCTAACTTTGTGTAAGTTTCTAACGTAGACTGACTAATACTCAGTTTATAATCTAACTAACGGGGAGATATCTTGTATGAAGACCCCGACAATAATTCGCCCGTCGTTGATACTTTGCAGTTCGATAAAGTCGAGTATGTAGATTACGAATGTCGAAGAATCCAAAACTTTTTTTTTCGGAAAAGGGTTATTTTCATCCCTAACGTTTTAAATTGCCTATATCTCCCGATAGAGAAGTCCTACGACCAAAAATCCTTCCCAACATATCATTGTCTGTTATTGAAGTACAAGTATGTAAAGAAATCCCTGACTTTTTCCTTTCAGGGGGCCCGATATACACAAAGAAAAAATTTGTATGGCGTTGGTCGATGATACTTTGCACTTCGATAAAGTCGAGTATGTAGATTACGAATGTCGAAGAATCCAAAACTTTTTTTTTCGGAAGCTGGTTATTTTCATCCCTAAAGTTTTAAATTGCCTATATCTCCCGATGGAGAATTCCTGCGTCCAAAGTTTTTTCCCTACATATCATTGTCTGTTATTGAAGTACAAGCATGTAAAGAAATCCTGAACTTTTTCCTTTCAGGGGGCGGGATATACATAAAGAAAAAGTTTGTATGGAGTTGGACCACATACTTGTCACAGATGATTTAAATGAGATTTGATAGATCTCAACATAGTATCATTTTTCATTATGGAGTAAAAAAAAAGTTACACGTATTTAAAAGGGAGTAATTTTTTTTTAAATTGCTAACGTATAAAATTACAGTAACTGCGGTAGAATCTTGAACAGTAACTATATATTCTATTACAAACGTGGAATAACATTGTCATAAAACCAAATATTTTTAAATCCGTCTCAGGGTTCTCAAAATAGACATTTCTATTTTTCACCTTTTCATTGATAATATTTCAAATGGACTAGTTTACTATTTTTAATGTTTGAAAATATAAATTATGGCAAAATAAAACAAGAGAAAATTGAGATATTTCAGAAAATTACAAAATTTTAAAGATGTCCTTCGATTAAATCAATTTAATTTTCATATGTTTTGAATATATTTAATTTAACTTTGAACTTAATTTTGGGCACAATGAAATGTATTGTGTTTTTTTGTGTCAAATCTTTCTTTCTAAACCAATCTTTGTTTCAAGAGAAAGAGAACCGGAAACGTGGCATTTTCATAATCCGTCCCAGGGTTCTTAATATTCAGTTCTTGATATTTTCGTTAATATTTCAAATGGACAAGTTTACATTTTTATTATTGAAAATATAAATTAGGGCAAAATAAAACAAAGTGTTGAATAAAAATTAAGATATCTCAGAAAACGACGAAGACTTTAAAAATGTGCTTTGAGTAAATAAATTTAATTTTCAATTGTTTTCAAGATATTTTGAAGATATCCGCAATTTCAATTGCTAACTTTGAACTTAATTTTTCGCGGCATTGTATTTTTTGTATTACATCTATCTGATCTAAAACTAGATTGCAAGCCGACCTAAATAACTTTCTTTCTAAAATAATCTAAGTATTGTTTAGATCAACACATGACAAGTGGAAATCCCATCGTTTGCAAAAAATATTATTTTCGGTTAAGTAATTAGATTTTGAACATTGGAATTATTGAGAATAGTCTCAATTTACTCCATTCAGTTAACACTCGTGTGTATATATGTAGTATCAAGTAATACACTCGGAATACCTGGTGTAAAATATTACAGCAAGACAATGTTATACACAATTTACTATAAAATAACTTATTCAATTTTATGATACCTACCTTATTTTCGGGTCTCCTACATTTTCTCTATAATGTTTTGATATAATTTTAGAATTTATAAGTAGGGGGAATCCGGGAGACTTGCCCAGGTTGGAGAGTTGAACCATCTTTCAAAATTATATTTAAATTTAGCGCGAACGGATGTCAATGCGTTCATTGGTCACATGCGAGAGGCCAATCATAAGTATGCCGCCATTTTGCATCAAAGCTCTTTTATTTAGCAGTGATGATGGAAAACGTGTTTTTGTTGCTCCAGAGTGTTTTTTTTTAATTAGGTAATTTTGTGATTGCAGTCGTGTTTATTGAGGTACGTACGTTTGTTACTATTATTATATTACCAGATTAATATAGTTTGAGGTGTGCTGAGTAGTTTTTCTCTACGATTGGAGGTTTTTCTATGCCTTGAGCTAAATATGAAACTAGTGTGAGATGGAGAGTTGAACCAGGGAGGGTGCGGGAGACATGCTCAGTGGTTCATGTCTCCTTTTGTAGGAATTATGAATCATTTAAGTGTTTTTTTTCTGTCTTAATTTTCCATGTTTATTTACAGAACCTTCCTACACGATGCCCTTTCAATACAAGCCTCCTGAAAATGCACGCAAACGAAAAAATACACAAAAACGGAGTTAGAAAATGCCATATGCGAAATTAAGGAAGGCGCTTCTATTAGAAAACCTTTATGTGATTTAAAATAAATAAAAAAAAAAATTAAAAAAAAAAAAATTATAAAAAATTTTAAAAAAATAAAAAAATAAAGACTGATTGTTACAAAGTTTGATAGTAATATGTTATCTGAGTTAATAATTAATGTTCGGTAATTTGGTTAAGGTAACGTTTATTTGAGAAAGATATAAATTTAAAAAAAAATTCATATTGATTTACAATAATTTTGAGACTAGCAAATTATGCAAAATTATTAGAAATAAGTTAATAATAAAAAAACTAAAATAAGTACTTCATAACATGTTTGTTTAAAAAGATTGTAAGTTGTAGTTTTGTTTATTTTGGAACATTTTGTTACCTACAATTTTATTGTTATGGAAATTTGTACTTTTTTATGTTTTCCTTGCTGGGAGTACTAAAAGCAAGTTAATTATTGTATAAGATAACTTAATAAAGCTATGATTCAATCTGAAAATTATTTTTCTTTTCCCCAAAATAGTATGGTCAACTCTCCCCATACCCCGGTTCAAGTGTCCCTGCTGGTGGGGAGACTTGACTCATATCTCATTTTTTATAAAAATACAAATAAAATTTATACCTTCGCGTTATATTAAATTACAATTATGCACAAATGTAGATACTATAATAAGGTATCGCAAAAACGTATAATCGATTCTCTAAACTCTATGAACAAAAAAATATGATGGTATATGTAAAAAGCGGTTCAACTCTCCCGGACTCCCCCTACATAAGATATAAAATTACATTCTATAATTATTCATTTGCTATAATTATTTATAACCTAAAATCGATTACTGTAATTTTCAAAATCACTACTATCAAAATAATTATATAAAATTATATTCTATAATTATTAATTTGCTATATTTTTTTATAAACCTAAAATCGATTTCTGTAATTTTCAAAATCACTATTATCAAAATATATAAAATTACATTCTTTAATTATTTATTTGCTATAATTTTGAAAATCGATATCCGTAATTTTCAAAATCACTATTATCAAAATATATAAAATTACATTCTTTAATTATTTATTTGCTATAATTTTGAAAATCGATATCCGTAATTTTCAAAATCACTATTATCAAAATATCAATGATCTAATAATTAATTTTATTTAATTATAATATATATTTACATAAATTAGTTTTTGTACATAATCATATTATTTAAAAAAACTTAAAAAATATATATATATATAATTAATTTGCTATAATTTTCGTTTTATCTAAAATTGTTTTCTTTAATTTTGAAGATATCTAAATTATCAAACTTAAATGATTTTCCTATTTATTTGCGAGTATAAAAGTTTTTAGTTTCTGCCGCTTAGCCGTCCGCTACCGCAGCACGCTCGCTTCGCTCGCTCAGCTCGCGCTCTGTTTTAGCACTATACGAACCACGCTCGTCGCTGCGCTCCTAGCTAACCTATTTTTATTTACAAATAAGGGGAATAGGAATCGAAAATTACTGCAACAGGTTAAGATTAACAAAAACTACTGTAAATTTTAATAGTAGTACTTATTTAAATTGATTTAATTATAGAAAATTATTTTTTATGCTTATGTATTTGTAAATGTAAATAGAATGAAGTTATATACTTTTAAAATATAGTGAGTACAATTATTTTAATAATCCATTAGAGCAACTAATAGTATAATATAGATATAGATAGTATAGATTAATATTTTTTTTAAAAATGAATTTATATATTTAGAAAATTATAATAACTGCATGCAACTAAAATAGAAAAGTAGCCCTTAGTGGAATTGCAACTAGAGATTATAGAAATTATAAGACTTGACTTTATATATTTTATAAATTATAGCAATTATAGAAAAGTAGCAATTAGTGCAATTGAAAATAGGCATTATAAAAATTATAGGACTTAAAATTATAGATTTTGAAAATTATAGGAACTGCAATTAATTATAGAAAACAATGCATTATATGAATTAATATTATAGATTTAAAAAATTATATCAAACACATTTATAGATTTTTAAAATTACAGAATCTAAATTTATAGAAAATGAATATTTATAGCAACTAAAGTTATAGCTTCTGAAATTATATATTTTAGAGAATTTGAGAGGATACCCTTTTTTCATTAGTAATTGAGGTAGGGCCAGGCGTCCTTCACTGTTTGGGTAAATATTTTTTTGTGTTGGCTGTACAGTTTAGAACTATGCTACAAGATTCGTATAGGACAAAAATCAGTTGGGTAGTTTTTCAGAAATTTTGTAATTTACCTCTGTTTACTGTAAATTGTATATATTAGAGAAAAGCTTTAGCAATGGTTGTTATTGACACGAAGTTGTTGAAGTTAATTAATTTGGCACAAACCGTCTCCAAAATCTACAACGAAATACAATTATTTCTTACTTTTTAGTGCAATATTTTTGTCAGTATACTTATTATTTGTATTTATATATTTTTTTATTTTTGCACTTAAATTTTACTTTAGAATCTGATAAAAATCCCAAAGAATCTAGCTATCATTTCACATATAATTTTTAATGTATCTGTGTCCGGAATAAAAATTCTGCATGTAAAGTTTTAATTTGCTATTTTTTCCTGATAGTAGACGTTATTTGAAGAAACAAATTTCACATTTTTTTCATTAATTTCTTTTTGCTATTTATCATAGTATTTTAATCCATTGGGCCAATATTAGTGCGACATTATGTTAAATATGCCATTGCCTATCAATATTAAAACAAATAAACGTCATTTGCTACAGGCTTGCCTGACTAAATAATATTTTTCGGCTTGCACCAATGCTTGCACCTCATTTCTATTAAATCTAGTTTTAGATCAGATGTAACACAAAAAAAAACAAATTAACACAATACATTTCATGGCGCGCAACATTAAGTTCAAAGTTAGCAATTGAAATTGCGGATATCTTCAAAATATCTTGAAAACAATTGAAAATTAAATTTATTTACTCAAAGCACATTTTTAAAGACTTCGTCGTTTTCTGAGATATATTAATTTTTCTTCAACACTTTGTTTTATTTTGTCCTAATTTATATTTTCCATAATAAAAAATTGTAAAGTTGTCCATTTGAAATATTAACGAAAATATCAAGAACTGAATATTAAGAACCCTGGGACGGATTATGAAAATGCCATGTTTCCACTTCTCTTTCTCTTGAACCAAAGATTAGTTTAGAAAGAAAGTTATTTAGGGCGGCTTGCACCACATTTCTAGTAAATCTAGTTTTAAATCAGATTTGACACAAAAAAACACAATACATTTTGTATAGTTTTCATTTTGATGCGTTCGACTCGGTTGAAACTTCCCGCCATTTGAGACATGTTCATTCATTCAAATCGGTCGCGGTCAAGGTTCACTGAACGAGCGAGAGATCGAATGACTCCTTGTCAACAACAGCGGCTTGCTCGCGCAAGATATCATAAATAAATAGCTTGTAAATTAGATAGTGTATTGTGTGGATCACCAAAGGAGGCGAAAGATCGGCCACACAGTATAAACCACAATCAGGGATACGAGCAAAGAGACCCGGCGCCGGTAGTCTGTACAGAAGCCAAGAACGCTCAAGTAAGTGGAACTTTGTACTACTGGTTGATTTGGGTGAATCGGCGTGTCTCTGATTGTAGCCAAGCAGGTGTATCTACCTCGTAGGTACACCCTCGGCAGGGTTGTTTTAACCCTGACCCAAATGTACCGGACGTATCAAAAGTAACGCGCGCGTTCGGTACATTCAAAGACATTTAATATAGGGTACATTCTTTTGGTGCCGAAACCCGGGAATAAGTACTAGTCAAGTGCTTTTCCATCAAATATATTCATTTCCGTAAATTTAATATGTTTTGTCCATCGAAATGCAAGCTTGTGGGGACGAATCTTGTTAAATTTAATTATCATTGTTGTTGCAACGCCATTTTTACGCTTACCTACATATTTATAAAATTTTAATTTTTTCTTGAATTATTGTTAAAACTTTATTGCAATAAATTCTCCGTATTTTTCCCTATCTGTACATATAATTTTCGTGTAGATTTGCTATATTTTAAGTGAAATTATAGGTTGGAGAAAATTAAATTATTAGTAAATATCACAGACTATATAAATGCTATATTATATCGGTATCATTCAATCGATTGATTCGATTGATTGAATGAATCATTTATTGTCGATGGTCAGATAGGGTTGCCAGGCGAATAAAAAAGTATCGATTATTTTTAGAATCGATTCGATTAGCGAATTGAATATCGAATTTAGTGATAAAAATTACTTCCGTTTTTTATAAAAATATTTTGTTGATAGCGTTTTGTTAAGTGGCGTTTCATCATATCGGTGTTACTGAACTATTTCATCAGGTTTACATGGTAAGTTTGTGGCAATTCAATTGCGAACAATTCTCTAGTGTTTTCGGTGTTTGTGATTATTATTCGGTGCTTTAAATTTATCATGGTGATTGAGGTTATATTTCAGTAACTATTTCGAGAAGTTTTTAATAACATTAGTTTTTTTTTTGTTTTGTTTATTGTTTTCGTTTGTTTACATCAGTTATTTGGTACTAAGTTTAGTAATCGGTTTCGAGTTAACTTTCACGCTGACAGTAGGTACAAAACTTTATACTATGGGTGTGCTTTCTGTATAGTGTAGGTATACAAATAGTATTTTATAATATTTCTAATTGTATAGGTTAGGTTAGTTCTATTCAATATTTGTTAGCTCATTAACAATGTCGTACGTTCCGAAGCGAAGGATGGGCGCTATGAAGAAGATTAAATCTAAATCGATGGAAATGGAATATCCTACTATACACGACTTACCGTCGTTACGTCGCAAGCGCACTTTGGCGATTAATCGATTATCAAAGACACTCGAAGTCGCGAAACTGGCGATGCGTGATGTGGAATCAGTGGATATGATCTTAACATATTATTCGGAGGTAAAAAAGGTAGTGAGTAGTTTTGAGGATGCTCATATGCATATTTTGAGCATAATGGAGGACGAGTCTGAGGATGATGAAGACCAAATTCGAACCGATTTTGATCAAATATATTTTGAAATCGGCACTATTCATCGCAAATTAACAGCTACTAACCAAGTATCACCATCAATTGCACCTGCATCTCAGTATTGCAATCATAGTCACATACGGTTGCCAAAAATCAATTTACCTAAATTTTCAGGAAAAATAAAGTGTTGGTCTGAATTTTATGATATTTTTGATTCTCTTATACATGAAAACAACTCGTTGCAAGACAGTGAGCGAATGCAGTATCTAGTGAGTAGTCTCGAGGGTGATGCTTTGACACTTATACGTACTTTTCCTGCTACAGGTGAATATTATCGCGAGGCTTATCAGGCACTTGTAGATCGATATAGGAATAAGCGCGAGCTAGCTTTTACTTGCTGGAAAGAAATACTTAACATAAATCTGAAAGTCACATCGCCTCATGACTTCCGCCGTGTGCTGGATGGTATGAGTGAAAACATTACTATTCTAAAGCGATTAGGTCTTCCGACGAGTGAGTGGGACTTTGTGCTTGGTTATCTTTTGTTATCAAAGCTAGATTCTAAAACAAGGTGTGAATTCGAACAGGATCATTCTTCATCTGAGATACCTAGTTATAGTGAAATAGGAACATTCCTAAATTCCAAGTGTGAAGCTCTTGTTCGTAACACACATTTTTCTTCTACCGAAACAGATAGGTCAGATAGACTACTAATATATCCTAAGTCCCGCATATTAAATAGTAGTTTCACACATCAGAAGCGGCGCATTTCATCATTTGTGGTAAACACTGAAGTTGGAGACACAAGGACAAGTACCTCACATACTACCTTAACTGCAGCCATTAAAAACCATCAATCCTCATCTGGATCTTCCCGTACGTGTCCCATGTGTGGGGAATCGCATTATATTACTCAATGCAAAGATTTTAGTCAGATGCTAGTGTCGGAAAGAATGGAGTTCGTAAAGAAACGGCATTGGTGTTTCAATTGTCTTAAGGCCTCACATATTCTGAAGGATTGCAAATCGATTTTTTGATGTCAAAAGTGTCATCGACGTCATCATACACTTCTTCATTTCGATAATCCTAAATCAGACAAGAGCAACTCAAGCGTGTCACCCGTACGAGTACTTACAAATACTAGTGATAATTCGGTCGTTATGTTGTCTACTGCGAAAATCGATGTTCGTGACTCATCCGGTAACTTCCAATCAATTCGTGCTATCATCGATACCGGAAGTCAAGCAAACTTCATAACGCAACAGGCAGCTAGAAGGTTGGGTATTCTAAGTACTACATCTACGTCATCCAGAGTACAAGGTTTAGGTCAATTGTCAACATCAGTCTCTGGCGTCGTCACTTTGGATGTAGGCAAGAACGGGTCAGGATTATTTAGTGTCAAGGCTCTTACTATACAAAGTATTTGTGGTGAGATGCCATCAATCAGGCTGAACATGTCATCGTGGCGTCATGTTCAGCATCTATCGTTAGCGGATCCTGACTGTCATATACCCGGACCAATAGACATTCTTCTAGGCGCAGAAGTTTTCTCATCAGTACTCTTACCTGGTAACATCAGTGGTGAACCTATTTATTTATTTATTTATTTATTGTTTCACATAGTACATATACATATATTCCGGTGTTACTTTGAAATTGCGTCCCCTATGTGCTACCTATTAAGGCGTACAAAAGCGATAAAATAACAATATCTATACATTCACTAATTTATCTCATACTTATTTCATTAATTTACACAACAATCACATATCAAGAAAAGCACGAGACAACACAGTAAACCCAACAAATTATTCATATAAATGCTAACTCTTATTTCATAAATACAAAATCAAATAAAATAAAACACCAATACATGCAAGTTGGTCAAGTACCTATAATTAAATCATTATAAAAAATTATACACCATAAAATTGTCAATTTAATCACAATATTTGTATCATTATATTTAAAGTCCATTAGTATAACAAATTAAATGTCAGTTTCATCAAATTGTAATATAAAATTAGTCAGGTGTACAATAGATTACAACGTGAGAATAATCGGCTCCTTCAAGAAGTCGTCAACCATATAATAACATTTTTCAATGAGTAAATTTTGCATTTTACATTTAAAAGCCGACAAGTTAAGGTCCTTTATGTCATCAGGTAGGTGATTATAGAGTGTGGTAGCCATTATATATGTAGTGTTTTTATAGAATTGTGTTCTAGCCTGGTGCCTAGGCTGAACTTCATACTTGTTTCTATTTTTACGTGGCCTTTTATTCACAATGATATTAAATTCATTTAAATTGGCTTTTACATATGTGCATGCCTCGTAGATATACGTAATAATAAATAAATATACCTAATCAACCATCAGCGCTTAACTCAGTCTTCGGTTGGCTCCTCCTGCGCTGGTGGTATCAAGGCCACTGAATCTAACTATTCCCTTCTTGTAAGTAATAACCACTTTCATGAAGAAGTACAACGACCTCCGCAAATCGACGGTATTACTATATTTGCTAAACGTTCACCAGAGCCTACTGTGGAAAATCAAGCTGACATAATTTTGACGAGTCACATTCATGTGACGTCCCCCAGCATGCATCATGGTGGGCGGGACTCGGATGTGGACCGTCAGTCAACGCTACAGTGGATGTTACGAAGTTGAGATCTGAAGAACATATTCAATCATTGTTGATTGAAGATAATGCGAATTCTGTCGACTTAGTGCGTAGGAGACCCTCATCAGTACAAAGATCAGAGCGTGTTCGACTGATACGAAGCCTTCGCCATGAAAATATACCCACTGGGGAACTAACCACAAATCAGAGAGAACTTCACGAATCTCCTTTCACATATTGTCAGAGAGATGCTCTTCAGTTGAAGGAAGGTAAACTTCGTTCGAATCAAATTAGAAGCCTTAATCCTTTCTTAGACGATCAGGGAACCTTTAGGGTGGGCGGACTCTTAACTAGATCGTACTTGAAATACAAGCATACACATCCACCGCTGCTTCCTAGAGGTTCTAAACTTACGTATCTTACTAAAGAGACAATGCATCGTAAACATTGTCATCAGGGCATATTAATGCAACAATTAGATTAACTTCTTTTTTTCTATGTTTTTTAGTTCATATATTCTATACTTTCTCCAACTTATACTTTCGTAGATTGTAAGTTATAAACACACATATTATAGGCATATATTCCTTATATGATCGGTGTTTAGATTTTAAGTTATAGATATACATATTCTAGGCATATATTCCTTATATGATCAGTGTTTAGATTATAGTTACAGTATACTAATTATAGGCATATATTCCTTATGTGATCGGTGTATTACTTTCCGTCTTTTACTTGGTTTATTTAAAAATACAAGTTTGCATTTTGGTGGGCGGAATGTATAGTTTTCATTTTGATGCGTTCGACTCGGTTGAAACTTCCCGCCATTTGAGACATGTTCATTCATTCAAATCGGTCGCGGTCAAGGTTCACTGAACGAGCGAGAGATCGAATGACTCCTTGTCAACAACAGCGGCTTGCTCGCGCAAGATATCTTAAAATAAATACTTTAAAATTAGATAGTGTATTGTGTGGATCACCAAAGGAGGCGAAAGATCGGCCACACAGTATAAACCACAATCAGGGATACGAGCAAAGAGACCCGGCGCCGGTAGTCTGCACAGAAGCCAAGAACGCTCAAGTAAGTGGCACTTTGTACTATTGGTTGATTTGGGTGAATCGGCGTGTCTCTGATTGTAGCCAAGCAGGTGTATCTACCTCGTAGGTACACCCTCGGCAGGGTTGTTTTAACCCTGACCCAAATGTACCGGACGTATCAAAAGTAACGCGCGCGTTCGGTACACATTTCATTGTGCTCAAAATTAAGTTCAAAGTTAAATTAAATATATTCAAAACATATGAAAATTGTAAAGAGACGATGATGGATTGAATAAAATTAACGTCTTTACTAATTACTGTCTTTAATTTCCACTTTGGACACAATTAAACAATTAAACAGAATTAAAATATTACACAGTTAAAACAAAGCGACCATTTCATTTGCTGGCCAACGCACCACTTTCTCTGCCACCTGGCGGGCAAAAGACGTAACTACTAATCAATTGACTGTCTTCTTACATACTCCCCCTTTTGACCAAATATAGGACCACCAGTTTGGTCAAACAAACACAAAAGTAACACAAAGAGAAAGTCAGTAAGAACAATTAACAATAACAAAAAACAATTAGAACAAGGAACTTAAACATAATCTAATAGTTTAAGAGGTCGACCGCGTCTCCGTTTTGGGTTGACGGGTCGTGGCTTGGACTGATCACCCTCACACTCACGTGCATGGTAGCGAGTAAGATCGGACACGTGATACTTACCGATCGATTCATCAGGAGCTTCACGATGCGAAATTAAGTAAGTGGTGGGACTCACCTTCATTTTTATACAGTAGGGCCCATCTCTTCTTGGGACGAGTTTCGAGGTTATACCCTTACCGGCATTACTCAAAACATGGCTACGTAGAAGGATTAGGTCACCAGGTGAATAGTCTTCCCCCACACGACGGGTCTCGTCTTTAGTAGTCTTAGGAAAATGGTTACCTGTATCGATGGTATGCTCGGCGAAAGGTGTCGCTCCTCCCCCTTCACCAAAGATGTCCTCGTACTCGTGAACTAAGGTTGACAATGCAGTTCGCTCCATTGACGACAGCATCGCCCCCTCATCAGGTCGAATCACGTCTGCAGCTGCACAACTCACCTTGACGCTTGACTTCTCGCCTTGCAAAGGATACACAGCCTGCGGGTGATCAGTCATAAACCATGAGTTCGCGTGTAAGTTAAGAACAATACGAGCACTACATAAAAAATCGATACCAAAAAGTGTTTCATTATTTACGGCGTTAGGTAAAACAATGAAGGTAGTTGGTACAACCTTACCCTCAAGTTTAACGTCGACGTCAACAAGTTTGACATTCATATCGCGCACAATCCCGTCTGCAAATTTTACACGAAAATTACTTTTACGAAACGGGTGACCTTGATCGCGTAGCAACGTATACAAACTATAACCAGCTATACATCGTTTGGCCGCTGTGTCCACTAAACCGGTACCACGAACCCCATTAATCTCGACATTGAGAATAGGTCGGTTACTGGTACCGTTACTGTTGGAGTCAGACGCAAAGGCAACCTTCATTAATGGTAGCTTGTTACAATTTTGAATAGGCGACTTGCCTCTGAGAGGCAAACTCCCATTAGGTACAAAAGTGTTAGTACACAACTCGGTGATCTTTGACAGATGACCTTGCTTAATCTTTGACAAATTTGTATTAAACGAAAACGGACTCTTCTTTGGGCTACGATTGCTACGATTTACAGACATATTGTTACAACATGTACAACTACGATCGTTACTACGATTTATAACATTAGGTTCATGACTAAGATCTGTAAATGGGTAGGTATCATCGCTCAAAGACTTGTCCAAAGAATGAAAATTACAAGAATAAAATGTATTACTAGTGTCTTTAGGCTTACTGTCCCCAGCATTACAATTAGCACACTTAGAACGAATGATGCCCTTAGCACCACAACCATAACACTTGATTTCACTATCCCTTTTAATTTTAAGTCGCGGACACTCAGAGCGAGCGTGACCACTTTTACGACAATAAAAACAATAACTTTTGTTACCTTGAAGAGGTTGAATTACTTGGTTACACTGTGTCGCCCGAGGAACTTCACACGTCGAAGACCGAAGCGGAGTCTCGACCGAGTTACGAGCAGTCGTTGACCCGTGAAACACAGGTGACCGGAGTGAGGTGCTCGTCACTTATATTTGTACACTCTTTGTATACTATGATTGTATCAATAAAAGCATCCACGACACGTGGATCTCGATGAGCTCTCCCGCTGAAACGCGCTGTACAGTTAGCGAAGTTTCCCATAAGCGCGGAGGGCGGTGCGATGTGTGATGTCGGAGACAGGCTTGGAGCGCCGCTGTCACTGTTGGAATCCTTGGAAGCTAGGATAGCTGATATTAACTCTCTGTTAGACTCAGCTTGAGCCCTAGCAAAGGACGCGAACATCGCTGACATGCGCGACTCCACCTCGAAGTCCGCCTCGTGGCTACTTTGCGCACTTTTTCTTCTTGGCATTTTCACTTTCACTTAACACCTCGAAGATTGAGACAGTCACACATAAAACCAGCAAGATGCTTGTTGAAAACTGAATATATTTTAGAAACAAAATTTAAGAGTTCGTAAAAATTCGTTATTTTGGTTCGAAACTTTTATTGGCCACTAGTTGGGCTGCCACTTGTAAAGAGACGATGATGGATTGAATAAAATTAACGTCTTTACTAATTACTGTCTTTAATTTCCACTTTGGACACAATTAAACAATTAAACAGAATTAAAATATTACACAGTTAAAACAAAGCGACCATTTCATTTGCTGGCCAACGCACCACTTTCTCTGCCACCTGGCGGGCAAAAGACGTAACTACTAATCAATTGACTGTCTTCTTACAAAATTAAATTAATTTAATCAAAGCACATCTTTAAAATTTTGTAATTTTCTGAAATATCTCAATTTCTCCTGAACAATTTGTTTTATTTTGCCATAATTTATATTTTCAAACATTAAAAATAGTAAACTAGTCCATTTGAAATATTATCAAGAAAAAGTGAAAAATAGAAATGTATATTTCGAGAACCCTGAGACGGATTTTAAAAATATTTGGTTTTATGACAATGTTATTCAACGTTTGTAATAGAATACATAGGTACTGTCAAAGATTCTACCGCAGTTACTGTAATTTTATACCTTAGCAATTTAAAAAAAAATACTCCCTTTTAAATACGTGAACTTTTTTTTTACTGGATTTTTTTTGACTCCATAAAGAAAAATGATACTTATGTTGAGATCTATCAAATCTCATTTAAATCATCTGTAACAAGTATGTGGTCCAACTCCATACAAACTTTTTCTTTATGTATATCGGGCCCCTTGAAAGGAAAAAGTTCGGGATTTCTTTACATGCTTGTACTTCAATAATAGACAATGATATGTAGGGAAGAAACTTTGGACGTAGGACTTCTCCATCAGGAGATATAGGCAATTGAAAACTTTAGGGATGAAAATAACCAGCTTCCGAAAAAAAAAGTTTTGGATTCTTCGACATTCGTAATCTACATACTCGACTTTATCGAAGTGCAAAGTATCATCGACCAACGCCATACAAATTTTTTCTGTGTATATAGCGGGCCCCCTGAAAGGAAAAAAAGTCAGGGATTTCTTTACATACTTATACTTCAATAACAGACAATCATATGTTGGGAAGGATTTTTGGCCGTAGGACTTCTCTATCGGGAGATATAGGCAATTTAAAACTTTAGGGATGAAAATAACCCTCTTCCGAAAAAAAAAAGTTTTGGATTCTTCGACATTCCTAATCTACATACTCGACTTTATCGAACTGCAAAGTATCAACGACGGGCGAATTATTGTCGGGGTCAACTTCCCCGTTGATCGGGCTATTACGGTTTCTAACAATGTCTGGTGCCAACAATGTGTACTTGTCAGTCTCTAACAATGTCTACGTGTCAGTTTCTAACAAATATTTTTTCACAGAAGAACTCTTGCTGTCTCTTATAATTATATAAAATGGAATGAGAGGAAATAACATTTATACAGACCTACCTACCAAATTACTCCAATTATATTATTGATGTTTCAGGTTCCCAGTATGTTTTTTAAATCGTTTGCTCGCAGTGCTACAGAAAAGTTAAATAATCTGGGGGGAAGAATTGTTGGTTTATATAATAAATAAGATTGTCATAAGTAGTTTCATTTATTCAAATCCGCTCTTCTTATTCCGCTTCCTTTGCAAGCAATATCCAGAACTACTGACTACAGTTTGTACTAATTGAAACAGGAAACTGTAATAGGTAATTGAAATTGAAACTATGTAATAATTAAAGAACAAACGTATTAAGAAAAATCTGTGTACTTTTACCTATTAATAAGTATTTGTCGGATTGTGGGACAGGTTTATTTTACCACATGGGCTCGAAATCAAGGAATATAAAAATAGAAATCCGAGAACGCAAAGAGGGTCACCTCAATCAAAGTCACTGTGGTCACCTCCGCTTACTTCTTCGTATAAAGTTTGTGATTGACTTCACTCAGTCACTATGTGACATTAGTTGACTTCAGATGATGAAGACTTGGAAAACATATTTTTTTCCATTACAAAAAATACTTCAAGGATTCAAATCTTTTTATTATATTATATCTTGTTATCATCATTTAAATATACAGTACCTAGAATATAATTTACAGAAGGAAATTCTAGCGAATATATAATGTCTAGAGAACTTAAAGATATAAGTAAAATAGATTAAATTAGTCTATAAAATCAGCAGTTCACAGTACGTACACACGCACTCTAGATAGATAAATGATTTCTAATCTGAGAATCGAGCATTCCGATGTCATACAGCGGGGTGAGCATAGATAATACTGGGATGATGTCTAATCAAATCAATAATAGCATCCGTACACGAGGGGGTGTTGGGAGGGGGGGGGGGTCAGTCAAGCAATGCAAACTTGCTACAAGTACTGTGACTTCCGTTTTGTTAGTAGTTATTTAGGTCTTTTTATGTAACAAAGCAGGAAACAAAAGGAAAACATAATGTATAAATCATAAGATTATTATTGGTAAATATTAACAAAAGTTGAATTTGTTTAAATGTCTAATACATTAAAAGGTGTTTGACTTGGCATAGTCAGACCAGTCAGTACAAAGTGTTATGGCGTTGGTGTAGCAATGTACACAACGCATATTCGTGAATACGTAAAGAAAATAGCAAAATTTACTTCAAATATATTTATTCGTGCCCTTTAATGTGGAAGGAATGTAAAACTTCATAGTTTGTTCAGTGATTTGCAATTTCAGTGCTTAAAAGTGCCTAGTGTAATATCCCTATGATATATACTACATTAGATGTACTATAGTAGACAGAAAATCAATCGGAAAAATTTCGCGACAAAAGGTAGTTCCATGAGAGATGTCTGAATGAATCTTCCGAGGTTTTTAGATATTCAATCATGGTGGGAAGTGCCCAGTGTCGCGTATTTCTGTTCCCTGTTCAGGACAGCTTTCAATTTACTGGATTTTGACATTGAGGTATGAAATTATCCATTCTATTACAATATGGATCAATGTTAACATCGCAGTACACCATATTTAACACTTTTTTTCGTTATCAGGAGTTGGAAGAAGCTCTTTTAGCAGATGGAAATGACGAAACTGCAAGTTCTCTGTTGACTGAAATCATTGTTAGACTTCTTAATGGCTGCTTTGAGAACAATGACATCTCTGCCTTTAATTATCAGGTAGGTTATATTAATCAAAACCAACTTCTGTACAAACATACTATACTAGTTGATTTCAGTGCATCATTTTCTTTGTCTATTTGTATAATTTATGTAATATGGAATAATATTGTAGATGTACTTGAGGCGACTATTCAGAAGAAAATGTCAAGAAGCAGGACGTTGCAATCCTTTTAACTCTGATATTGATTTTCAATTCCTACCTTTACGCAAAAAAGTTGAAATACTTTATGCGTTATGTGACTTCCGCCTTGATGCTGGAGATGTGTATAACCTATTTAAGAATCTGGAAGCTGAAAGTCTCCGAGTGGAACCTTTAGGGTAAGTTTGATTTTAAGTGGTATATGGTGGGATTAGGTTGTTGGTGACCCGTGACCACAACCCACTACTTAGTATAAATTTGTGCTGGCCAAAACACGGACACATAGCTTGTGGGTGTGGCAAGCAAGCAACCTGGCCATGTTGCACATCAAATGGTGTTTTTTTCATAGTTGATGACAAATTATTTGTGAGTTCAGACAACAAAAGCCATCATTATATTATTATATTTGAGACTTTAAACATGGAGATAACATTGTGAAAAATATTCAGTGAGGAATTGGAAATATGTTGATAAAACAATTAAGTAACAAATTCTAGTCTATAATAAATAAAAATTAAATTAAAAATAACCTTTATTAGACCTGTTGTCCCAGGACCTCCATTGTTGTCCACTTCTCTCGGCGTCCTGTCTCTTTCCTCCATTCATTAGGCAGGTCATCCTCTCATCTCCTCAGTCTGCCTCTTCGTCTCTTCATCTCTCTCTCTCTAGGGTACCACTCTGTGACAATCCATTTGTTCTTTTTTGAGCTCATCATATGACCAGACCATCGCCACTTTCTGATCATTTCTGTGATATCACTGAGTTTAGTTTTGTCTTAAATTTTTGACTGTTTCCATTTGTCTTGTTTAAGGATACGTGGCTCTCAGTCATCTTGTATCTGTCAAAAATATGGCAAATCTCAGTTAATCCTGGAAACGTGAGTTTATTTATACAACATTTCCTCAGCACACAATGATAGTTGTTATTTGAAATTGGATTGAGCAATATTTTTAACCGATTTTCAAAACAGAAATTATTTTTCAATACGAGCAGTGCCTTTGCGTTTTGGAAATTATGGCTATTTAGAACTCTTAATAATGAAAATATGACTTAATCCAATTTAAAATAATAACTATCAACTGTGTGCTGAGGAAATGTTGTATAAATAAACTCACGTTTTCAGGATTAACTGAGATTTGCCATACTTTTGACAGATACAAGATGACTTTGACCACCGCCCCTTAACATGTTCCTCTCCATGTTATGTTGACATGTTTTTAGTGCAGAGTTATTTAGTTTTGTGAGTGATTATGTTTGGCATTCGTATGTCAGAACAGAAGTCTCTCTAGTTGTGGTTAAATAGTTCGACATCATTATATTAATTATTAAACATAACAGTTCTCAAAAAACTGCAAGAAGAATTACTTTGGCAGTTGTGTTTTGCTGTCCCCAACATCACAATGTGTAACCAGGTTATTCACCAACTTTTAGTCACTTTGTTTTATTAATATGAACATAGACCCAAAACGTCTGTTCATATTTCGGGCTTTGAATCAGAATGAATGTTTTAAAAAAATAACAGATTTTCCTTAAAGTCATTAGGACACATTGGGATACACGCTGCTGGTGGGAGTGGGGGAGGGACAAAGACTTAAAGGTGTCATTATTTAAAAATCTATTTGTTTTTAGAGTTCCATACCCAAATTAGTAGTAATAACGCTTGTCCATCCGTCTGTCCGCCTGTCACATGGCTGTATCTTTTAAACTGTAATAGGTAGACACTTGAAATTTTCACAGAGTATGTATTACTAAGGCCGCTATAACAACAAATATTAAAAATATAATAAATATGAATAAAGTTTAAATTAAAGGGGGTCCCATACAAGAAAAGAGTTTTATTCTGCGTTTTTTGCTCGATCTTAATAATAACAATACAAACGTCTAACTAATGTAACTCAAATAAAACAACAAATTATAAAAACTGGTCAAGTGTGAGTCGGACTCGCACTAATTTGTTCCTGCGCCATACAGGGATGTCAAACTTGGTCTGACCTTAGTGCATACTATTGAGTGTAATCCGACTCACACTCAGCTGATTTTGTATATCTACCATGGCAAGAATGTTATCATTTTCGTATAAAACGAGGATGTAGAATTTATTTCTGATTTTTACCATTTTCATAGTAATTTAGTTGAAAGAAAAGCAGATTACGAACCTTGCTGAGAGTGACTTATTGTTGCACTCGTGTTTTTAGAGCCCTTGGTGCAACTATAAGTCACCATTTTCTATAAGACCCCCTAATGTTAGATATTTTAAAAATATAGCATTGAATTCTACGGACAATTTACATAGCGTTCAAAATAGGCAGACTGGTCTAGAAGTGCAAGGAAGCTCGCTATATGCTTGCTCTATTTCCACTATTTATGACCTCGCCTGCCACGAACGTTTGCACAGATCCTAACGCCATCTATTAGGAGCTAGGCCAAAACATTCGCCCTTAACTAAAGAAAACTTTAATACATAAAAGGATGTTGTTTCACATTTTGATTTGTTCTATAAACACAATCTGCCTCTCAAGTGTTATACATATTTTTTCATTGTGTTACTTTGTCCAGAGAGAGTAGATGGATGTAAATCCATCCATACTAATATTATAAATGCTAAAGTAACTCTGTCTGTCTGTCTGTTACACTTTCACAGCTATACCACTGGCACTGATTTTGATAAAATTTAATATGGAGAAAGCTTGAATTTTATAAACGAACATGGCTACTCTCTTTTAAAATCCACCCCCTAAGGGGGTATAATCTATAGTACTAAAATTATAAAGTGGTAAAGTTTGTGAGGTTGTAGGGGATAATCTCTGGATCTACTGAACCGATTTTGAAAATTATTTTACCAATAGAAAGCCACATTATTTATATTATGCCACATAGGGTATATTTTGTTTTGTTCGAAAATATCCACGGGCGAAGCCGGGGGCGGAAAGCTAGTAGGGGATAAAAGTTAGTATGGACGGGACCCCACGAGCCACGGGCGAAGCCGAGGCGAACTGCTATTATTAAAATACTGCTATGCAACATTTGCTTAGAAATATTTTTTTGTTTTTGAGGCCCCCTGATCCCATTTTCACTGAATAAAATAGAGTTAAATTGAAGTATACTATACATCACCACCGAACTATCTGGGAATCTTGCCATTGACGTTGTACAAAATTGTCGTGTCAGCAGAAAACAATCATAATTATACATATAACAAATAGTATTGCACTGCGATTGTATGGCCAACTGTATCAAACGGCGAAATGAGACGCATTTTGGGTAAAGGCGCTTTTAGGGTGGTTTAGCTCTTTTTCTCCACTGTTTTATGGGTATTGTTGTTGTAAGTATAAATTATTAAGAGACCTATATCCTTAATTTGTATGGGGGACATTACTATTCCCAATTTCTTTGTAAATAATCCACCTGCGTCACTGTAAATTAGCATATAGTTACTTATTCAATATATCTAAGTGAAATAGTCGTTATTTTTTCAATTGCTTAAAATAACGGATTATTTTGCCCCTGTTTTCTCTTAGCGCTGTTATATCATTACCCTTCAATTAAACGTCTTGCGTTTTTTGTAGCTTATTGAAAATTCAAAATAATTATTATTTTATTATTTTTGACCAATTAAAAAATTATAAAATATTTTTCGTTATGAATTTTCAACAAGCTACCAAAAAACGCAAGACGTTTAATTGAAGGGTAATGGTATAACAGCGCTTTAAAAAATTTTAAAAGAGAAAACGGGGCCAAAGTTTTTTCTATTCAATAAAACCCATTGAACAAATAACAACAATTTCACTTAGATATATTGAATAAGTAACTATATGCTAAATTACAGTGACACAGGTGGATTATTTACAGAGAAATTGAGAATAGTTTATCCCAAAAAAAAATATGGATATAAGAGTCACGGAGTACAGAGAACGGTACGGACGTGCGTTAGGATTGACAAATAAATAAATTTAATATTTACTTAACAGCTATGTACCTGTTACCTGTGTATATATGTACCTAGTATCGCAGATACTACCGTGTGCCTAGTGCGAGTTTGCATCGAGTACAAACGCATCGACGCGTTTGTATGGAAAATTGCAACAATGTACAAAATACGCGCTCATTGCACTGTCGAGGCGTTTGTACTCGATGCAAACTCGCACTAGGCACTCTGATAGCTTAGTTACACTCTCGTCTCGCGGCTCGTCTCGTGTCTCAGCTCGCAGCTCGTTAACTCGTTGCCACTATTCCACGAGGACCTGGTTTACGTAGTTATTTTTAATGTTCAAATTAAATATTATGGTTTTTTTATATTGTTATGTGGTAAAAATATATCTATATTGCCGTAAAATGTAAGTATAATTTATTTATGTTTTTATTATCTCATATTATGTATCATTGGTTTTTTTAAATTCACAATAATTGTTATAGACTTACATAATAAGCAAAATTTCAAAAAAATAACACATTAAAAAAATGTTTTTTACGTCTGCAGTGTCACTAAGGTCAATGTACGAAATTCCTTGCGATCGTGGCGCGTATTTTAGTACGCAACTAATTTACAAATTCAAAAAGTAAAAAACGAAGTCGCCGTAAATGATGATGGATGTGTTATCGATTCATCGCAATATAACCCCTTAAGTAACTTGTCTGTGTACTTTATTCTTCTTCTTTTTTATTATGGCTCCATCAGTGTAGACGATGATTTGCCAATGTCTAGTTTCAACAAATTTTTACTTGTGGAAAGCAGTGGTCGGTGAGAAAGATTTATTGTTCCTTAAAATATTGCTAAGTTTTTTTGTAAAAACCAAAAATCCGCTCACGACCCGAGCCCTGCGAGTGGTGAGCCCCGAGCCGCGAGACGAGTCACGTGCGTTAGGATTGACAAATAAATAAATTGAATATTTACTTACCAGCTATGTACCTGTTACCTGTGTATATATGTACCTAGTATTACAGATACTACCGTGTGCCTAGTGCGAGTTTGCATCGAGTACAAACGCCTCGACGCCTTTGTATGGAAAATTGCAACAATGTACAAAATACGCGCTCACTGTCGAGGCGTTTGTACTCGATGCAAACTCGCACTAGGCACTCTGATAGCTTAGTTACACTCTCGTCTCGCGGCTCGTCTCGTGTCTCAGCTCGCAGCTCGTTAACTCGTCGAGCTAATCAATGTGATGTTCACACTCTCGCGGCGCGTTTAGTTGTTTTCGAACTATCAACTATGGAGGACGTCAAAGTAAAGTAGTTTCAACAAATTTTTACTTGTGGAAAGCAGTGGTCGGTGAGAAAGATTTATTGTTCCTTAAAATATTGTTAAGTTTTTTTGTAAAAACCAAAAATCCGCTCACGACCCGAGCCCTGCGAGTGGTGAGCCCCGAGCCGCGAGACGAGTCACGATCGCGCGGATACACACGCGTGTCTCACGGCTCGTCTCGCCGCCCGCGCGCGAGTGTAAATGAGCTATTAGAATGATATGCTATTACTATTGTTCTCTTATTGTGAACAATCGTAACAAAATAATTTCGTGCCCTCTCTGAATTTATTTGACACTATGATTTCTATATAAGCCACTTAAGATTTCTTTTCTTTTTGTTGTTTTTTTTTTCGATGTGGTCTGTGCTTAGCACTACCATATCTCGTTTGTTTATGCGGTCCCAGCACACTTTTAATAAGTTGCTGTGCTAAGTGTTTTATTTTTTCTTTGCGATTCTAGCACCCTTAACAAAGTAAGTTGCGTACGCAATCTTATTATTATTTATTTATTTTTCTTTGCGATTCTAGCACCCTTAACAAAGTAAATTGTGTACGCAATCTTATTATTATTTATTTATTTTTCTTTGCGATTCTAGCACCCTTACCAAAGTAAGTTGCGTACGCAATCTTATCATTATTATTATTTATTTATTTTTCTTTGCGATTCTAGCACCCTTACCAAAGTAAGTTGCGTACGCAATCTTATCATTATTATTATTTATTTATTTTTCTTTGCGATTCTAGCACCCTTACCAAAGTAAGTTGCATACGCAATTTTATTATTATTATTATTTATTTATTTTTCTTTGCGATTCTAACACCCTTACCAAAGTAAGTTGCATACGCAATTTTATTATTATTATTTATTTATTTTTCTTTGCGATTCTAGCACCCTTACCAAAGTAAGTTGCATACGCAATTTTATTATTATTATTCTTATTATTGCGGTCCCAGCTCCCTATCAAGGAGTAGTCGCTCACGCTTTCGGTATATTATATACCCTTGTTTACTTCTTTACCTCTGTTGCGGTGGTTTATAATGAAACAGCATTTTTTAAATGAACATAAATATATTTCTAGTAAGTCAAAATAACATGAAAATTAGCTTTCAAATATATATCATGAGTAACATTTTATTTCTTTTTACATGTCCGTAGACAACCTCTTCACCTTCAACTATTGGGCTATCACGGCTCCAACATTTTCATCACATTCCCTGTTCCAAAGTCTGATTGATTCTGTCTTTAGGTACAATCTGTAATGTTCTTTTTTGTACGTTTTTCACTTTGTATCGATCTCTCGGCAAACACTTGTCAATTATATACGGCCCGTTATAACGTGGGTCTAGTTTACTCAGACGGGTTCGTTGCTGTTGAACATAGACAATGTCGCCTTCTTTTAATTGATTATTATTTCTTCGCATTTTATCAAATTTTTGCTTTGATTTCAGTGCATTATTTCTGAGCCTCTCCTCAGCTGTAACTCGTAATTGATAAACGTCAACAGCTGACTCAAGTTCGGGTAAGTCAGCGCTTAATCGCCTTAAAGCAGGCACTTCAGAACGAATTCCCGTTAATAATTATATTGGTGTGCAACCGATGCTTTTTTGAACTGTTGTATTAAGTGTTAACTGTAGTTTCCATAGAACGCTCGACCATTCTGACCCTTTATCTACTTCGCAAGCCAGTAAGTTCAAGATAGTGGAAACATATCCTTCAGCTTGTCCATTTCGACGAGCTAGCGAACTGCGAGCCGAGACACGAGACGAGTGTGTAACTAAGCTATAAGACTTTCAATATTGGTTCCCATCAATGAAATGCTAGCTTTTTTCTGCGGTTTCACTTGCGTGGAAATGTACCAAATAAAACCTTCCCATGCCGCATGTCTGTAGAGATTTGGAAGGTTGTGCGCTATTTCTTTATCTCTAAACATTTAGGTAAACCTCTTGGGTCCATCGCCAGGTCTTCCAAGTTCTTTTCATGTTTTGTAATTGCTAGTGTTAATGAATAATTTTTGGTCGAGCAGCATTTTCCTATCTGTAGAGCGAGGCCACACGATCGTAGCCGGTGCGTTGCGGCGCCGCACAGCAAAGGTGTCGTCGCATTGGGTGCCAGTTGCCATACGGGCGGTGCGGTGCCGCTACTACTATCTTTCCACTTTCGATATAAAAACGGGAAATTTTTAATTACACATCAAAAAATACTTATTGCACACTAATATTGCACAATAAATTATTGAAAGTAAGACCCTGTTGGTACGTAAAGGTAGTTTAGGTTTTTTTTATACCCGCACTTAAACTCACCTTAGGCAGCGTTTATTGAAAGTATACTGTGCCAGTACGCACCCATACTAGCGCAGTATACTTTCAAAAGCGAAAATAAAATTATATATGTCTTCACGATTTCGGACGGATTTGAAGTTACGTAATTTTTTCTCACGATTGGCCTACAGGACACGACTGTGGAGTACCACCTACCTGTTTATACTATCGGTCGGACGGATTCGAAGTTACGTAATTTTTTTTACGGTTGGCCTACAAGACACGATTGTTGAGTACCACCTACCTGTTTACCACTATCGGTCGGACGGATTCGAAAATACGTAATTTTTTTTCATGGTTGGCCTACAGGACACGGCTGTGGAGTACCACCTACCTGTTTACACTATCGGTCGGACGGATTCGAAGTTACGTAATTTTTTTCACGGTTGGCCTACAGGACACGATTGTTGAGTACCACCTACCTGTTTACCACTATCGGTCGGACGGATTCGAAAATACGTAATTTTTTTTCATGGTTGGCCTACAGGACACGGCTGTGGAGTACCACCTACTTGTTTACACTATCGGTCGGACGGATTCGAAGTTACGTAATTTTTTTCACGGTTGGCCTACAGGACACGATTGTTGAGTACCACCTACCTGTTTACCACTATCGGTCGGACGGATTCGAAAATATGTAAATTTTTTTCATGGTTGGCCTACAGGACACGGCTGTGGAGTACCACCTACCTGTTTACACTATCGGTCGGACGGATTCGAAGTTACGTAATTTTTTTCACGGTTGGCCTACAGGACACGATTGTTGAGTACCACCTACCTGTTTACCACTATCGGTCGGACGGATTCGAAAATACGTAATTTTTTTTCATGGTTGGCCTACAGGACACGGCTGTGGAGTACCACCTACTTGTTTACACTATCGGTCGGACGGATTCGAAGTTACGTAATTTTTTTCACGGTTGGCCTACAGGACACGATTGTTGAGTACCACCTACCTGTTTACCACTATCGGTCGGACGGATTCGAAAATACGTAATTTTTTTTCATGGTTGGCCTACAGGACACGGCTGTGGAGTACCACCTACCTGTTTACACTATCGGTCGGACGGATTCGAAGTTACGTATTTTTTTTCACGGTTGGCCTACAGGACACGATTGTTGAGTACCACCTACCTGTTTACCACTATCGGTCGGACGGATTCGAAAATACGTAATTTTTTTTCATGGTTGGCCTACAGGACACGGCTGTGGAGTACCACCTACTTGTTTACACTATCGGTCGGACGGATTCGAAGTTACGTAATTTTTTTTCACGGTTGGCCTACCGGACACGACTGTGGAGTACCATCTACCTGTTTACCACTATCGGTCAGACGGATTCGAAGATACGTAATGTTTTTTCACGGTTGGCCTACAGGACACAACTGTGGAGTACCACCTACCTGTTTACCACTATCGGTCAGACGGATTCCAAGATACGTAATGTTTTTTCACGGTTGGCCTACAGGACACGACTGTGGAGTACCACCTACCTGTTTACCACTATCGGTCAGACGGATTCGAAGATACGTAATGTTTTTTCACGGTTGGCCTACCAGACACGACTGTGGAGTACCACCTACCTGTTTACCACTATCGGTCGGACGTATTCGAAGTTACGTAATTATTTCACGGTTGGCCTACAGGACGCTGGACTTGTGGAGTACCACCTACCTATTTACTACTATCGGTCGGACGTATTCGAAGTTACGTAATTATTTCACGGTTGGCCTACAGGACGCTGGACTTGTGGAGTACCACCTACCTATTTACTACTATCGGTCGGACGTATTCGAAGTTACGTAATTATTTCACGGTTGGCCTACAGGACGCTGGACTTGTGGAGTACCACCTACCTATTTACTACTATCGGTCGGACGTATTCGAAGTTACGTAATTATTTCACGGTTGGCCTACAGGACGCTGGACTTGTGGAGTACCACCTACCTATTTACCACAATCGGTCATTATAAGTGTCTAGAGGTCTCGTACTTTCGACCGTCGCCGCGTTGGTCGCGACAAACGTATGAACACAGCTTAAGTGCGATGATCAGCGCTTTACGAACCGGCTAAAAAGATCACTCAAACTGGTCTTATTAGTTCTTGAGCTTCGGAAAAAAAAACTTGAACATAATATTTGGGCCGAAAAATTATTTTTGTAAATTAATATTTATAGTTTTAGTAAAATTTGTAATTTCACTACAAACTTACTTTTCAGATGGGATAATAATGACTCTGCTTATTGGTACTTCTACGGCACAAGGCTCTACAGGGAAGATATACTAGTAAAATCCAAATCCAAGACTAAAAAGAGAAGAGGCAAGAAGAAGAACTGGTTCTACGGTGATGACTGGCTTGATAACGAAGAAATTGATCGAGTTTGGCAAGTCATATGTTTTACCGAAACTGACTGGTATGAACTGACAGCCAAGTTCAGTAAAGCCACCAGCAAGGTTGAGAGAGAATTGTATAGATCATTATCACTAAACTTTTTACCAGAAATACCTAGATTGTTTCTGGACAAGGAGAGACTGCAACGCAAGAGGTAAGGAACATAATTATATTATGTCCAACTCAACTTTAAGTTAGTCGCAACCATTTGGCAGCGTTTTTCATTATAATTTTTAATATTTGGACTATTTTGTGTAGATTATTGGAATTAGCGCCTCGTCGCACTTCAAACCGAGTATTACAAAAGATTAAACAAAGGGAAGAGGACGGGAAACAAAGCGAAGATCAAACTACCGACTCTAGTAGAGAGGAAGAGAAACCTAGTCAACGACTCAAGATAGCTAGAGAAATTCGTGCCAGAAGAAGGATTTTAGTCAGGTTAATTATAGTTTCTTTGTTTATATTTAGATAGCGACCCGCCCCGGCTTCGCACGTGTAGCAGAGCTAATTATGCCTACCTTGCTCCCAGGAATTTATTACGTAAAATATCAGACTAACAATATAAAATGACATCACAGGCAGTTATAAAACAAACGATATAAAATAAATGGTACACACCAAGATTAAAATGCAGGGACATTTTTTTTCGCTATTTTGGGGTATTTTTTACAGTTTTAGGGGAAGTTCGTAAATAAAAATTGCTATCTCCAGTTGTATTGAGAATTAAGAAACCAAACTGGAACCCTTTTATGTCAATGTTTAAGAAACCCCCAGTTCAAATTTCAAGTTAATCCGACCTCCCCCCTCCTCGTAATAGATATATATATATATATATACATATAAATGCATGGGAACTTGCGTGTCGGCTAACTCGGGGAGTTTTCAACCGATAACCTGATATTTTAATTTGAAATTAAAATATTAAATATTTTCCGAGAAATTAAAGTTTAAATAATTTTTTTAGCTTATTTCAATCTCAATTTTCAAATTGAGATATCTCATGTCATTTTCATCCTATTGACATCTGCTTGGCTTCAAAATGTAGGTATTCGCATATACTTTTACGTGGTAATACACGTACCGTACACTTACTTACATACACACATACAAACACATTGACACGTATTTACAATTGCATATTTGCATTCACAGGCGCATTTCATGATTATTTTATGGTAAAAAAAATAATATATATATTAATATCATATTGATAATGTAGTGTAAAAACCGGCCAAGTGCGAGTCGGACTCGCGCACGAAGGGTTCCGTACCATTATCTATAAAAACGGCAAAAAAAAAACATGTTTGTTGTATGAGAGCCCCCCTTAAATATTAATTTTATTTTAATTTAATTATTTATTTTTAAAGTGATTAATATAACTCAATATTCTGTGAATATTTCAAGCGTCTACCTGTTGCCGTTATCAATATCGAGCAAAAAAATCACGTTTGTTGTATGGGAGCCCCCTTAAATATTTTATTTATTCTATTTTTTAG
The DNA here is from genome assembly GCA_963924495.1 of Nemapogon koenigi. Taxonomy (NCBI): domain Eukaryota; kingdom Metazoa; phylum Arthropoda; class Insecta; order Lepidoptera; family Tineidae; genus Nemapogon; species Nemapogon koenigi. The sequence continues at coordinate 16,626,471 of OZ004629.1, read as the reverse complement.
TATTTGTTGTTATAGCGGCAACAGAAATACATTATTTGTGAAAATTTCAACTGTCTAACTATCACGGTTCATGTGATACAGCCTGGTGACAGACAGACGGACGGACAGCGGAGCCTTGGTAATAGGGTTTCCATTTTTACGCTTCGAGTTGGAACCCTAAAAAAGATGATTACCACGTAAAAGTATATGCGATACCTACATTTTGACGCCAAGCAGATGTCAATCGGATGAAAATGACATAAGATATCTCAATTTGAAAATTAGCTAAAAAAATTATTTAAACTTGAATTTCTCGGAAAATGTTTAATATTTTAATTTGAAATTTCAAGGGCAGTTTTAAGCGCATAAAACCTACCTTCAGTCTAAATTTCAGCTAAATCAGTTGAAAAATCCCCGAGTTAGCCGACACGCAAGTTCCCATGCATTTATATGTATATATATATATATCTATTACGAAGAGGGGGGAGGTCGGATTAACTTGAAATTTGAACTGGGGGTTCCTTAAACATTGTATAACGGGTTTTAATGCGATTTCAATGATAAGAGTAGGTTTTTATATTATAACTAGCGGACCCGGCAGACGTTGTCCTGCCCAAACGTTGGCTTGCCTGCACTACCCTACCCCTACCCTACCCCTACCCTACCCCTACCCCTACCCTACCCCTACCCCTACCCTACCCCTACCCCTACCCTACCCCTACCCCTACTCCTACCCCTACTCCTACCCCTACCCCTACTCCTACCCCTACTCCTACCCCTACCCCTACCCCTACCCTACCCCTACCCTACCCTACCCTACCCTACCACTACACCTACCCCTACACCTACCCCTACTCCTACCTCTACTCCTACCCCTACTCCTAGGCAAAATTAAGTTTCGCGAAGCCGACCAAACTGAAAATCAGTACTACTAATGATCTATTAAATTACTTAAATTATATTTTGTGACTATTCAATTTGGTCGCGTTCGCGATATTATCACTTTTGTTGAGTGTCGGAACGCGACATTAGATTCTCCAACACGCACGCGAATTTTAACTTTGTGCGGTGACATTAGGAACACATCTACATTGCATAGACAACAATGAGTGCTTTTAATTTAAAATGAACTTTATTGAATAGCAATAAGGTTCAAATTGACTCTGTTATTATGTGAAAAAGAAAAGGGCTGTTTTTAGGGGTTTTTCGGCAATTATTCGAATTGTCTCACCTTTTAAACCTTCCCTGGATATCTAGGAATATTTTAAGACTAAAATCAGCCAATTCGGTTCAGCCGTTATCATGTTATGTCGTGACAACGGAAAACGGGTTTCATTTTTATATATATAGATATATATTTATTGAGTCAAAGTTTACATCACTCCAGCGTTGCTGATGCCGGACTCACTTCAGTCTCGAATTCTACAGAGCTTCAAATATAGTTTATAAATATTTGAAACTCTGTCCAAAACATAACTTGCCAGTATTAACATATACAGCCAGTATTTTCTACAAAAAGTATGAATGAGTACTCATACTTTACATCCCCCCTTCTACGAAAAAAGTTTAGAACTCGTACGAAACTGAAGCTTACAAAAACTATAAAAAGATCTAACCTACCTAAGACTGGAACAGTTTACATCAATTATGACCCAATATCAGAAGTTACTACTAATAACCGATTAAGATAACAAACCATTACACCAATTATTATTAAAGAAAAAATTAATAAAAAGAAAGACAATAAAATAAAATAATTGAAAATGGTTCAAGTTATTTTAATCCTAATCAATCAAAACCAGTCAAAAAATATTGATCATACTGATTGTTAGGTCAACCTACTTTAAACCAAAAAGACAAAATATTTTTAAAATTAAAAAAAATAAATAAATCCTAACTATCATAAAAAAACACACACGCGCACTAGTTGTATAACAGCTGACAACCCCAAGGCTGTATAGGCTGCATGGACCTGCAAATGCTGCATCAGGCAGCATATGGTAGTATATTACCATATGGTAGAACATCAGTCATCATTTTATTTAAAAAGAATCTGAAAATTACTAATGTTAATTCACATCCAACAAATATATTTAAATAGACTATAAGAAGTATCAATATATGACTGATATTCTTTCTAAGAAACAGTTGTAGTAACCTATTTTATAAAGGATAACTTAAAAGGAAACAAAGTATTAAATAGTCAATATAGAAGTTCACTCTCAATACCTATCTCAATATCAACAATTAGGATAATCTTACCTACTCTATATCATATAAAATTACCTTACCACCCCCGGGAATAAAATGCCAACCATGTTTAAGTAGAGCTAAGATATTACTCCCTCCATGAAATATCTTCATATTGGAGTTTTAAATAAATATGGAAGCTATCCCATAAAGTTTTACTAGAATATCATAAAACCCCATCAAATAAATCCTACAATAAGCTATTATCCTATCAAAGACATCACAATATTAAGATATATCCAAATAAATTGTAATTTGTTTACAAATTAGTATGACTATATAATAATATATGACCGACAAACCACACTTAGAGGCTTTTCCATCTAAATATATATCTCAACAGAACTAGCCACTCGTTAGGTATAGCCTCACAAATACCATCGGCTAAACGAGGGAGACTTAGTCTTCCGCTGGGTACCCTGGAACCGTAACACGGTTTCGGGAGCTGAACCCGTGAAGAAAAAAAAAATAAAAAAAAATGACTATATACTACTATTAGTATATGAAAATTAATACTTAAAATCAATTTAAATAAATTTAGAATTTATACCATTAATTATTGTGCATAAATAACAGTTAATAAACTATAACTATTAAATTACAATTATAATAAAATTCCAATTTAATAAATTCAATAAATAATCAATATTGACAAGACAATCACAGAGCAATCAATATTGACATTTGACTTTACTCTTTATCAAAGTCAAAGAGAATATAATCACGTCAAAGTCATAGAGTAAGAAAAATTAAAATGACAAAACTATTGAAAAAAAATTTATAGACAAGAATGTCATATTCATAAGACACAAGTAATTGTCATTGTCAACTATGACCACTTACCTAAAAAAAATCAATATATCTACATCAAAAAAATATATTAGAGGATGTGTAGCTGATATTAGTACAGCGGCTTCGTCCGTTCGCGCACACGGACCGTCGCGCGCATATCGGCGCAGCTATGTCTCTACGGAAACGAGAGTAACAAACCCGTACTAGCTGTCCGAATCTCTCTTAACTTATTTATTTAATTTGCATTTTATTTAATATTATCATTGTATATTTAACGTTGTAATATAGTTTACCTTTTACTAAATCTATCTATTATTTATACCAGTTTTCAAGTTAGCTCCCCTGTACATATAACCTACAGTTGGTGACCCCGACGTGATTTGAACACGCAACCTTCTGATAACCTACAGATACTTTTGATACCTTTACCTGCGGTAGGTTTCAAAGATAATGTGTCATTTTATTTGACCGTCAGAAAGTATGGCATAACAATGTTATGACAGACCAAATCCTGTGAAATAAATAAAATAAACGTGATGATATCTTATTCGTATCATCAAATCCGTAACTTAAAAGGTTTCATCGAATTATGATGATGAATCAAATTACGAGCACATGAATGACCTATCCTATACCTTCTTTAAAAGGAATCTGCCAATAACCCGAATTTACATCTAAATCAGCAAAATAACAAGAATCATCAGAATTTTTAATGAGTTTGGCTGGTGAAGAGTAAGGAATTCGCGATTCACAAATAATATTATTCGACAACATTTTATCTACATGTTCGCGTAATAAACGATGCTGCTCGTACGACAACCTATATGGAGCCTTATGTACGGGAATAGCATCCATAGTGTTAATTTCAACTTCTGAAATTACACTGGACTCTATCTCATGTTTATCAAAAGTAACTTCATTTCTATATTCACACAAATCATTAATTAAATTATTTCTACATTCTATGGATAAATTTCTAGAAATATCTAAAGAATCAATATTCTTCTCTGGGCAAGAAAAAGAATTTAAATTTTCATTTAACGATGTAGCACAATTTAAATGATATAATTGGTCAGATTTAGACAAATATGGTAACTCTTCATACTCATCTGTTCGTAATTTGTTCATAAAAGTTATAGAACCTAAATCAGGAAATAATACATGATTACTTCTGAAATCCATTGTTATTCCATACCTTCTGACAAAGTTACAACCTAAAATAATATCTGAAGTTATATTTTTAACTACAATAAACCTATTTTCTAGTAATAAATTTGACACAGAAAACTTTAATATTAATGAAAACGTTGTTTCAAGAAATTTGCCATTGGCGACACGCACATAGGGCACTTTATTATTATTTAATTGACATGAACCAATATCTACTTTATCTAATATTTTAAAAAACAACTTCTCGGAGATCACGGAGACGCTGGCACCGCTGTCCAGTAAAGCACACGTAGTAATTCCGTGTATCTTCACTTCAATAAAAGGTGTCAGAGACGAAATAGAGGGACCTTCAATTTCCTCGGCGGCTAGCATAGTCCCGGTGTTTAGTTGTTGTTGCCTCACATCTTGTGATGGCTGTTGTCTATTTCGCAAGGCATATCCATGCGTTGGCTGCTGAGCGACCATTGATGAGTCTCTTCTCTCAGAGTTTTGAAACGTCGGTCTCTGAGTGGGCGTCGAGAAATTATTTCCTCTTCCAGCAGAAAACATGGGTTCCATAGGGCGTATTGGCGGTGGGAACCTACGTGAGGGTCCAGACGTAACTGGTGTTGAAAAAACATCAGTTGGTGCCCGTCGATCACTGAATTGACTTTCGAAATGCACAATTGGTGCATTTTGGGTCTCGTCACGGAAATCACCCCGCGAGCAAGTATGTGTACAAGTGTCCTTATCGCCAACCGTTTGTATTTTTAAAGGCAATGATAAGTGTTGTGACTGAGAGTTAAAAATCTCATATTCTTGTTTGGCCGCATTTTTAAAATCTTTTAAGGTGGTAAACAATTGCGTACCAAATTTTCGCTTATTATAAAAGGACAATGTGGATAATATTTGTTTAATAATAATTGACTCATTCGTAATTTCGGCTTTCTTTGCTAATAGAGTCATTCGATATATGAAATCTAAAGTGCTTTCACCTTGATTTTGCCTTGATGTATAAAATTGAGCGGCATAATCAGTCTGGGTGCTGAATTCTTCCCTTAATACTTGTAAAACTTCATTATAAGTCGTAGAAGCATCACAATTAGTTTAAAAAAAATTAAGAGCTGGGCCTGTTAAATAGTTTATAATGATGAGAGCTTTAGTTTCATCAGTCCATGAATTCAAGGCACTTAGTGTTGAAAATTGGGTCAAAAAATTTTCAAAGGAAGTCGAGATTCCGTCGTATCTCGATGTTGAGGACATTTTATTAATTTCAAACCACTTAGCTTTATCCTCTTGTTTCTTATTATTTTTTTTGTCGAATTATACTTCAAGTTCCAACAACTCCGTAACAGCTTCTTGTCTCCACAAAACTGCAATCTGGGTATACTTCTTCTTCTTCTCTTGGTACACTCGCGATTTTACACTAATCCCGAATATACACTATACTATGATATATTATTAAATTATTTTTTATATCACGTAAATACCGTATTTTAAATATATATACCCGATCAATACAATATTATCAATCGAATATATACCCGGCGCCTCCACCATATAACGGGTTTTAAGGCGATTTCAATGATAAGAGTAGGTTTTTATATTATAATATATATTTATTGAGTCAAAGTTTACATCACTCCAGCGTTGCTGATGCCGGACTCACTTCAGTCTCGAATTCTACAGAGCTTCAAATATAGTTTATAAATATTTGAAACTCTGTCCAAAACATAACTTGCCAGTATTAACACATACAGCCAGTATTTTCTACAAAAAGTATGAATGAGTACTCATACTTTACACATCTATTATATAAAAAGAGAAGTTCCGATTCACTGATCATCAACGCCCAGCCCAAATCCTTGGACCTAGGAAGCTGACATTTTGCACAGAGGTTTCCTTTATTATGTAGCCAAGGAATAAGGAAGGAAATTTCGATATTCAACCCCTAAGGGGGTCAAATGGGGTAAATACGTTTGTATGTAAAATCTTATTTCCTGCGTGAATCAACTTGAAACTTGGTACAAATATTTTTCAATACAAATAATAAATACATATTTCTGGATTTTAAAAACAACCCTTAAGTAGAGGTGCAACGGGGTGTATAAGTTTGTATAGGGAAATCGTATTACCTGCGTGTATGAACTTGAAACTTGGTACAAATATTCTTCAAATCAAATAATAAAACATGTATTTTTGTATTTTTAAAAACTACCCTTAAGGAGGGGTGCAACGGGATGTACAAGTTTGTATAGGGAAAACCTATGTGTATCAACTTGAAACTTGGTACAAATATTCTACAAAACAAATAATAAAACACGTATTTTTGGATTTTTAAAAACGACCCTTACGGAGGGGTGCAACGGGGAGTAGAAGTTTGTATAGGGAAATCGTATTACCTGCGTGTATCAACTTGAAACTTGGTATAAATATTCTTCAAAACAAATAATAAAACACGTATTTTTGGATTTTTAAAAACGACCCTTAAGGAGGGGTGCAACGGGGTGTATAAGTTTGTATAGGGAAAGCCTACGTGTATCAACTTGAAACTTGGTACAAATATTCTACAAAACAAATAATAAAACACGTATTTTTGGATTTTTAAACACGACCCTTACGGAGGGGTGAAACTGGGTGTAGAAGTTTGTATAGGGAAATCGTGTAGGTATCAACTTGAAACTTAGTATAAATATTCTACAAAACAAATAATAAAACACGTATTTTTGAATTTTTAAACACGTCCCTTACGGAGGCGTGAAACGGGGTGTAGAAGTTTGTATAGGGAAATCGTATAGCCTGCGTGTATCAACTTGAAACTTGGTACAAATATTCTTAAAAACAAATAATTAAACACGTATTTTTGGATTTTTAAACACGACCATTAAGGAGGGGTGCAACGGGGTGTAAAAGTTTATATAGGGAAATCGTGTAGGTACCAAATTGAAACTTGGTACAAATATTATTAAAAACAAATAAAGAAACACGTATTTTTGGATCTATAAAAACGACCCTTAAGGAGGGGTGCAACGGGGTGTAGAAGTTTGTATAGGGAAATCGTGTAGGTATCACCTTGAAACTTGGTAAAAATATTATTCAAAACAAATAAAAAAACACGTATTTTTGGAATTTTAAAAACGACCCGTACGGAGGGGTGCAATGGGGTGTAGAAGTTTGTATAGGGAAATCGTATCACCTGCGTGTATCAACTTGAAACTAGCTACAAATGTTCTTCAAAACAAATAATAAAACACGTATTTTTGGATCTTTAAAAACGACCCTTAAGGAGGGGTGCCACAGGATGTAGAAGTTTGTATAGGGAAATCGTGTAGGTATCAACTTGAAACTTGGTATAAATATTCTTCAAAACAAATAATAAAACACGTATTTTTGGATTTTTAAAAACGACCCTTAAGGAGGGGTGCAACGGGGTGTAGAATTTTGTATAGGGGAATCGTGTAGGTATCAATTTGAAACTTGGTACAAATATTCTTCAAAACAAATAGTAAAACACGTATTTTTGTATTTTTAAAAACTACCCTTAAGGAGGGGTGCAACGGGATGTAGAAGTTTGTATAGGGAAAACCTACGTGTATGAACTTGAAACTTGGTAAAAATATTATTAAAAACAAATAAAGAAACACGTATTTTTGGATCTATAAAAACGACCCTTACGGAGGGGTGCAACGGGGTGTAGAAGTTTGTATAGGGAAATCGTATTACATGCGTGTATCAACTTGAAACTTGGTACAAATATTCTTCAAAACAAATTATAAAACACGTATTTTTGGATTTTAGAAAACGACCGTTAAGGAGGGCTGGAACGGGGTGTAGAAGTTTGTATAGGGAAATTGTATTACCTACGTGTAGGTATCAACTTGAAACTTGGTACAAATATTCTTCAAAACATAATAATAAAACACGTATTTTTGGATTTTTAAAAACGACCCTTAAGTAGGGGTGCTACGGTGTGTAGAAGTTTGTATAGGGAAATCGTATTATCTGCGTGTATTAACTTGAAACTTGGTACAAATATTTTTCAAAACATAAAACAACCCTTAAGAAATTGTTAAATTGGGCATGGGGAAATAATTTTACGTGACTGGGAAGATATTAATTTATAGGTACCGAATTTATACTTTTTGAACTTCTGACTGACGGGGAATTTACGGGGGTAAAAGATAAATTAAGGGAAATCTCTGCGTATTTACATAAATTACATTATTATTCCAATTCTACGCGAACGAAGTCGCGGGCAAAAGCTAGTTGACAATAAAAGGGTTTCAGTTTGGTTTCTTAATTCCAAATACAACTGCAGATACCAATTTTTATTTACGAACTTCCCCTAAAATTGTAAAAAAAATACCCCAAAATAGCGGAAAAAAAGGGGTTGCGGTCAATTTCGGAAGTAGAAATTTTAGACTTGTTTTATTCACCAGAACAAACATTTTCCATGGGGTCGCGTTAAATCATAAAAAAATTGCCGATATCACGTATTTTTTGGTTTCTCATACTGCACTATTATAACGTTAACAGCTTTTTTGTCATTATGCCGCTATGTCCCTGCATTTTAATCTGTAATATCTTCGAAAATATTCATTTAAATTACATGCTGTAAAGGGTCATATTGATCTATATTAAATGCACGATGTATTTAAGGTACTTAATTGGATAAGGATTAATGCTGTATTGCTTAAAATCGCTTCGTAAATAAGCCATTATTTCTCGTAAAAAGTAAAGGATACAAAATGGTTATGTGGGTTATCCCTAAGAGATAGACATATACCATCGCGGACTTTTTTGTAGACCTTTTAAAGTGTACAATACTGTAGTACATTAGCATCAAAATCCGTTGCGTAGTTTTAAAGATCTAAGCATACATAGGGACAGACAGACGGGAAGCGACTTTGTTTTATACTATGTAGTGATAGTGAAGTATCAGGGTGTTACATTGTAGGAAACCTGGCCTGTCTCACTTCCCAATTTTTCTCGGATAAATACATACATAAATGGAGCCTTATCTAAGGGCCGTTAAACTCATGTTGGCTTGCACGCGTCCGTCACATGTAGGTATATTTTCGTTCGAATTTCAAATAAATGTACAAAGAGAGTCTTCTTTACTGGTTCTGTTCAGATTTTTAGATAAGTACCAGCATTCTTAACTATAAAGTCAAACCATTGTGATTGATATTTGTAATAGGTACATAATTATTTGTTTAATGTGGATGAAATGTACTTATTTATAATTTGGCCAGGTTAGAAGAAACGTGAATCGCCACATATTTACTGTTTATTGATAATTTGTATTAAGTACACAGAAAGAGTTTAAGCGGAAAATTTATAGAATTACATTAATTTCATTAGAACTAGTCGATGTACGTCTTGCGTGCGTTGTTTGCGTAGCTTAGCTAGCAACTGGTTGCGGCGTGACGGCGGCTCGATCGGAACTAACCAAGATTATTACGCGCTCCGCAAATTCTTCTACAAATTCACTAATTCGTTCGTTCGTTCATTCGAAATATTTAAAACAAAATATAAAGGTGTGTTCCATTTATTTTATAACGTTTGTTTTATAACTGCCTGTGATGTCATTTTATATTGTTAGTGTGATATTTTACGTAATAAATTCCCATGGGAAACTCGTATTTTCTGTGAAGTATATCAAGTTTTAGGTTAAAATTTTAACGCGCCTCTTGAAATAAGCATTTTTATATATTATTATCATGCCACTATAGGGGCACTCAGTTCTAAAACGCCACGCATCAAAACCGAAGACAGCGCCGTAACTCGCCATGTTGTTATCAATTAGGGTTCCGCAATAATCTAGCTAGACGAAAAACAAATCCGATACAGTACCTATAACTCGCGCCAAAAAAGTTGAGCCGTAAAGTATCGTGATTAAATTACGATTTGTACTTTTTTAAACCGCTTTCGCTTGTTTAAATCCATTTTATAATATAAATCCACGCACGACGTTTTGCAAGAAACTACAATCAAGTGGCTGATACTTATAAGATCGAAAACATTTGCAGAACCATAATACATGTTTTCCACTATAACGCTCGCTTCAAGGATAAGTACTATTATAAAGTATTTTACAAAGGTTTTGTAGGATTATTTGCTATTACATTATGCTAATATAAATGCATTGAGCTTAGAACAGTGTACAGAAAGTGTTTAATAGGAAAAAGTGATCTCAATGATCCAAAATGCTATTATGAAACTCATGTACCTATAATAGCCTCAACTTATTAACTTATTAGCGCTTATAAAACCAATACACAAGGGTAAATGGTTTCAAGTATGATTACACTTATATTATCTTTTTAAGGAGACTTGGGTTTATAGATACCGATAAACATGACCCTTTTAAGCGCTTATAAGTGTAACTAACTATTATAGAGTAACTATTCTCCAGTCTGTTTGCTCTTGTTCGTAGCATTTATAGGAGAGTAGAGCTTATAGTGGCCAGTAAACATGACCTTATGACGTTTAATATAAGAGTGAGTGTGATTATAGGTTAAAACAGCATCTTCTGATGTACTTAAAGGAGTAGTAGCAAACACCAGAATCATTATAAGAGTCTTATAAATGCTACACTCCTATAACATATGCACTCTGGGATTATTTTGCTTGTTGGGTATGTACCGCTACTTACATATATTATATTGCTGTGTTCCAGAAAAAGGACGGCGTCGTCTAGTTCATCGGAAGAAGATAAAGAAGAAGAAGAACCAATTGTTAAAGAAATGCCTCAGAAGGTCGTCAGTCGGAAACGGAAACGTGAGACAAGTTCAAAAAACTCGTCGTCCACGGACAACGGCGAACCACCTCCAGAACCATGCGAACCACCTCCAGGACCACGCGAACCACCTCCAGAACCACCAGCAAAGCCTGGCAGAAAGACTAATAATTCGTTGTCCAGTGCTACTGGACAAATACTCATCTCAGACACAGAGGAGCCTGTTAATGGTACTAGGAGGAAGATGAAGACTTCCCAGCTGTGAGTTTAGTTTTTTAGTAATTTAGGCAACTGATTAAGTATAATGATTGTAGTATTATTTAAATGTTATTGTCAATTGGCATTACTTGCAACTTCGTAGTTTCAGACAAACTGAGGAAGACATTCAAACTGACATGTACAAAGTGCTCGAGCAACTGACAGCACATGATGATGCTTGGCCGTTCCTCGATCCAGTTGAAGAAGAATACGCTCCAAATTACTACGCTGTGATCCGCCGGCCTATGGATCTTAACAAGATGGAAGAACGCCTCGATAATGGCTACTATACCGACTTTGAAATGTTCAAATCAGATTTCAAGTTAATTGTAAACAATTGCCGTTTATACAATGGACAAGACAATGGTAAAGTATTTAACTTTTTAATTGTCTCCTCTATTTTATTTTTGTGCTTAACTTTTGTCCATATTTACAGAGTATACAACCATGGTCGACAATTTACAAGTAGCATTCGATCGTCTCACTGAAAAATACATAAACAGAATTTCGTCATCGGATGAAGAAATCGCTGTGGAATATCAAATACCAGCACCTCCTAGAAAACATAAGCGTAAACGCAGTGAATCTCCTCCAGCTCAACTGGAACGTAAAAAGAGTAAATCTCATTCTGAAGATACAGGTAATTATAGTATATATTATATATTATTATTGAATTTTTGTAAGGTTCCTACTGATATAATCCCTATTATTTTCAGTTGAAGCAAAATCAGGCACTTCATCAGATGCTGGCCAAGAAGTGCAACAAAGTGAGAAGGGTAGGAAAAAATCTCGTGATCGTAAGGAGGGAAAAGTGAAAAAGAAACGTCATCGTCACGGTAAACATTCCAAATCGCGTAAAACAGAAGGTGAACATGAAACGAAAAAAGAAAGACGAAACAAAAGAAAACATTCAAAGGACAGTAAAAAATCTAAGGAAAAGAAAAAGAAAAGCAAGCATTCTCACAAGGAGGAAAGTAAGAAGTCATTAAAGAGGTCTTGTTCTCGAGAATCAGTAGAAAGCTCAAATAGAAGTAGGAGTGCTAGTCCACTTCCTTCCATACACACTCCAAGCCCAACCCCAAGCCCATGCCCAAACCCAACCCTAAGCTCATGCCCAAGCCCAACCCCCTCTGAACCAGAGCCATCGCAGGAAACAGATTTTGTTAAAGATAAATATGACAAGATCAAAGGAAGAAAAAGGCACACTTCAAAGGAAGCTTGGGATTCTCTTATTGATTATCAACAATCAAAATCAACTGACAAACAAAAACACACTGATAATAGTGATAAAAATCAAAAATTGAAGGAGACTATAGAAAGACTTAAAGCAAAGAATATGAAGTGCAATTCAACTCTGTATAATACATTGTACCCTTCAACCAGTCGCACCAATGTTGAAAACAGAAAAAGACCTTATCCTCGACTTACAGCTACTAGAGCCCCCGAGTTTGACGATGACGGTGAAGATAATGAGGACAGCTCCGATGAAGACTTTGATCTGGACAATCAAAAGCAATCCAGCAGGAACATACACAAAAAATATAAGAACGAATCTGCATCAGAGGCGTTAGAACAAGCTGCCAAAGATATAAGTAAATTATTGGATGAAGCTCCAAAGTCCTCAAATATGAGTTCACCTTGTGACAGTCCATCAATAACAATATCCACAGAAGACCAGGATAACAGTCGCCAAGATGACGAGTTATCGCAAGGTGAAAGAAGTTCTTCGTGCAATAGAGTATCTCGAATACGCCCACGGTCGAGAGAAACTACAAATATAAAGCGCCGCGAAGTACAAAGGACTATAGATAGACTGCAGCCTGGTAAAAGTAAAGGCAATTTGTTGACTAATGTCTCTACTATTCAAAAGGTTGAAGAGGATGCTCCCCAAAGCACAATTAGCAAAGTGCGAGAATCTGACAGGAGTGAAGAATCTAGCCCTAAATTAAGCTTGGGGTCTGTATTGGCTACAGTAGAATTTACACTTGGCAACGATCATAATTTTAATAACAATGAAGATAGTAAAGATAATGAAAAACTTAATACTTCATGTGAAACTGATACATCCGCATTGACGTCTGTTGATAAAACAGCTGAAAAACCAGTCGAAGAAACAGTTGTTTTGGATAGCATTGAAGAAACTAAATCTAATCTTGAAGAAACTACTCCAACCTTAAGTAAGGAAAAGCATAGGCCAGATCTTAGTGCATGGTTCAAGGCGTTTGGAACCTCAAAACATAACATTAATCCAAGCGTCAAAAGAAAGGTTGAAAACGATCCTAAACAAAAAGTCTTAAAACGTCCTAAACCTAGTACCGTCAAATACGACTCGCCTTCTGATGAAATACCTCCAATTGCAGATGGTGGAGATAGCCCACTTCCTAGTGTCATAAATACGCCACGACAACGTCGGACTAGTACTGGCAGTTCTATTTCTGAACGGTCTTCGTTCAGTCAAGATTTGGACTCGCCGCGTCATCAAATGTCGCACACATCGCCATTACTGAACTCACCAGCTTCGCCTAGGACAGACGACTTCCAGAAACTGGCATACCCAATAATAAATGGCACTGTGAGAGCTGGTTTTTACCAAGACACGGCTTCTATGAAGAGTAGTCCCGAAAAGAGCTGCAGTCCTCGCGACGCACCACAGTCACCGTACTCACCAAGCTCGCAACATGTTTACGCGTCTAACAGTGCTACGGAATCTACTACACTCAACTATTTCGTCGATAATAATAAGAGCCCACTGCCGACTTATGGGCTGAACCAACCACCACCATACTATGACACTGCAAAGGCGTCCACTGTCAATAAAGCCGGTCGCGGCCATGAAGATTACACATCTCTCGGTCCAGATAGCTTTCAAACAGCTCATTTCACTGAGCATTACACTTCAGAAACGTCACCGTACTCACAAGATCAAGGCCAACAATCTTCATATGACACTAACCCACCAGCATCGCACTCTAAGATGTCTCCAACAGACTCTTCAACGTCTACGCAGGTCATAATGGAACCCAAAAATAACACGTTCCCAGTTAAAAAACGGGCTTACACTGAGACAGACACTGTTATCACAAATAATAAACGCGATAGGAAGGAAGAAATTATAAGTCCGCATAAGGGTGACTACCAGAAAATAGTACAAAATTTGCCTTTGGCATCCTTACCATCCACTTCTGTGGATGAAATAGCAATGGCACTGACAGAAAAGTCCGAAATGGCCAAACTGAACGCAATAAGAGAAAGAAGTGCTGCTGACTTCATAGAACGACAACGCCACAATTTGGATTTACGCAGTAATATCCATTATGAGACCAGCGATCTTTCTCTTCATGACAAGAAGAAAGACATGAGCACATTGGCAAATATGTTGTCATCGAAAAAGGACAATATTGATATGATTAATATGGGATACAACAATCACGATATTGAAAGGCGTGGAGGCGGAGAAGTTGAAATAGATTACATGCAACCCAGACAGCTTACCAAGGCCGCCTTGTCTATTCAGCACAACAAGGGTTACGAAGTTGATTCTATTGCAATGAATCTCGGCATGAACAGCCAACAACAGCTACATAAGAATTTGAGCAAAGCTAACATGCCAACGAATATATTACCAACAGAGAAACCTGCACATGTCCAAACTTATCACGATATTGAAAGGCGTGGAGGGGGAGAAGTTGAAATGGATTACATGCAACCCAGACAGCTTACCAAGGCAGCCTTGTCTATTCAGCACAACAAGGGTTACGAAGTTGATTCTATTGCGATAAATCTTGGCATGAACAGCCATCAACAGCTGCATAAGAATTTGAGCAAAGCTAACATGCCAACGAATATATTACCAACAGAGAAACCGGCACATGTCCAAACTTACCACGATATTGAAAGGCGTGGAGGGGGAGAAGTTGAAATGGATTACATGCAACTCAGACAGCTTACCAAGGCCGCCTTGTCTATTCAGCACAACAAGGGTTACGAAGTTGATTCTATTGCAATGAATCTCGGCATGAACAGCCAACAACAGCTGCATAAGAATGTAAGCAAAGCTAACATGCCAACGAATATATTACCAACAGATAAACCTGCACATGTCCAAACTTATGACCATTTACCTACCAGTGGACAGAATGTTAGCAACTTCTCATTAAACGACATTGAGCTAGCTAATAAAAAGCTGTATGCGTGTAACCAAGTAGCAAACAATGCCACCGTTGACTATGGTAACTGGAAATTAACAAATCAATCACTAAAACAAGATATGTTGCCATCTGACTACTCCACTACATACAACACTAGCAGTAAATTAAAAGCAGACATGAGTGTCTCAACTGCAAGTGCCATAAATTACAACAAGAGTTTACAACAATATCATAACTACACCACATCAAGGAGTAATTTGCAACGGTCTCAAGACACACAACAGAATGTACCTTCTGAGTTAAGAATCCCAAATCCCAGAGGAATGATGAAGAGTGACACCTCTACACTGCACAGTGAGTGTGATCTGGTAGGGAAAAATATGGAATCAAGTTTAAAGGCTCAGAAGACAGAGAAACTTATTCAGAGTCATCCACTTGTGAGCAGTCTGCAGTATAAAGCAGGCTTCGGCAATCATTCGTCGCTACAGCTGGAGAGTTTGAGAAATTTGCAAAACCTTCCGCAAATGTTTGAGCGCTACACAAACGACGAAAGATATCTTTCTACTTTTGCTGGTACCTCATCACTGTACCACGACAAATTCCAAATGGCGCAGATGTTCAACAAAAGTACCTCTGATGCGCATCCTCCTAGCACGTCCGTGTACTCGCAACCCTCCACCTCGGTTGCTAAAGATACTAATATCTACAAGTCTCCAGTTAACCTACAAACAACTACTGCAGAAGTTAAAACTAAAAGCAAAAGAAAGCGAGCTACAGAAAGTAGGCATTCGCAAAGTATGGCCAATCAGAGCTACCATACCGCTTCTTGTAACAACGATGTTCTTTCATCTGTAAAGACGAGCATGGTGCCCGGTAGCGCATTTAACTTCGGAGCTTCCGCGAACATGGCACTTGCCGGGGGGTTGTATGGAGATAACAGCGGGTTCTCTATCGAAGACTTTCGCAACAACACTGCCAACCAGTTGATGGCCGCTAACTACATGGCGGCCGCGGTCGCTCATCAACGAAACAATAGCGAAGCGATCACGGAGAAAATAGCGAAGCCAGCTCACCAAAACTCGTCGCACTCAACCGCGACTTCTTTCCCGTTCATGGCACACTCGCAAGTCCGCGCCGCGTATCCCTTCGTGGGCGCTGATTCATCGTCACCACTGTACCAACAGTATTTGCAGAGACATCAGGAAGAATTGCTGCGGCAGACGGGTGCTCAGATCATGGGGCTCTACCCGCCCGGGTATCCGGCAAGCCTCGGTGTACGCCAACAGTACGACGCAATGAACCGACCCTCGTGGATATAGTATCCGCATTTATACCGAGACTTCATTCTGTGAGGTCTGGTATTATGTAAGTGCGAGGAGTGTCATACGCTCGCAACTTGCATGTTGTATCTACAACCATTATGTAGATAACGAATTAATTTATGCAATTTTTTTTGTAGAAATTATGTTATTTATAAGGATGTGCTTTAGTGCTAAAACAATGCTATAGACTACATAAAATAGAATTTTTTTCCTTATGGAATGAAATCAAATTGTGGACTTTTGCCTGAAGTGATAGTGATTTTATTTTATTGACAGTGACAGATATTTAAAGAAGGAAAAACAATCGTTAAATTTTCATAGGTTGTGTAACGTAGAGTTTACAAAAACCGGATTGTCGCGTTTCAGTGGAATGCAACACCTGCCCTGGATTTGACATAGTACGGCTCGTTAGCACAAAATATGGTCTTATCTGATAGAAAGCATAAAACTTTCATGTATATAGTTTAATTTAAATATAGAAACATGTTGACAAACCACCGTATGCGTCCTTCCCCCTGTTTTGTGTCCCCTATGGGTTTTTTTATATATTCTATGACCGGGTGGCGGTCATTTACGACTATAAACCCATCGAGGTAAAGGAAAATTCGTTTCTTTAGTGACAGTTCACTATTAGTACATACTAGAAAGCTTTGCTGCTAGCCTCTTTGCTGGCAGGATTCGAGTGAGAACTTGTTTCATCCCCTCTCTGAGAGAGGGTACTTAACCCATAGGTAAAGGACAAATTTATGTTCTTTAGTAGTGTATATAATTTTAGGTCTGCCGGGTGTCAGCCTGGCAAATGGTAATTTTTCAGATTTTGAGAGTTCCGTAGCCAAACGAAACTCGAATAAGCCTCTGTTCTGCCCGCCGGTTGGATAGTCTAGGTTGGTACTTATATAACGGTTGATACTCCTTTTGGTCGTTTTCATATAGATTGAGTATCAAACTAATTCCACTGAATGTCGGTAGGTGTATTTTAGAAACTATTAGTCCTATCTAAATGCATAAATCGTTTTTATAGAATTAATAACCATGATGCTCGTCACGCTAGGGGACAATCCTTTCTTGACATAGTTTCTATATCTAAATTAAAGCACATACATGAAAGCTACATTCAAGCTTTTAATTTTCCGTTTGTCGAGCTAACAAGCCGTACTTCTAAATAACCCTATATTGACATTTATGTGAGAGTTTTTATTATGAAGAAATTTTTAGATGCTGTTGTAATAAATGTGTACTTTATATTAAAAACTCATTACTATTGATTGTGACAGAACAATGTATTGACACCAGAATATCGAAATATGACCATTGTACATCACTTTAGATTAGTTTTACCACAGCAACAAATAAATTCATCAACCTTTTAATAAATTCTGGTGAGTAACACGTTATTTAACTTTTTGTGAGGGGACATACACATACTTGTGTATTGTGTAGTGTTATATTACACTTTTGTTTAAAGTTTATTTACTTGTGTTTGGAAAGTTTCGTCAAGTATTTATATATTACAAAATCATTTAGATTATGTTTTTAATATGATTATAAATTACCATTACAGATTATATTTTAAAAGTTAAGTATTAAGAGTAAAATCATTTGTAATATTTAGCTATACACACAACATTATAGCATTATGTTATTTTTATTATTATTAATTTTATAGTTATATTTTATAGAATTAAGTTGTGTAAGTTTTAATTTATCTATGCATTTACACTTATATCTTTATTTATGTAATTTGCATTGGACATTTCACAGCTTGCTACTGTTAAGATCTCAGAGTATTAGACATGTATTATTTTAGACAGTCATAACTTCTTTAATATAGGCCTATAGATTATGTAGTACCTAATCATGATTTAGTTTTACATTTTACTTGAAAGAAAATTAGTATTTCTTACAAAAATAAATATACTCGTATAGTATTAGAGAAAAAATATATTATAAAATGTAACATCAGATAACTTTGTTTATAAGAATTTACTTTTATTTACAAAAACACTTGAAATAGATGATGTAAGTATATCTGATTGTTTACAACAATTGTATACATTACATTTTATATAGATCATAAACTTAGTATCACTGTAATTTAGACAACAGAAATCTCACTGAGACATCACAAAATATTATTTTATATAACTTATTGATTTGTAATATCAATATAAGTAACAGAGCAAGCATAACCATTACTGTACTAAAATTAATGTAACACCCGAATTTTTTTCAACGCCAAAGAGAATTATGTTTTTATTGGTTGCAAATACATATTTTAAGTTCATCTTCTCCCTTCTTGTGTTAGTAATTAGCGTTCTTTTTCTCCCATGCACTGTGTGTATGTATACTAAGTTTATGATTGTATATTTTACAGCACATGACATGAATTATAGAGATATAACTAGAATAAACAATTTAATTTTAATGCTTGTTATTTTTCGAATTACCAGTGTATTGTTTTATTTTTTGTATATTTATTTTAAGTTCCATGAATGTGTTTTATAAATTAAGTGACATGTTGTGTACACACTAGAAATAGATTACTACTTTGAAATAAATGTCGGATGTTGCAAATGATAATGAATTAAATCAGTAAATGATTGTGGTTCTCTTAGCTTTAAATGTTCAATTTCAAATATAATTAAGGTCACTCAATTGAGGAATTATATTGAAGTATTCAGTTGTATTATGTAATATGATATTTACCTTTATATTTATGTTCTGTAGCGGTCAAGGGAGCATACCCACCCTAAGAAATAATTTCATGTGTACCTCTACCTACATTATTTTATGTGTCTTTTTTATTTGTTAACTGATTAAAATAAAAACTCACACTAAATGTCAGCCCAAAATCACTGAAAATCACATCCAAATTGGTTCGGCCATAATGGACATACGCACAGACAAATAGCCAAAAAGTATTTTACCGTTTTAGTAATTAATACTCAATTACAATTATTCAATTACTCAATTGTGTAAGTATGTATCATGAACAAAATTATGAAAATCAAAACAAAACTATTTCTATCTTTGAAATAAAGACTAGATTGAAAATATAAATGTATATCCACTATTCATCACGTTTCAAAGCATATCTAAACTGACAGACAAACAATTTTATATATATGTATGCTTAAATAATATTTAAATACAATATTAATTTTAAAATCATAGACATACAGTTAAGCTTTATTCATTTATTTATGTGAGGTGGGTCTGCACCTACCTGACCTACTATATTAAGTTTTTCAAGTGATGACACTGTTTAGTGATTTTCCTAAAATATTTATTAAATAATTATTTTGAACACATTTTAATAATGAAACCAATATTTTTATACACAATTATGTCAAAAATATTTGACGTCTTACATGGGATTCTAAAGATATTAGTTTTATTCTTGAAATTATGAGTACCTACCACATAATCTTTTTATTGTTATGTAGATTGTAGGCGCAACATAGGTTGCAGTGAGTAGAATTGCAATTTACGACTTTAAAAATAATTTTAGGAAAGTCACAATACTTTCTTGGACTATCAAGTGGACCATCCACCCTAAAGGGGGAACTTCTTATGCTACATCTACAGTTTTTATAGTGGCAATTACAACTATTAAATACGCGATAAATAGAGTGGCTACACTTGTATTTGACGGCCAACACAAAGCTTAATGCTATAATTACTGGAATCCTAAAACATATTCATAGCTCCAATTTGCTACTTTTTCCATTTTCTCTTACCAAGTAGGTGTAAAACAACACAAATGAACTTCAGTGATCAATACAATAAGGTGTGCAAGTGTAGCCACAACAACAAATCACTTAACACGGTAATCCCTAACGTTTAGCAACGCGTTGAATTATAGTGGTTATTAATGACGTTTAGACGTAAATGTAGCCGGGACTTACAGAAACTGCCATCTTTATTTTTTACTCAATGAATTTATCAAGCGAAGACGTTATATGAATGTTATGTTAATATTAATACAATATTGTTTTATTCGCAAATTAGTTAATAACATTTAAAATGCGAGCATTTAATTTACGAATGAAACAATATTTTTAATTATATTATCATTATAAATCGTCTTCGCTTGACAATATTTACTTGATTTTATTTATTATTATTTTTATAAAAACTAGTAAACTGAAAACTTGCACCATCTATTGGCAGTTACAGTAAGATGTTTCCCCTTAATTTACAATATTAACAAAAATTAATTAATTATGTTTAGAAGTTAGAAATAAATTATATCAATGTCTCCTTTTACGTTTGTCAATCGCAGCTTCTAAAACAACCCTTTTTATGTGCATTCACTCTCAATTATACATACTTATATTATGTAGCACTAAAATCATTCTAAACAATTTTTCAAATTCGATCACTTAAATAATATTCCAACTAGGAGGAAAATAAATTTGGTGTGTAAATCAAGGGACACAATCCTTTCTATTAAGTGTATTGGGTACTTTAATGTGATTAAAAAATATAGTTACGGCAAAAAAAAATGTAAATTGTATTTATAACTTTGTATGTATGTAGTATACTAGAACATCACATCTTGTTATTGACATCTTGTTATTATTGTTGCAAACTATCATCTCAACACAAATTTGATTCAAAATTATTATTGTTTCTCCTAATAAACCGGGTTCCGGAGCTGTCTTAATACATACAGATGTATGTAATTGTAAATGTTATTGGTCAATATACTGTGCAATATTCTGCATTATGGTATGAAATATTAAGGTCTAGTAGCTGTGTAGCATGGACTTAATGGGTCTCCTCTTGAAATGTATGTACCCTAAACGATATGATATTTATTATCATTAAATTTATTGTACTATTCATATTGTCATCATCACATATTGTTTTATATTAATCATTGTTTTTGAAACTACTGTTGTTTTTATAGATTATAATGCAATTGGATTGTATTTTATTTAATAAAATATTTATATATTGTATATTTGTATACATCTATATT
Organism: Nemapogon koenigi; assembly: GCA_963924495.1. NCBI lineage: Eukaryota > Metazoa > Arthropoda > Insecta > Lepidoptera > Tineidae > Nemapogon > Nemapogon koenigi. The sequence continues at coordinate 16,604,844 of OZ004629.1, read as the reverse complement.
GTAAAAATTATCAAAATTGACATATAGATAGTTATATACATGTATCAAATTTTGTCACATTTTGTTATGTATAGTCAGGGTCAAGGGTACAGGCTCAGCTAAATGTCATACCATTAATAAAAGAGAAATTACGGTACACAGTACCTACAGGCTCTTTTCTTTATTTGACTTAAGTATTTTAAGTTGGGATGGAATGATCTTTAAAATACACGCAAAACAAAATCCCTAGGTGGGCATGCTCCCTTGACTGTCACTGTACACTGTTTTGTCCTAAATGTAGATGTTTTTTTTGTAAATATCTTCGAATATGTGTCTTTTAAATGAAAATAAAAATTATCTACAAAAGAAGTGTTTATGATTATTTCAGGATCCTGATATTCACTTGAGAGTATTATACTTTAGCCATTCTGTTTAGGGAAGTGAGAAATTCAGCAAAAACTGTTTATTTGTTTCCTAATGGACAAAAGTTCCAACTGGATATAGTAAGACATCTCCACTTGACATCTATAGGTAGGTACCTACTCCAGATTATGAGCTGCTCAGAAATCACTGGTTGTGCCAAATCAGCTAATAAATAGAAGTAAAAGTTCATTGGCATAAATAAATATGAATTCATTGTTAATGGGAACACTATCTATATTTTTTTACATGATCACCTTGTTTAGTGCAATGAAAATTATCCTGCCTAAATACTACCACTTTCTCAAACTACTGCAATCAATGTAGCCAATTAGTTGCCAGGATGCGGACTATCTCATAAAAAACATGAAATGTAAAATTAAAGCACAATAGGTATAGCAAGAATAGCAACTAAGTAGTGGGATCTTATATGGGGGCCAAAGCCTATCATTTCATTCACAAATCACTCAATATCCTCTTCCATGTATCTTTTTGCAGAATATTTGTCAACTCTGTGTTATGTATCATGATTTGTCAGTTACGGCTGATTTTTGAGTAAAACTTCTAAACATAGCACTTGGATGATAATAGTACTAAAACAGTCTTATGACACATTTTATATAAAATATAATCTGCAAGGGGCAAATACAGTGGAATTTGTGGTGCTAATGTTTGTTCTGACCTGCAATGGTGATTAATTAGTAGTTTATACCCAGTAAACACAGCAAATTATTATTTAATCTATGCTAAAGCTTACCACTTTGAATATCAATGTTAGGATTTTTCCTATTCCAGACCCCAATAAAACGGATAGTAAGTTAATTATTTTTTACCTAAAATGTCCTAAACTAAAAAAAGCTTACCACTTAGAATATCAAAACACACTTTTAGGTAATTGAATGCCAGCCTGGCTACAATTTGTCCTATTTCAGACCCCAATAAAACAGATAGTATCATAGTACCTTAATTATTTTTTATCTAAAAATGCCCTAAAGTAAAAACCTTACCACTTACTTTTACACAATTTTAACTAATTAAATGCCAGGCTAGGATTTGTCCCATTCCAGACCCCAGTGAAACAGATAGTACCTTACTTTTTTTTACACAAAAATGTCCTGGAGTAAAATATTTATTTGTCATGATATAAGGACATAATAAAACAAAAATGTAAGTTAAAAGAATCATATAGTTTTATTAAGTGAAAATGTTACATTGTATATAAGCAGGTTACATTGTCATGTGATGCAGGTTAATAACAATACATTGTAAAATATTAAATAAGTCACTACATAAAACAAAATTTAAAGGCAGTATTAGTAGACATAGTTTAACAAAACTAGTTTCTATGACTTGGGTAAGTCTTAGAGTACCGCTGCTTCTTGCTTTCTCGTACAATCTCTCTAACATTTTCTTCACTTTCCTTTAAACCAGCAGATAACTCATCCCTATATTCCGACCACTCCTCCTTGCGTTTAGATAGCTCTTTACTCCGTTCCGCCATAGTCTCCTTAACTGTATTAACATCAGACTTTATAAACATGCGTCCAATTGATTCATAAGCAGTCACATTTTCGGGGAAAACTGAAAGGGCCTTCTCAGTCATGTCTATGCGGTCCATGACTTTCTCCAAAGATAAAATACGACAATCCATAATTAGCATCTCACGTTTGGTTTCCAACGATTTCACTTGTAAGTCGGCAAACGCCTTTTTGAGTTCAAGATCCTGACGAAGCATTTTTTAAGGATACACACAATGTCGTCGGTCAGGTCAACAATTTTGTAGTGGGTGGGTGGGCCGTTTTGTTTGGTAACTTCTCTTTGTTGAGTTTTCACTTGATTTTCACACAGTAGTATAATCCTTGGTTTTCACGCTTCACAAATATGATAATGAACACAGAACAGACTTCATAAAGACAACTCCATAGAGTAAGTGAGAGTAAGTAGCAATCATGGACAACTCCACTAAAAGCGTAGACTGCTGAGTATTCTTTTACTTGCTCTGTGAGTATTCCTTCCTTGCAGCTGAGTATTTGGTCGTTTTTTTGACTAACCGTTTCAAGAAACAGATTTTTTCCATGTAACGAGCGAACGCTTTTATGCCACAAGGAAAATCAGTTTAAAAAAAAACATGTTGTTTCAGCGATTCAAATGTACGTTCAACCAAATAATTTTCAAAATCGATTCTGTAGTTTCAGAGATTACCCCTACATCAAATCTTATAAACTGTACCTCTTTATAATATTAGTATAGATTAGAAACATGCACGCATAACATTACTTTGGGGTTCCGTGTTATCATAAATAGAACCGCGACATCTTCGTTACGACTCAAAGGCCAAACCGACGAATCCATACAGGGCCAGCCAGGGAAGGAATGCACGGCCCGAGTGTGTCCAACAGCATAATGGCCGACCCAGCAGTTTGCTCGGCGGCATTCTAGTGTTGGACATTCTCGGGCCGTGCATTCCTTTTTCATCACCGATGACAGTAGTTTCTATGCAAACAATAAATAGCTAAAATAATTGTTCAAAGTTTCCTCATTCTGGTCAAAATAAAAGATGTAGCGGGGGTCCTATGTATGCTAACTAACCATAAAAATTCTACCTAAAAAAATTTCCGAGGTGGTTTTGAAAAAGAAAGTGGTTTGCTGTTCTTTTAAAATGGACCATAACGCTGTATAGTTTATATAGAGAATATAATCACTAGGATATTGTACAGACTGTCGAATCAACGGGTTTTTTGAAAGAATGAATATGTACGATTTACGCTAATAAAAAACCGTTTCTTTTAGCACTGCTTTTCGAAGCAGTTTCTCGATTTATAAAACGGGTTACGTGTTGTTTCACGTAAAATACGAAACGACCCAGCTCTAATTTATTACTTGCTAAAAACAAGCAAGGTGGTCACAGATTATATGTATGTATGTATTGGTATGGAGTGGAGTAATAGACAATAATAGAGTTATCTGTGAGCGCAACTTAGAACAAAAAATTACAGAGATAGCAAATATTTCTATACCAATCGTAGACAGAGTATAGAAAGTCTGTCTAATGAATGGTGTCATTTAGTTATATTAAGGACCCTTGGCTCTCAGTCATCTTGTATCTGTCAAAAATATGGTAAATCTAAGTTAATCCTGGAAACGTGAGTTTATTTATACAAAATCTCCTCACCCCAAAAGGATTGTTATTATTTGAAATTGGATTCAGCCATATTTTTATTATTCATGGGTTCTAAAGAGCCGTTGTTTTCGATACGAGCAGTGCGTTCGCGTATCGAAAACAACGGCTCTTTAGAACCCATGAATAATAAAAATATGGCTGAATCCAATTTCAAATAATAACAATCCTTTTGGGGTGAGGAGATTTTGTATAAATAAACTCACGTTTCCAGGATTAACTTAGATTTACCATATTTTTGACAGATACAAGATGACCTTGACCACCGCCCCTTAATAGTTTTAGTACGACAACATTTATACTGTCACTTTTATAGTTACATACCGTAGAGTTGCCATCTCCAAACTTTGAAATCCAGGATTTGAAGGTAGAAATACCAGGACATTTCGGTTTAAAGCCAGGACTATATATAAGAGCAGTACCTAATTGTTATATGCACTGAAAACAAGGTCAATAAAACAACATATTTTTTTATTAGTGTTCAACTGACATTTAGTTACTTAATTATCAAATCAAATGGAGAAATGATGTTTTAATTATAAATACATATAACAAAATATTATAAATATAACAAAATATAATAAAAGAACATTTTCTACGTCTCTAAGGGTGGACAAACGACAATATGTGGTGGACAAATGAGTTTCTGAATTGGACAAACAGACCTACCCCTCAGAGAAGAAAATCCACCCCTAGGAAGTTGGAAATCCCACGACAAAGTTAAAATCCTTAGATACATACTTATATCACGCATAACTATATCTCTAAGGGTGGACAAACGACAATATGTGGTGGATAAAAGCAATAAAAAAAGTGTTTCCAGATATTTTATTTCGAGGATGCTACTACCACTTTAACCGAAGCCTCTGGAGAAAAGCTAAGGCTCTGCAAATTAAAACAAGGCCAAAAAAAGACACGTCGCAAGGTGTGTTGGACTTGCACGGTTACCTAAAAATTTATTACTGCTGGATACCAAATATTATGTGATGGCCAAAAGTCCAGTTGGTGAAGATATAAGAAAATTTAACATATGAGGGATATATTAAAAGGTTAAAAAGAACGAAATACTTGATTATTGTTGCTGTGAAAATGAAAAAATTAGAACATGGCATACAAAAATAAATAAATACATAGGTCGCAAAAATCCAAATCTAGCTCATTTACTAGATGTTTTAAACACAGATTTGATTTAAGAAAAGTCAGTAACAAAAAGAAAAAAGAATACGTAGAAAATGGAAATCAATTCGCAATAAACGACCTGCTGGGTTAGCATATATTTTGACAGCGACACTTTCGTTTCGGTCGAATGGCCTTGAACAGGCCAAAACGTTCATGTCCAACAAGGACCGGCCAGAGATAGCCCGGGGCCGAGAGGTCCGGCCCAACAATGTGCGTGCAAATTTGCTATGCCGGGCAAAGACAAGTACACAGAATTTGCCCGCACATTGTTGGGCCGGACATTCTCGGACCGGGCATGCCCTGCACAAGAATGCCGAGCAATTTGCTTGGCCGGACAAAGACAAGTACACAGAATTTTCTCGCACATTGTTGGGCCGGACCTCTCGGCCCCGGGCTATCTCTGGCCGGTCCTTGTTGGACATGAACGTTTTGGCCTGTTCAAGGCCATTCGACCGAAACGAAAGTGTCGCTGTCAATATGTATGCTAACCCCACTGGATCTGACCCTTGACCCAACTGCCAATTTCAAGGCTCCTAAGGTTACGGTCAAAACTCTTAGCAAAAAGACCATTGACCGTCACGACTATCGGTACAATGATCGCCGACTTCACATCCCACATGTCGACAATCTCGTGAGCCAAGTCAAGATATTTTGATTGTTTATCTTTCTCAGCTTTCACAAGATTGTCGTCATGTGGGATAGTGACATCGATTATCATTGCAAGGCGCGCTGATCGATCTACCAACACAATATCAGGCTTATTGGCAACAATAGTTCTGTCTGTGATGATAGATCGATCCCAGTAGAGCGTTTTTATTTTTATTATTATTATTTAAAAACAGAATGACACATATATTACATCTAGCTACACAACAAGTCAGCAGTTTCTTGATTAATTAATGAATGTGGTTTTAATTCCTCGATAATAGTGGATAGCTCAGCAGTTTTCTTTTGCAAACGCCATGTCTTCGATCTTAAAGCAGCTAGTTTCTTTATTACATTTTCACCTACTATTGTTTTCTTCTCCAGTTTCTTTAACAGGTTTTGTTTTCGCGGAGTTATCTTAACCATCGAGGCTGACACTATCTCTTGGGTCTGAAACACATAACAAAAAATTAAAATGCTAACAAAATACACACAATAACAAGATGACGTGTAGTTTCTCTACTTAACAAAGTGTTTTCAAATTCTATTTCAATAGGAACTTCTAATGGTAAACTTGATGAGAGGTTATCAGTCTTGAATGAATCGTCAAGCTGAAACCCATTATTTATATTGTAAAATTTATCATTTTAATAATTTCTACATACTGATAAAAAACTTGAATTGCAAGTTATTTGCAAATAAAAAATAGCATTATGGTGATTTTTATTCACCACAAAAATATGGGGTGATTCAGTTTATGAAACGGAATAATGAAAGTCAAATTCGCCACTAATATACTTACAAACAATAAAAAAAAAACGCACATATTAATAATTTAAAATTAATTAAAGTGGTAAAAAATTCAGGAGCGGGGTATCCCTTACAATTTATAATCCAAAGTGACATACGCAGTACGCAACCATCTGATGAATACAGGGTTGCCAGATTGTGGGTTTTTTTCGCGATTTTGGGGGAAAATTTGAGTGTTGGGGAAAGATTGGGGAGACGTTATCGTAGGCGAAATTGTTGGGGGAAAAACACACGGGTTCGTTTCCTAATTCGCAATTTCTTACTTACACTTCGTGGTCAAATACTTCTATATAATTTTTCTACTTTAGTTAATGCTTATTTCAAACTTTGAGTTGACAATATCACGGTGAGTACAGATAAAGTAAAGTCTGCCCCACACGAAAAGTTGATATTGGATTAAATTTAAACTTTTGTGATGGCAACATTAATAAATGTCAGTCATTGTCAGTCACCATCTATATAATCTGTGGTTACGAAAAGCACTGTGGGGGTTTTTTTTAATAAGGTATCATTTTGGGGAAAATGTTTTTTCAATATGGGGAAATATAAAAAATTGCATCTGGCGACTCTGAATGAATACGACTCTCACTTTGGTCGGTTAACACCAATTATTTGGATTGTATTTTATCATATTTAGACTTTAAATCAAATAAAAATCTGCATATTACTGATAGAAAATATATACTGATTACTAAGTTTAATGATCTTTTGATTTACTTACTGCGTCTCATCAAAAATTCAACTTACCGATGAAAGGTTATGTTTGGCTTATTTCACTTACTACGGCTTTTACAGCCATAACTTAAAGAATATCGATTAAGGTTCTAGAACACAATTTTTTCGAAACTTTAATTGTTTAAGCGCTTAATTCTTTCGACACCCATAATTTGTCTGCCATCGGTGGCATTGATATTGATGGCAGACAATAAAAACTGATACGCAAATAGAGACAAAAAACTTTAGTGTCGTCCTGCTCACACTTTCATAATTTGACATTCGCGCCTTCTCGCTGCTTGTAATTATTATTCTTTTAGTAGCTCGTCTATACCTATTCTCTGTCTACGTTACATACTCTTTATATGAGGAATTATTAGGTTTGATACTTTCGCTGATTTTGGTAAATTCTATAATTGTATTTAAGAACCTGTATGTTTGTATTGTAAATTGATATGCAGATTTATGAAGTTTGTTTATACCGTTTACAGTTTTGAAACGAATTTAAATAAATTTGATACATAGTGTAGAGTAAGTATGATATAATAATAATCCTTTTGTCAGAAAATTTTACCGTAAGTATAGGTACGGTTCTTGAGCGGTGGTCGTTAGATGCGCAGAACACTATTTTTGGGTCTGCTTGACGGTATGAGGTATTAATTTTAATTTTACCAGCAGTAAAAAGCAATTGAAAAAAAACAAACACCAATAAATCAATTATAATAAATATACAAATTATATTGCACTCGAATTACATATGCGCAAACATTCCCCCACTTTTTCGTCGAGCGCTCAAGAACCGTCCCGGTACCTATAAGTACCTAATATTAAAAAAATTTTAACAATCGAAAAAGTCTAAAAATTGTGAAGAGTAATAAACGTATAGATATTATAATCTATGGCAATTATATGATGTCAACAATTATTACCTGTGGCCTGTGGTTGACTGGCAAGCTAAATTGTCTTTGTATGGTCTCTATATGTATTCTTATATTAATAAAACTTATTAAAAAAGTATTTTAATCAAGTAGGTACCTATCATTATAAAAATTGAAAGTATCAAGTCTAGCAATTCCGTGAAAGTCTAGTGTTTACAGCTTAAGATTTTTTAAATTTGCCGCTCTTTTGAAATGACACGATTCACTGGACAGACATAGTATAGAATAGACTCGCTCTTAAAATAATAATAAACTTGGTTGGAAAGAGGTGTGAGTAAGCGAGAAATATAATTATTTTTTGTCTATATTTGCGTATCGGTTTTTATTGCCTGCCTCCGATAGTTGTTTGACAGAGGCAGACGATATTTGTTGTCGTGAAATAATTGTGGATAATATAGGTACACTTTATGAACTAGTTTTTGTTATATCAGTGACAAATTATATGTTATAAACATTTCAATTATGATAAATTGCTGTGTTGTAGGCTGTAAAATCCGTACCTACTGAAATAAAACTTAAAAACGTATCTATTCACCGGTAAGAGAATTTGTATGTCATGCCACATTTAATAAATCAAAGGACTGATTAATAATGTCGACATTTAGCAAATTTAGTAAAATCTCATCATCTAAAATATAGAACAAACTCGTTTTTACAATATAACCCGACCTATGTACGTGCATATGGGTATAATCATAGATCTTAGGAATACGCGCGCGCGCCCCGCCCGCTACGAGATATGGCATGCTAGAACATTTGAGCGTGTCACGAATTTGTCTAGACATTTGTACAAATTCTCTTCGCGTTTTCGGCGCCTACTGAGAAAAGTATCTCTCGATTTAATTCTATAAAAGTTACAAATAAATGCCTTATTGTTCGGTTTTGTCGTGCAGAAACCACAGTGGAAAAACAAATGTATCAAACTCCGGTATTTTGTATCACAAGTAATCGGATGCCATTGTGTGCTCTTTGTTGTTAAGTGTGCGTGACAAGTGACACGCTCGAATGTTCTATCATGCCATAATATCTCGTAGCGGGCGGTGCGCGCGCGCGTATTCCTAAGATCTATGGATATAATAGTCAGCGTCATAAGAATCTATGCCATCTTAGATGGTAGGGTTATCATTCTTTTAGGGGTGCCAGCTCAATATTTATTTTTCTAATATTTGTTTATTTTTAGGTTTCCCAGACAACCATTTCTAAGGAATAAATGGATTGAGAGAACTGGCCGAATTAATTGGGAACCAAATAGCGACTCCCGGATATGTTCAATACATTTTGAGTCAAACTGTTTAAGAAATTCAAAATGTGCTACATATCTGAAACCACAATCAGTGCATACAATTTTTATTCAGGTGAACTTTGATGGGATATCATTACTTTTTGTACAGAAAATATTAGTAGGTAGGTACCTACTTATTCATAATAAAATTAATAACTAATGGTTTTTGTTAAACTACTGTGTAGCGACCAAACGGATAATAAACCCACCAATACGTTACAGGAACTAGCCTATTTTTAGTGTGGCAACACCACCACGTTTCCACCGGCTGGCAACACTACCGACTGAGCGGAGAGTTTTTCCAAGCCGGTGAAGCGAGCTAATCGTTTACGTGTAATTTGTTTAATAATGTGTAACCATGAATATAAACATAGTAAAGTATTTCACTCTTTAACTTTCAACCCGAGTCTCATGCCTGCCGCCCAGAGCTAGTCTAAAACTGTATTTTGTACAATTACAGGCATATATGTAAATGCTCCTAATAGTTTGAAAAAATATAATAAAATGATAAAAAGTTACTAGTTTCTGATTTATTCCTTTGTATTCACCCAACTACCTATCTGGATGCCAAATTTTAACTTTCTAGGTCATCTGGAACTGGGTTTGAGTTTTGATCTATAGGTCAGTCAGTGATAAAAATAACGATTTTTGGACGTTAATATCTAAATAACCGTTTGATTTGAGGTGTGTGCACCGCTCCCCACCCCGCTGCTCCACGGCCGCTGCCAACATGAGCTAAATTTTACATGTTTTTGAGTTATGAGGGGGTCAAAAGTGGCTCCAAACACTGACCAAATGGTTCGTGTAAGTTGGCTTGACACGCTGCCGCGTGTCTAGTTATAAATAAATCATACATATTACCCTATTATAGGTAAAACAATTTAGTATGACAACATTTTGTAGAGTATTATACGCTGAGGCCTATTTAAAAAATACTTTTATTTCACCAGTGCTATGCTATATTATCACCTAGTAATTTGTTATATGTACTAGCGGTTTGCCCCGACTTGGCTCGGATTAACAGTTATATACAATATGTATAATCTATATTATGGTACCTATGTAACAACTAGAGAGTGGAACCTAGGCCCTTAGTAAGCACGTAGCCAGGGGGAGGGTCCAGTGGGTCCGGACCCCCGCCCCCCTGAAATCCGTCACGGACACTTTTTGAAATTGAGAATTTTAAAAAGTAGGTAATTACTATCAGTTCAGCTGAGCTGATGAGGTCGAGTCAAGCGATCTAGGATATTGACCTATTGCAGAAAAGATGTAATAAAAGGTAAAGTCGTACTTTGATTTCAAAATAATGGCTTGGTTGGTGGAACAGAAAATCCTGGCTACGTGCTTGGCCCTTAGGGGTACTCTAGGTACTCCAAAGGTCACAAAATGAAAGTAGGTTCAGTATCTTTTGATGTAGTGGTGTTGCTCTGATTTGTCGACATGGACCTGTAAGACTTCTCAAGGTCGGCGGCCTGGGTGCTATTGTGGGGGAGTTGATGAGGGAAGAGAATAATAAGGCAGACGGATATAAATATAAACAATGTATTATACAAAATATTAACTATTTATTATACCTAATTAAAAACCTACTAATTTATTATCTAAATCCTAACTAGATATTTACACAGAAGCTATATATTGTAACGAGTAGGTAATTAAATCGCACACATAAACACATCAAAGTCAACAGACGTCTCTAGAATATCCAGAAAGAATCAACTACAAACGAAAATGGACCGTACGTACCTAACCATAAGTACCAAATCGGCCGCGGTCAGTGTGTAGGTATTTAACGCCGAGGCTCGTCTACAACTTTGTAGAATAAACTCGGCCTTTCTGGAGTGTTCGACGGTCGACGGACGATAAAAACAGAGGATGGTTACCGGAGGAACACAGTTCGAATCAGAGCGACCAAAGCGAAAGAGCGAAGCGGAACTTTGTGCGACTAAGTGTTATTCTAGTGTTTTCATTTATCGTTGTGTTAAAGTAAAGTTTGTCTATTTAATCGGTATTTTGAATCTCTTCGAACCCTAGCTCGTAACAAATTGGTGGCAGGAGTGTGGGATTAAAAAATGCCGATTACACCACGTGACTCGTCGTCATCACGGCGACCCCGACCGACACGCTGACGACAAGCTGCTGCTGGACATCACGACGAGGAGGTCGACGAGACTGCTGCTGGAGTTGATACGGGTGCTGCGGGTGCTCCCCAGGCATTCGATATGGGAATTCTGGTTCGGCTGATGGAGGAGCAGGCCCGACGACAGGAGGAGGAGGCCAGACGTCAGGAGGAGCAGACTCGTCAGCTATTGGAGGAGCAGGCCAGGCGTCAGGAGGAGCAGACTCGGCAGCTATTGGAGGAGCAGGGCGTCAAGAGGAACAGGCCCGACGTCAGGAGGAGCAGGCCCGACGACAAGAGGAGGAGGCCAGACTTCGGGAAGAGCAGACTTGCCGGCTGTTGAAGGAGCAGTCTGCTAGCCTTAAGGAGCTGCTTTCAGAATCACTGGGAAAGGTGACGATGTAGGTGAAGCAGCTACAGAGGGTTACAGACATGCACGAGGAAAGAATCGAAAACCTCGACATCCGTTATGAAGACCTCCAACCGCACTGTAAGAATCTCCATAGGGAAATACAGACAAAGATGAGCGGAGAACTGGATGCAAGACTTAACGACCGCTACGGAGAGTTGGAGGCACGATATGACAGCCGATGCGAGGGGCTCCAGAATGAAGTAAGGAAACTGAAGCTGACCGCTCCTGTTTCTGGAGGCTTCGTCTACTACGTCCTGGACAGCGTACAAATTGCATTTCCAAACGGTCTCTTCAGCCAACGGCTGGACAGACGAGCAATCTCTGACTGTTTTGACAGTGGCTATAAGGGGCCGTGCACTTTCGGTTCTGGAGGCCTCTCCAGACAGCCTGATCGAGGCAATGGACTCCAGGTAGGGCGACAAACACCTGGAGCACGTCTACCGAGCGCAGAGCTGAGAGACAGGACGCAACATGCTGGTGAGAGCCTGCAGCAATGGGCTCTGGAGATCGAGAAGATCGTAAGGAAGGCGTACCCATCTGCCGGACAAGAGTTCATTGCTGCGAACCTCGTTCAAGCATTCATCGACGGCATCCGCAGCATGGAGGTAAGAGCTGCAGTTCGACTGGGCAACCACAGCACCCTGAAAGATGCACTGGCCCATGCTCTAGAGGTGGAAGCCGTAAAACAGGAGCCTCGTTCTCAGCGATTGCGACAAGAGGCGGAGGAGTCTACTCCAACAACGACACCTGTAGCAGGGAGGCGTAGCTACTTACCCCGCTGCTTCTACTGCCACAAGCGGGGTCACCTTAAAGCTAGCTGCCCGGCGCTAAAGCGACAAGGCACGGATCAACGAGTGCCGAAACGGGACGTCGAAGCTGATGTCCGTGCCGTAACTACGGAGCTTCCGGAAAACGAGTAACAGCCAGAGCCACGGGGCGGGTACTGGCTGCTCGTGACACAGCCCCAAAAGTTACCATACGACAAGTTTTCGACTGGAACAGTCTGGTGATCACCGGCGAGGTCAACGGGACGCCATGTGAGATGACGATCGACACAGGAGCAACGCGTACGGTTGTGAGTTCTCAGTTGTTGGGACGATCTATGAGCAGAACCAGACGTCCATCTTCCTGTCTCAAACTCTTCACGGCAACCGGTCAGCCTATACCCGCATACGACGAGCTGCCGGTGACACTCAAGGTGGGTAACGGGGAGTACCCACACACCGTCATCGTGGCCGACATTATAGACGACTGCATTGTCGGACTCGACTTTATTAAGCGGTTTGGCATCGACTTGCGCAACTGTGTACTGCAGTGCGGCCATGAACAGGTATTTTTGAAAGGTGGTTATGCTGGCTATGTGCGCTGTGCCAAGGGTGTCAAGCTGAACCCATAGTCGGAGACGCTTGTCGATGTGGAGTTACCAACTAATGGGGACCCCTCCATTACGAGGTGCTCTACATCGACCACCTGAAAACGTTCTAAACATAAAGTTTAGTAAACAGCAAGAGTGGACGAGCTGTAGTAAGGGTGACTAACTTCAATGGCACTCCTGTCACTCTTAATAAGGATCAAGTCGTGGCAAAGTGCGACGAGGCGAATTGTATGCGGAGCTGCATCCCGTGGAAGCTGTCGGCAATGAAAAATAACCCCTTGGAACTCGTCGATATTTCGAAGAAGGACTTGTCAATCTCCGAGTACAAAAGAGCGAAGGAGATGCTCACTTGTTACATTAACATCTTTAGTGACAGAGATGGGCATCTCGGCAGGACGTCATTGGTGAAACACACCATCAACACAGGCAACGAGTTATACGTTAACGTGCTCGACGAATCCCGGTAGGAAGAGAAGCCGAAGTACAGTGCATGCTGGAAGACATGAAGAAGGCTAATGTCATCGAACCTTCTTTGTAAATAAAGTACCTACAGTATATTAACTAATATGTAGTTTAATTAAAAAGAAGTTAAAGTTAAACACATGGATTCCAGAAGTATGAAATATTGAAAAGGTAAAGCTTTAATTATATAATACATCTTACAATGGATATAATATTATAACATTTCCAATACATTGTCATGTAAAGTGTATTTTTTTGACTACTTGGTAAACAAACTATGCATGTCTTTTTTTAAATAAGTTGCCATTTAAAACTCTTAAAAGACGATATATTAACAATTTTACATAATAGAAAATTATTTTTTAACAATTCCACGGCCATACAAGATTAAACACTGGAGATTGGCAGAATTGCGACGATAAGTCAGCACTGTTGCCATATATCAAAAGAAGAACATTTTAAACCTATTTTACATTTGCAGAACTAATAATAATATTTTTTAAACACTTTTAAAGACATAAAAATATATCACAAGAAAAGTCTACACTTTATAAACATTCATTTTCTGTGAAGGTGTGTTCTCCATACAAAGTTCCAAATCTCAGACTCCTCGGTGACATGCAACATGGTTAAAAATTGTCTACTAGATAAGTGAATTTGGGAACTAAGTTGTTTCTAATTTGGCTTCAAATTCTACGACGAAATATTTAATATTTCTTACTTTTTTTTCAGTTCAAATTTTTGAAGGGTACATACACTTTTTTTTTAAGTTAATTTATTTTTCCTTTTAAGTGATTACAAATATAAAAAATCGGCTTGGCATTTCATCAAGTAATGACAAAAATGGACTTCAATTTAAATCTGTTTTCATTCAAAACTACTGAACCAAATTTCACTAAAAAAAAAGGGACCACACGGGAAGCACCAGCTTTCAAATAAAAAGAGAATCATCAAAATCGGTTCACCCAGTCAAAAGTTCTGGTTTTCATTTAAAACTACTGAACCAATTTTCACTATAAAATGGGACCACACGGGAAGCACCAGCTTTCAAATAAAAAAAGAATCATCAAAATCGGTTCACCCAGTCGAAAGTTCTGAGGTAACAAACATAAAAACAAAAATACAGTCGAATTGATAACCTCCTCCTTTTTTTTAAGTAGGTTAATAAGTTTTATATAATAACAGTAAGTAAGTAATTAGCATCATTCTTAATTTAATAAAATTATATAGGTTATAGTCAATAACTTTCTTTTCTGTCCTTCAATCTAAAACTACTCTAATAAAAATCAAGATCCCAAAAAGTGATTCTTAAATTGGCCACCTTCCGTCCTTTCCTACCCCAGACCTTCTTTATAACTCCTGCAAGGTGTTAATGGTTCATCAATTATTTGTAATGCACACAGCACTTAAACAGCACGCACTAATCACGCTTTACAAACAGATTTTACTTGTTTCTAGGACCACTTTTATATAGATTAAATGCTTAATTAGGCATATATGCTGTTATCTATAGAAATTGTAAGAAAATTCTCCAAGGAGGTCTACAAAATATGTGCTATGAAGATACAGATGAATTATTGAATATTTTAACTTGAAACCATTTTGTAAATTACGAACCAAAATTTTTCTTTCTTCCGTGTATTTAAAACATGTTCCAGACGGAGATTTGTTGTAATCACTTATTTTCCTGTGTACCCTTGGCTGTAACCTTGAGGGTACAGTGGAAGATAAATTATTTTAAATTATGTAAGTCTAAGATTTTGTAAGACGACGCCTCTACTAGATGTGTTGTTTAGAACAAACAAACGTGTCACTTTGTCACGCACGCACACAACTTTAATTTGCAACCATACACTAAGCATTGACACTATCGATAAAAATCATATGGCGACTAGACAGCACTACGGCCGAAATGGCGTGCGTGAAATCTACATAAATAAAAACAAATAAAACAATTTTAAAATGACTTACTTGTGATATGGCACACCAGAATTTGATAAATTAATTGTCCCACTATGATTTCTACACGTAATAATAGAACAATACAGCATTATTATCAAAGAAAAACAATTTTTACAGTAAAATCAGTTAGCGGTGTAAACGTCAAAGTCGGCAATGCAGACTGACGCGTTCTTTGTCATATAAGACAACTCTCTGGCACGATCTTATAGTGAGCGTAACACATCTAGTAGAGGCCACGCATCGTTTTACAAAATCTTAGATGTAAGTTAAGCCAAACTAGACTTTAGGTACGATTGTTGTAGAATTGCATTTTGTAAGTGAACACATTATGTAAGTCCTTTATTGCCTGAAACACCAGGACCTAGTTCAGGCACTTTATCTAAGTTTATATTATTATTGTCTATGTTATTCTGTCACATAAGTTTTTCAATAAAGGTTATATTATATTATTCATGAGCTTGAAATAATTCTTCTATCTTCAACATTCGTTCAGTTTCAATTTTATTTTGAAGTTCATTGTTCATAGCTCTAAAATAATCTATTTCACACTTTAATTTCTCCTCATACTCCTGTTTCTCTTTAAGACTTCTTTCTTGTCGTGTCTTTAAATTGATGGTTAGCTGTTCAAAAAGGCTTTCTCTTAATGTGGATGAGGTGGATTCAAGATATAATTCAGATATGAATTGTTCTTTTTCTGCTACCATTTTATCTTTGAGTGCTTCATTTT
Source organism: Nemapogon koenigi (assembly GCA_963924495.1). NCBI lineage: Eukaryota > Metazoa > Arthropoda > Insecta > Lepidoptera > Tineidae > Nemapogon > Nemapogon koenigi. Next base: position 16,588,642 of record OZ004629.1, on the reverse strand, counting down.
CTTGCAGTAACTCCGAATCATACTCAAAAACACTTTTAAATTTTTCAATTACTTCTAAAGATATATTAGCAATCTCATTTCTTAATTTCCATAATTTTATTTCATGTTCCACTTTAAGAGAATACCTTTTAAGCTGACCTGCTCTTCTTAAGTTATGTAATTGTTCTTTTAAACTATCTCTGAGCTGATATTGTTCTTCTATTAAGTTATGTAATTGTTCTTTTAAACTATCTCTGAGCTGATTTTGTTCTTCTATTAAGTTATTTAATTGTTCTTTTAAACTATCTTTGAGCTGTTGTTCTTTCTGAGCCAAATGAATATCCAAATAGCTTCTTAATGTAGAAAAACTGGTTCGCAGGTGCTGGTTATTTTGATGTTTCCTTTCCAAATATTCAACTTCAAATCTTTGCAACTCCTCAAATTTAACTTTTACACAATTTATTTCATGTAATCTCTTTTGGTGTTTTATCAAGTATGTTTTAAAATCATTCATTTTTACACTTTACTATAGAGAACAAGGGCAAGTAAATGTAAATTTTATCCAATGATGGAAATAAAAGTGCAACACGCGCAACCGCGCAGGTCAAAGGTACAAAGATAAAATCAATACTCCTATGTTTGCCCTCACGTTAGGAAAGAGCTCTTATAGACCAGTAAAGATAGATTTCCAGGTGAAATAATCTTAAAAAAGTTTATTCTTTCACAGATGGTTATGTACCATTTACTGATTATAACAAATCGGTCCAGTGCGTTAGGAATAATTTAGGTATTTAGAACTATTACTCATGTGTAAAATATTTTAAAGTTAATTATTTCTCCAGAATCTTGTTTGTTGCACAGTTTACAGCATATAAACGAATTTTATAACAAATTCGCCCAGTGAGCATTATTGTCATAGACAGACTTTTACGTTTTCGAGCCGCAGATTCTAGATAAAGATATTAAAGTTTGAAATATCAACTTATTTTGCTTTTAATGCTTAAAACAAATCCTTATATTAAAATTATAACAAATTGGTCAGTTGCTTTACAAATAAAACGGCCTTGAACTTTTCATACTCATTTAATACGACATAAAAAATCCGAAGTTTGTAGAGTTTGTGTATAAGTCTTTGTAGACACTTAAATAACATATATTATAAAATTATAACAAATTGGTCAGTTGCTTTACAAATAAAACGGCTTTGAACTTTTCATACTCATTTACTACGACATAAAAATTCCGAAGTATGTAGAGTTTGTTTATAAGTCTTAGTAGACACCTAAATAACATATATTATAAAATTATAACAAATTGGTCAATTGCTTTACAAATAAAACGGCCTTAAATTTTTCATACTCATTTACTACGACATAAAAATTCCGATGTAGAGTTTGTGTATAAGCCTTTGTAGACACTTAAGAGTGTAGTGTACCGCGTCCATGTCCATACAAACGGAGAAAACGTTTTACTACCCCTAAATATCATTTAATTTTAACGATTTTGTAAAATGTTACTGACATAATGAAAAACTACGTACGTATTTTTTCCTTTTTTCAAAATTCGTAATAGGTCAAAAGTTATAAGCCCCTCAAATCTCGTTTTTTTTTTGTTCATAACTGGCTCGTAATAAACCGTCTGTATTTGAGAAACAAAGCAAAATTTCAAAAAAAGCAAAACGTAAGTACGTAGATTATAATCTGCTAAAACGTTTGACACCAAAATTATAAGGTTTCGTTATAGTTTAGTAGGTGTAAATCGTTTTCCCCCAAAACGCAATTTTCAACGAAGAACATACCTATGAACACTCACGAGCTGCAGTGTTCTCTGTCGCACTGATGCCCGTGGAAAGAGCGCGCTTGAGACAGAATATGATTTTCTAAATACCTATTTCGCTGCGTACGCTGAGCTACACGATCCTCTTAAATAACATCGATTATAAAATTACAATACATTTGGCAATTGGTAATTTAAAAAAATATTTAAGCTGTGGTCAGCTTGGTCAATGGTCACCAGATGCTCTATAGCAGTAGCACACTTATCGTGTAGGGCGTGACTGTGGTCGTGTTTACATCGGGTCTTGCTATCATATAGTGTTTAAAAATAAAATAATATACATATCGACTTGAAATAACGCTAAATGTGTGAAGATAACAGTGAATTTACTGGATAAATGTTATACACCTTACAAATCCTGTATTACCAGCAAATGGCAAAACTATTTACAAAGTTACGAGCAAGCTGCTAACACCTGGTATATTGTGAAGATAACCAATAGAGGGCACTAGTAGTACGTCCATAATGGAAGACATCGTAAAAATTTTACAAAGTATACAAGATGATCTATCAAAACAAAAACAAGATATGAAAGAAATGGAGCAAAATATCAAGGAATCTATTAATAACAATATAGACGTAAAATTCAACCTTATCGAAACAAAAACTAAACACTTAGAAATAAAAATTTAACAACAACAAAAAACCATCGATATCATAGATAAGCAGTTAAAAAGAAGAAACGTCATATTTTTTGGGATAGAAGAAAAAGACCAGATTAGACCAGTGGTTATCACAATAACAACGACCAGCAGACAAATAGAAATGTTGAAAAAGAAAAAAATGCTTAATAACACAAGTATTTATCTGAAAGAAGACTTTCCACCTAGTGTGTTACAAAAACGAAAAGACTTGCAGGAAGACCTTAAGCGCGAGCGAGAGGCAGGAAAAAGAGTAGTTCTACGCTATGACAGAATTGTGTTATTGAAAACACGAGAATCAGAACCTCGTACACCCACAAAGAGGAACACGAATAAACGTTTTATATCTACTTCACCTGAGGAGGCAGAGAAAGAAACTACAAAATATAACAACGAGGGGAAGAAACAAGTATATAAAAAAAACTAATCGCAAACCATAACTAGTTTTTTACGCCCGTCGCAACTAAACCTTAACAACCGAACACTACCTAGCGAAGATACTCAAAAAAACTAATTAGCGCCTCTTCAACCTCCCTACCTTCTCCAAGCCGGCTGGTCACCGTGGAGGATTCCGACCGTTACCTCCTAAACCAAATATACAAGAATAATAATAAATACATGAATAAAAGACAAAAATCACAAAGCCTCTATATAGCAAGTATCAATGTAAGAACTTTACTATCAGATAGTAGAATTGAAAAATTTAAATACGCCATTAAGGCAATAAAATGGGACATATAGGCGGCTTATGCGAAACTAGAAGAAAGGAAATATTATAAGAATATCCCGAGTTTATCTTATGCCATACGTCTCGGTCGAATAGAGAGTTTGAATCTTAATAATTAAAAACCACTAAATACAAAATACTTAATATAGTTAATATAAAAGTTACTTGGACCGTGCATTTCTAGAAATATGAACAGCTGACAACTCCACCTGGTCGCTTGTTCAAATATGACAGAAGCATACGCAAATGAAGATGTAGACCTTTTCTATTAAACGGTACAATCTGCCTCACACAAAAAAAAAAATCCTAAAAAGGGATGGACAAATGTTTAACAGTGTGGGTACCAAGGGACAGGAAAAGGAGAACAGGGAGACCAAATAAAAGATGGAGAGACATCCTCAGTCATAGATAGGTCGCAGAGGCGACTACTACCAGCATGCACTAATATTTTTTACATGTTTTTACATGTAATTATCATACATAACATTATTTTAAAATGTAGATTAAGTTTTCACGTAAAAGTTTAATGGTAGTAGCAATAAAAGGCTTTTTTATTTTATTTTTATTATATACAAACTCTATAAAACTTCGGAATTTCTATGTCGTAGTAAATGAGTATGATAAATTCAAGGCCGTTTTATTTGTAAATCAATCACCAATTTGTTATAATTTTATAATATATATTATTTAGGTGTCTACAAAGACTTATACACAAACTTCGGAACTATTATGTCGTAGTAAATGAGTTTGAAAAAATTGAGGTCGTTTTATTTGTAAAAAAATTGACCAATTTGTTATAGTTTTATAATACAAATATGTTATTTAGGTGCCTACAAAGACTTATACACAAACTCTACACACTTCGGAATTTTTATGTCGTAGTAAATGTGTATGAAAAATTTAAGGCCGTTTTATTTGTAAAGCAATTGACCAATTTGTTATAATTTTATAATATATGTTATTTAAGTGTCTACAAAGACTTATACACAAACTCTACAAACTTCGGATTTTTTATGTCGTATTAAATGAGTATGAAAAGTTCAAGGCCGTTTTATTTGTAAAGCAACTGACCAATTTGTTATAATTTTAATATAAGGATTTATTTTAAGCATTAAAAGCAAAATAAGTTGATATTTCAAACTTTAATATCTTTATCTAGAATCTGCGGCTCGAAAACGTAAAAGTCTGTCTATGACAATGTGCACAGGGCGAATTTGTTATAAAATTCGTTTATATGCTGAACATTGTGCAACAAACATGATTCTGGAGAAATAATCAACTTTAATATTTTTTACGCCAAGTTATAAGTAAAAGTTCTAAATACCTAAATTATTCCTAACGTACTGGTCCGATTTGTTATAATTTATGATTTCAAGCATCAGTAAATGGTACATAACCATCTGTGAAGGAATAAACTTTTTTAAGATTATTTCACTCCATGACCAAATATTTCGTTCCAGTATAGTATTATAATCCAAAATAGTAAACACGGTCACAAACGGCACACTTTTATATTATTTAAAGTTGAATTTATTTTACAAATTAATCACTGTAGAGCGAGGAATAATCACAGAGCAAGTAGGGAAAAGGAATAATATAATATCTACAAAGAGTATGTACCATAGAGTAAGTAGCAATCACTAGTCGGGACTCCCATACACTGTCATCTGTATGGCGTGAAAGTGTAGGCTGTATAATCAGTGATGAATAATTTTAACTTTGTTATAAAAGTGATGAAATGAAACGAGGCTTTATGCAAATATTATGTTTAATTAATTTAAAGATGAAAAACGTAATGTAAGTGGCTATAAGCAACGAAAATGAACAGCGTATAGTTTATAACGCCTGATATAAAACTAACATACAAAATAGCGACTTGCTATAGTATTATTTTGGTAGGCGTTATGTATTGCATTCTAACTTATCTCAACAAAAGTTATAAATAAATTATTTTTTGAGAATTTGTTGACGGAGCAATCAAAAACAACATAAATTTATCATGTTTTATTATTTACTTTTTATTTAAATGCTTCTGGACGCTGGAAACCAGCTCCAAAGACCGACATCCGGACGCAATACTTTATTATTGTTTATTTAAAAACTATTAAGGAGGTAACGCTCAAATCAAATCCATCGTTAGCTCCGTCGAATGAGCTCAAATACGTCCAAATCGCTGAAATTTGGATGTTAAGTAAATCAGGGTTAGACTGTAGTCTGCGTGTGCCACTAGAGATGGGTAGTTCATGAATGAAGCAGGCTGCCGCAACCACAGAGCAAGATATTATTGACTGCTGACATACCTTAGATGAATGACATACTCTACTCTCCTTGCTCTACTATATAATCTATGCTGCTGACTATGAGCGTAAAACAGCGCCATTTTGTGACCGTCAGGCTGTCCAACCAACTTCACTTTAGTATGGTGTGCAAAAAAAATACTCTGTATTAAATGAAAGTTTATTATTCATATTTTCTCGTTACAATATATCTACTTCAAAATTCAGAGCGCGACAGATGAAACATTATATTTGCGTATGGTAGGTATAAATAATGGTACGAGTTGCGAAGTGCAACCTCTTCATAATACTCCCCCTCACGAACATCAGTCTTTATCAGCACAAACCCAGCCTTCTTCTTAATTTAGTAAATGCTGGTGTTGGTAAAGCTTTTGTAAGTAGGTCAGCTTCCATGTCTCCAGAATGTTTATACTTTATATCAACTTCTCTTCTTTGTATACATTCTCTGATAAAATGTTTCTTGAGATCAATATGCTTCGACTTGCTGCTCACAATAGGATTCTTACATAGATTCAATACAGGCTGATTGTCATTGTATAATGTTATTAATTTCTGACTTCTTCCCATATCTTTCAGTATTTGTTTTAGGTGAATTGCCTCCTTCGATGCTTCAGTTACCTATAGACATGTACTCTGCTTCCGCAGTAGATAAAGCAACAGTCTTTTGTTTTCTGGACTCCCAACTTATCATATTACTACCAGCATATTTAAAAGTGTAACCTGTATACGAGCGTCGATCAATCGTACAAGCTGCCCAATCAGCGTCGGCCATTCGAGTTAGAAAATAACCTGTTTTCTGTTACTTTAATTTTAATTCTTTGAAACCTTGTAAATATCTGAGTATACTTTTTGCCGCCAGCCAAAGCTCCTTTCCATAACATGTGTTATATTGACTCAGATAACTAACGGAATGTAATATGTCTGGTATTATTGCTCTTGACAGGTACATCAAGCAACCAATTAAATTTTGATATGGAAATACCTCTTCAACAGTTTCATTTTTTCTAGTTTTAAATTTATTTCCATAGGAGTTGACACAGGCTTGCAATCCTTCATGTTATATTTTTCCAATACATTATCTATTCTTCTGTGATATGTTCACTCCATTATCTTCATATTCAAATTCTATTCCTAGACAATAACTTAATTTTCCACAATCTCTCATCTTAAACAAGTTCATAAATTTTTGCTTGATTTCTAACATGACATGTTCATTTCTGTATGCGATTATTAAATGTATTTGTATCTAGTTTTATAAACCATTGTCGTTCAGATTGTTTCAGGCCGTAAGTAGCTCTATTTAATTTACAGATTTTTTCGTTTCTGGTTTTTGTCAAATCTTGTAGCATTTTCTTTGATTTTATGTTCACTTCTTTATTTCCGTTTCTTTGTTCTTCTACAACTATTTCATACTTCTCTATATCTTTTGGTATTTTCATATAAATATCTTCTTCAATATCATCATTTAGGTAAGCCGTACATATATTTTTTCTTCTACGGGATTAGCAATGAGCAAGCTATTGGTGCTAAGCTTTGTTACAGGTGCATATGTTTCAGTAAAATCTATGCCAGGTTTTTGTGTGAATCCTCTGGCTACTAATCGGGCCTTTAATCTTTCTATTTGCCCGTCTTGTCCATATTTCTTCTTTAAAATCATTTTGCTATCGACTATATTTTCGTTATTCTTTTTCTCTGTGATTTTTTATATGTGCTTTAATTTCTTCTTTGAAAGTTTCAGACCAATATTCTTCATTTTCTTCTACTTCACATAACATAAGAACTAGTATCGTAGGTAATATTCCCACCATTTAGGTGTCTTTTATTTGGGTTTTTATCATTATCGTTTTTGTCTTCAATGTTTGTAACGTTGTAATTGTTGGTTTAATTAAGATTTTAAAGAAAATAAGTAAGCGGTTAATGTGACATAAGAAAACTATATTTTGAATGACATTACAATGATGATACACAAGTTTTACTCTAACACTCTAATTAATAAACTCGAAGTAGCGACGTAGTAACTAAACTGTATTTCGTGTCCATCTAACAAATCTGCAATTCATTATTATAGACGGAAACGAAACACAGTTTAGTTACTACGTCGCTATTTCGCGTTTATTAATAAGAGTGTAGGTGTCTATACTTTACATCTCCCTTTCTTTGTAAACTAAAAACATTGTTTTCTAAACTTACATTTTGACTCAACATATTAATTTTGAATTATCATGAAAATAATATTAAATTATAGATTTTTTTGCAAAACATACTATTATGTTAATGGTTAACTAATTATTATTATACCTATAATCATAAATTGCACAGCACAACTTAATATAACTTATAAAATAATATTGTAATTACTAATTTAAGTATTATTAAAGATCAAGTATATTTATTGGTTTAATTATTCTACCGAATCTTGATGATCTTAGTGCTGTCGCTGGTTGAACCAGGTTTGACTTCTGCAAATGATTAGAAGTGTTTAGTGACGAGCTTGTTGATGCTGGGGGTGACTTAGGAACAGCTGGTGATTGCTCTTGTGCTGGAACCTGTTGTACTGCTGGTTCACCTGTGTATTTAGTTTCAGGAACTACCATTCTGTTGCTGGTAATGTCTGCTTGTGTCTTGTGCAGATGACTGAAGATTCTACGTAGGATTTGGCCTTGATCAGTTTGAATGATTACAGATATTGGTAGACCTTCAGGCTTTTCTACCACTCTTGCCCCTTCCCATTACCGATGAGCAACTTTGTGTCTGACTTTTTCATTAATTTCAAAATTGTCTGGTCTTTTAGTGTGTTTATTACTGTAGTTGGCTTGTTCTTCTCTTAATCGTTTTAGTTCAGCTGTGACTCCTTGCATTATTTTTGGTTTTAGGTTACTGTCTTTTGTAGGTAATGGAGATCTGGTTATTCTGCAGTATAGACGTTGGTTGGGTGAACCTAAAATATCATTTCTTGGTGTATTTCTCCAGTTTAATAAACCAAGTCATCATCGGACTTGTCAATACTACATTTTTTAATATGTTCTTGGCTACTTGAACTGCTTTTTCGGCGAGCCCATTGCCTTGATGGTGATGTGGACTGGCTGTGACATGGTTAAATTTCCACTCTTTTTGAAAGATCTCGAATTCTCTAGACATGTATTGTGTTCCATTGTCAGTTTGTAGCTCTTCTGGTATTCCATGTACAGAAAACCATCTTTTCAATTGTTCTATAACTTCATATGAAGTCTGACCTTTTAGCTGTTGAAAATCTAAATATCCAGAGTAGCTGTCACAGATTACGAGGTAAGTTTTTCCTTTTAATTCAAATAGATCAGATGCAACTATTTGCCATGGAGGTGTAGGAATCTTTTTAACTAGCACTATATCTTTAATATTGTCTTTTTGTGTTTGTTCACAGACAGAGCAGGTTTTAACTAGTTTTATGATGTCGTCATATTGTCCCTTCCAGTAGAGAATTTGTCGTGCTCTTCTTAAACAGCTGTGTATACCTGCATGTCCTTGATGAATATTCTTTAGCATTTTAGGGATCTGATTTTGGTACTACAATTTTATTTCCTTTGAAAATTATTCCTTTGAGATACCTCAATTCTTCTTTAAAGTTAAAATAGTGTTGTAGTTCTGTGGGAAGTTCACTAGCTTTTTCTGGAAATCCTTGTATTATTGTCTGAAGTAGTAACTGTAAATGTGGATCTTCCTTTGTAGCTGTAATTAACTCCTCTTTTGCGTCAAATGCCATAGGTTGTACAGAACGCGCGCGTTACTTTTGATACGTCCGGTACATTTGGGTCAGGGTTAAAACAACCCTGCCGAGGGTGTACCTACGAGGTAGATACACCTGCTTGGCTACAATCAGAGACACGCCGATTCACCCAAATCAACCAGTAATACAAAGTTCCACTTACTTGAGCGTTCTTGGCTTCTGTACAGACTATCGGCGCCGGGTCTCTTTGCTCGTATCCCTGATTGTGGTTTATACTGTGTGGCCGATCTTTCGCCTCCTTTGGTGATCCACACAATACACTATCTAATTTACAAGTTATTTATTTAAGATATCTTGCGCGAGCAAGCCGCTGTTGTTGACAAGGAGTCATTCGATCTCACGCTCGTTCAGTGAACCTTGACCGCGACCGATTTGAATGAATGAACATGTCTCAAATGGCGGGAAGTTTCAACCGAGTCGAACGCATCAAAATGAAAACTATACATTCCGCCCACCAAAATGCAAACTTGTATTTTTAAATAAACCAAGTAAAAAAACGGAAAGTAATACACCGATCATATAAGGAATATATGCCTATAATTAGTATACTGTAACTATAATTTAAACACTGATCATATAAGGAATATATGCCTAGAATATGTATAACTATAACTTAAAATCTAAACACCGATCATATAAGGAATATATGCCTATAATATGTGTGTTTATAACTTACAATCTACGAAACTATAAGTTGGAGAACGTATAGAATATATGAACTAAAAAACATGAAAAAAAGAAGTTAATCTGATTGTTGCATTAATATGCCCTGATGACAATGTTTACGATGCATTGTCTCTTTAGTAAGATACGTAAGTTTAGAACCTCTAGAAAGCAGCGGTGGATGTGTATGCTTGTATTTCAAGTCCTATCTAGGTAAGAGTCCGCCCACCCTAAAGGTTCCCTGATTGTCTAAGAAATGATTAAGACTTCTAATTTGTTTCGAACGAAGTTTACCTTCCTTCAACTGAAGAGCATCTCTCTGACAATATGTGAAAGGCGATTCGTAAAGTTCTCTCTGATTTGTGGTTAGTTCCCCAGTGGGTATATTTTCATGGCGAAGGCTTCGTATCAGTCGAACACGCTCTGATCTTTGTACCGATGAGGGTCTCCTACGCACCAAGTCGATAGAATTCGCATTATCTTCAATCAACAATGATTGAATATGTTCTTCAGATCTCAACTTCGTAACATCCACTGTAGCGTTGACGGATGGTCCACATCCGAGTCCCGCCCACCATGACGCATGCTGGGGGACATCACATGGAATTTGACTCGTCAAAATTATGTCAGCTGGATTTTCCACAGTAGGCTCTGGTGAACGTTTAGCAAATATAGTAAGACCGTCGACTTGCGGAGGTCGTTGTACTTCTTCATGAAATTGGTTATGACTTACAAGAAGGGAATAGTTAGATTCAGTGGCCTTGATACCAGCGCTTCCGAGGAGGAGCCAACCGAAGACTGAGTTAAGCGCTGATGGTTGATTAGGTTCACCACTGATGTTACCAGGTAAGAGTACTGATGAGAAAACTTCTGCGCCTAGAAGAACGTCTATTGGTCCGGGTATATGACAGTCAGGATCCGCTAACGTTAGATGCTGAACATGACGCCACGATGACATGTTCAGCCTGATTGATGGCATCTCACCACAAATACTTTGTATAGTAAGAGCCTTGACACTAAATAATCCTGTCCCGTTCTTGCCTACATCCAAAGTGACGACGCCAGAGACTGATGTTGCTATTTGACCTAAACCTTGAACTCTGGGTGACGTCGATGTAGTACTTAAAATACCCAACCTTCTAGCTGCCTGTTGCGTTATGAAATTTGCTTGACTTCCGGTATCGATGATAGCACGAAGTGATTGGAAGTTACCGGATGAGTCACGAACATCGAAGTAGACAACATAACGACCGAATTATCACTAGTATTTGTAAGTACTCGTACGGGTGACACGCTTGAGTTGCTTTTGTCCTCAACTGATTTAGGATTATCGAAATGAAGAAGTGTATGATCACGTCGATGACACTTTTGACATTTAAAAATCGATTTGCAATCCTTCAGAATATGTGAGGCCTTAAGACAATTGAAACACCAATGCCGTTTCTTTACGAACTCCATTCTTTCCGACACTGGCATCTGACCGAAATCTTTGCATTGAGTAATATAATGCGATTCCTCACATATAATATACTCACTTCACTCATACCACCCAGCACACGGCGGAAGTCATGAGGCGATGTGACTTTCAGATTTATGTTAAGTATTTATTTCCAGCAAGTAAAAGCTAGCTCGCGCTTATTCCTATATCGATCTACAAGAGCCTGATAAGCCTCGCGATAATATTCACCTGTAGCAGGAAAAGTACGAATAAGTGTCAAAGAATCACCCTCGAGACTACTCACTAGATACTGCATTCGCTCACTGTCTTGCAACTAGTTGTTTTCATTTATAAGAGAATCAAAAATATCATAAAATTCAGACCAACACTTTATTTTTCCTTAGGTAAATTGATTTTTGGCAACCGTATGTGACTATGATTACAATACTGAGATGCAGGTGCAATTGATGGTGATACTTGGTTAGTAGCTGTTAATTTGCGATGAACAGTGCCGATTTCAAAATATATTTGATCAAAACCGGTTCGAATTTGGTCTTCATCATCCTCAGACTCGTCCTCCATTATGCTCAAAATATGCATATGAGCATCCTCAAAACTACTCACTACCTTTTTTACCTCCGAATTATATGTTAAGAACATATCCACTGATTCCACATCGCGCATCGCTAGTCTCGCGACTTCAAGTGTCTTCGATAATCGATTAATCGCCAAAGTGCGCTTGCGACGTAACGACGGTAAGTCGTGTATAGTAGGATATTCCATTTCCATCGATTTAGATTTAATTTTCTTCATAGCGCCCATCCTTCGCTTCGGAACGTACGACATTGTTAATGAGCTAACCAATATTGAATAGAACTAACCTAACCTATTACAATTAGAAATATTATAAAATACTATTTGTATACCTACACTATACAGAAAGCACACCGATAATATAAAGTTTTGTACCTACTGTCAGCGTCAAAGTTAACTCGAAACCGATTACTAAACTTAGTACAAAATAACTGATGTAAACAAACGAAAACAATAAACAAAAAAAAACTAATGTTATTAAAAACTTCGCAAAATAGTTACTGAAATATAACCTCACTCACCATGATAAATTTAAAGCACCGAATAATAATCACAAACACCGAAAACACTAGAGAATTGTTCGCAATTGAATTGCCATAAACTTACCATGCAAACATGATGAAATAGTTCAGTAACACCGATATGATGAAACGCCACTTAACAAAACGCTATCAACAAAATATTTTTATAAAAAACTGAAGTAATTTTTATCACTAAATTCGATATTCAATTCGCTAATCGAATCGATTCTAAAAATAATCGATACTTTTTTACTCGTCTGGCAACCCTATCTGATCATCGACAATAAATGATTCATTCAATCAATCGATTTGCTTACTTGAGCGTTCTTGGCTTCTGTACAGACTACCGGCGCCGGGTCTCTTTGCTCGTATCCCTGATTGTGGTTTATACTGTGTGGCCGATCTTTCGCCTCCTTTGGTGATCCACACAATACTGTAACGAGTAGGTACTTAAATCGCACAAATAAATACCTAAACACATCAAGGTCGATAGACGTTTCTAGAAACATCCAGAGAGAATCAAGTACAAACGAAAATGGACCGTATGCGCCTAGCCATAGGTATCAAAATCGGCCGCGGTCGTTGTGTAGGTATTTGGCGCCGAGCCGCATCGAGGCGTGTCTACAACTTTGTACAACAATCTCGGCGTTTCTCGAATGTTCGGTGGGCAATATAAACAGAGGATCATTGCCGCAAGGAAGACAGTGCGAATAAGAGCGACCAAAGCGAAACAGTGAAGTGGAATTGAGTGCGACTAAGTGATATTCTAGTGTTTTTATTTATTTAACTGTATTTTTGTGGTGTTGAAGTAAAGTTTGTCTATTTAATCGGTATTTTAAATCTCTTCGAACCCTAGCTCGTAACAAATTGGTGTCAGGAGTGTGGGATTAAAAAATGCCGATTACACCACGTGACTCGTCGTCATCACGGCGACCCCGAACACGACAAACTACTGCTGGACATCACGAGGTTGACGAGACTGCTGGTGCTGCTGGGAATGCTGCTGGTGATGCCGAAGCTGCTGCTGGAGCCGCTGCTGGTGCTGCTGGGACTGCTGCTGTTGGTGCTGGAGCTTCTGCTGGAGTTGATACGGGTGCTGCGGGTTCTGCGGGTGCTCCCCAGGCATTCGATATGGGGATGCTGGTTTGGCTGATGGAGGAACAGACCCGACGTCAGGAGGAGCAGGCCCGACGTCAGGAGCAGCAGGCCCGACGACAGGAGGAGGAGGCCAGACGCCGGGAGGAGCAGACTCGGCAGCTATTGGAGGAGCAGGCCAGACGACAGGAGGAGGAGGCCAGGAGCCGGGAGGAGCAGACTCGGCAGCTATTGGAGGAGCAGACTCGGCAGCTATTGGAGGAGCAGGCCCGACGTCAGGAGGAGCAGGCCAGACGACAAGAGGAGGAGGCCAGACTTCGGGAGGAGCAGACTTGCCGGTTGTTAAAGGAGCAGTCTGCTTGCCTTAAGGAGCTGCTTTCAGAATCACTGGGAAAGGTGACTATAGAGGTGAAGCAGCTACAGAGGGTTACAGACATGCACGAGGAGAAAATCGAAGACCTCCAACAGCACTATAAGGATCTCCATAAGGAAATACAGACAAGGATGAGCGGAGAACAGGATGCAAGACTTAGCGACCGCTACGGAGAGTTGGAGGCACGACTTGACAGCCGATGCGAGAGGCTCCAGAATGAAGTAAGGAAACTGAAGCTGACCGCTCCTGTTTCTGGAGGCGTCGTCGTCTCCGGCCCTCGAGTCAAGGTGCCGCCGTACGACGGGACTACGTCCTGGACAGCGTACAAATTGCAGTTCCAAACGGTCGCCTCTGCCAACGGCTGGACAGACGAGCAATCTCTGACCGCCTTGACAGTGGCTTTAAGGGGCCGTGCACAATGGGCTCTGGAGATTGAGAAGATCGTGAGGAAGGCGTACCCATCTGCCGGACAAGAGTTCATTGCTGCGAACCTCGTTCAAGCATTCATCGACGGCATCCGCAGCATGGAGGTCAGAGCTGCAGTTAGACTGGGCCACCACAGCGCCCTGAAAAATGCCCTGGCCCATGCTCTAGAGGTGGAAGCCGTGAGACAGGAGCCTCGTTCACAGCGATTGCGACAAGTGGCGGAGGAGGCTACTCCAACAACGACACCTGTAGCAGAGAGGCGTAGCTACTTACTCCGCTGCTTCTACTGCCACAAGCTGGGGCACCTTAAAGCTAGCTGCCCGGCGCTTAAGCGACAAGGCACGGATCCACGAGTGCCGAAACGGGACGTCGGAGCTGATGTCCGTGCCGTAACTACGGAGCTTCCGGGAAACGAGTAACAGCCAGAGCCGCGGGGCAGGTACTGGCTGATCGTGACACAGCCCCAAAAGTTACCATCCGACAAGTTTTCGACGGGAACAGTCTGGTGATCGCCGGCGAGGTCAACGGGACGCCATGTGAGATGACGATCGACACAGGAGCAGCGCGTACGGTTGTGAGACCTCAGTTGTTGGGACGATCAACGAAAAGAACCAGACGTTCATCTTCCTGTCTGAAACTCTTCACGGCAACCGGTCAGCCAATACCCGCATACGACGAGCTGCCGGTGACACTCAAGGTGGGTGACGGGGAGTATCCACACACCGTCATCGTGGCCGACATTATAGACGACTGCATTCTCGGACTCGACTTTATGAAGCGGTTCCAGTTTGGCATCGACTTGCGCAACGGTGTACTGCAGTGCGGCCAGGAACAGGTATTTTTGAAAGGCGGTTATGCTGGCTATGTGCGCTGTGCCAAGGGCGTCAAACTGAACCCATACTCAGAGACGCTTGTCGATGTGGAGTTACCAACTAATGGGGACCCCTCCAATACGAGGTGCTCTATCATCGACCACCTGGAACGTTCTAAACATAAAGGCTGGTTACTCACTCCAACTTTAGTAAACAGCCAGAGTGGACGAGCTGTAGTAAGGGTGACCAACTTCAATGGCGCTCCTGTCACTCTCAATAAGGATCAAGTCGTGGCGAAGTGCGACGAGGCGAATTGGATGCGGAGCTGCACCCAGGGGAAGCTGTCGGCGATGAAAAATAACAGTGCAAACCCCTTGGAACTCGTCGACATTTCGAAGAAGGACTTGTCAATCTCCGAGTACAAACGAGCGAAGGAAATGCTCACTCGTTACATTGACATCTTTAGTGACAGAGATGGGCATCTCGGCAGGACGTCATTGGTGAAACACACCATCAACACAGGCAACGAGTTACCTATACGTCAACGTGCTCGACGAATCCCAGTTGGAAGAGAAGCCGAAGTAGTGCATGCTGGAAGACATGAAGAAGGCTAATGTCATCGAACCTTCTTTGAGCCCATGGTGTTCTCCGGTTGTGCTAGTTAAGAAGAAGGATGGCAGCACTCGCTTCTGTGTGGATTATCGTCGACTGAACGACGTAACCAGAAAGGACAGCTACCCTCTACCCCGGATTGACGACACCTTGGACAAGTTGAGTGGAAACCAGTGGTTCTCAACACTGGAATTGAAGAGTGGATACTGGCAAGTAGAGATCGATCCCAAGGACAAGGAAAAGACTGCTTTCTCGACCGGAAATGGACTGTGGCAGTTCAACGTCATGCCTTTCGGGTTATGCAATGCTCCCGCAATGTTCGAAAGGCTGATGGAAGTTGTGCTTGCGATCTCGTTGGAAAAGCTTGCCTAGTCTACCTGGATGACGTCATCATCATGGGACGCGACTTCAACGAGCACCTGGGGAATTTAGAAAGAGTGTTTGCCAAGTTGAAGCTCGCGAACCTGAAATTGCATGCCAAGAAGTGTAGCTTCTTCAAGAAACGTGTGAATTACCTCGGGCATGTAATTACAAAGGATGGCGTAGAAACCGACCCTGTCAAGACAGTAGCTGTACGCGAATGGCCCACCCCGCGGAACAAAACAGATGTTCGGGCGTTTCTTGGGCTGTGCTCATACTACCGCCGCTTCGTATACGACTTCGCGGGAGTAGCCAAGCCCCTACATCGGCTGACGGAGGACAAGCGTTCGTTTCAGTGGACTGAGGACTGTGAGAAGTCGTTCCAGGAACTGAAACAACGGCTGTGTGAAACACCTGTTTTGGGCTATCCGGACCAAGTCGGCGAGTTTGTGGTGGACACAGACGCAAGCAACATCGCCATTGGAGGTGTGCTGTCACAACGGAAGGGGGACAAGGAAGTTGTGATAGCGTATTTCAGCAAGGCTCTGTCGAAACCAGAAAGGAACTACTGTGTAACCAGACGCGAACTTCTGGCCGTAGTGAAGACAGTACGACACTTCAACAAATATCTCATCGGAAGGAAGTTCAAGCTACGGACAGACCATGCGGCGTTGAAATGGCTACTTCAATTCAAGGATCCTGAAGGACAAGTCGCTCGGTGGATCGAGCAGTTACAAGAATTCGATTTCACGATCGAACATCGACGAGGACGGATGCATGGCAATGCTGACGCACTGTCACGCAGGCCGTGCCCTGAAGATTGTAAACACTGCTCGAGGCGAGAAATCGGTGATTCTGTCATCAAAGTGATTACGACTAACAACCTTAGTGACGAATGGGCGAACGAGACGACGAGAGACGAGCAACTCAAAGATAACAACTTGTCGCCGATAATGGAATGGAAGACGCAGAATGTTCCAAGGCCCGGCTGGAATGTTGTATCCGCCATGAGTTCCACCACGAAAAGCTACTGGGCTCAGTGGGAAAGTCTAGTGCTGCACAACGGGTTGCTGTACCGCAAGTGGGAGTCGCCAAGTGGACAGGAGACATTGATGCAGCTGGTCGTGCCTAGGTCAAAGGTGCGCACAGTGCTTGAGTCCGTGCACGATGGATCCTCGGGAGGACATCTGGGCATGAATCGAACCCTGGCAAAAATCAGGAAACGATTTTATTGGGTTCATTGCCGGCAAGATGTCGAGGACTGGTGTCGCAAGTGCACAGTATGTGCGGCCGTGAAGGGACCTACGACACGTACGAGAGGACGTATGCAGCTGTACAATGTTGGCGCTCCATGGGAACGAATTGCGGTGGACGTTGCTGGACCGTTCCCGGCCACTGAAGACGGGAACAAGTACTTCATGGTCGTGATGGACTACTTCACGAAGTGGCCGGAGGTCTTCGCAATTCCCAACCAGGAAGCGACAACAGTGGCGACTAAGTTGGTCAACGAAGTATTCTGCAGGTTCGGGCTACCATTGGAGATACATTCTGATCAAGGGCGTAACTTTGAGTCGCAGTTGTTCCAGGAAGTATGCCGTCTCCTGGGAATAAATAAAACGAGGACTACGGCGTATCACCCACAGTCCGACGGTATGGTTGAAAGGTTCAACCGCACTTTGGAGACTCATTTAGCGAAACTGGTTGAGGATCACCAGAGGGACTGGGACCGAGATATTCCCTTGTTCTTGCTCTCATATCGATCCGCAGAGCATGAAAGCATAAAGGTGACTCCTGCTTATGCCAACTTTGGGAGAGAGCTCCGACTACCAGTTGATCTCCTGACCGGCGGACCTCCGGATGCGCCGCAACCTGTAAGTGACTACGTATCGAACCTGAAAAACAAGATGTGCGACATACATGACCAGATTCGTCAGAGCAGTCTTGTGGCCAGTACAAAGATGAAGACCAGGTACGATAGGAACTTCAATAGTAACGGTTTTGACGAGGGATCGTTGGTGTGGCTGCACAACCCGAAACGCCGAAAAGGCAAATCTCCCAAGCTGCAGAACCGCTGGGAAGGTCCGTATAAGGTCATCACGAGGATCAATGACGTGACCTATCGGATCCAACGATGCCCGCGTGGACAGTTAAAGGTTGTCCATATTGATCGACTGGCTCCTTACGAAGGCTCGAATATTGCTCGGGACGAGCAAGTCTAAGCGGGGGGCAGTGTAACGAGTAGGTACTTAAATCGCACAAATAAATACCTAAACACATCAAGGTCGATAGACGTCTCTAGAAACATCCAGAAAGAATCAAGTACAAACGAAAATTGACCGTATGCGCCTAGCCATAGGTATCAAAATCGGCCGCGGTCGTTGTGTAGGTATTTGGCGCCGAGCCGCATCGAGGCATGTCTACAACTTTGTACAACAATCTCGGCGTTTCTCGAATGTTCGGTGGGCAATATAAACAGAGGATCATTGCCGCAAGGAAGACAGTGCGAATAAGAGCGACCAAAGCGAAACAGTGAAGTGGAATTGAGTGCGACTAAGTGATATTCTAGTGTTTTTATTTATTTAACTGTATTTTTGTGGTGTTGAAGTAAAGTTTGTCTATTTAATCGGTATTTTAAATCTCTTCGAACCCTAGCTCGTAACAATACACTATCTAATTTACAAGTTATTTATTTAAGATATCTTGCGCGAGCAAGCCGCTGTTGTTGACAAGGAGTCATTCGATCTCACGCTCGTTCAGTGAACCTTGACCGCGACCGATTTGAATGAATGCACATGTCTCAAATGGCGGGAAGTTTCAACCGAGTCGAACGCATCAAAATGAAAACTATACATAGGTAGTATTACTGTGACTTTCAAATTTTCTTCTTGTTCATATTTCAGATTAGATGCATCGCTAAAGGTCTGCTAAAGGTATTTCTGTGCCTTTTTTAAATATGACTTTTAGTGCGTATGGTGCAAGATTGAATATTATGCGTTGCAATCTCGCTGGAGCAGATTGTATGTTTTTCTTGAAGATTGTCTCAAGTGGCTTATGGTCTGATTCCACTGTCAGTTCTTTACCATAAACATATTCGTGAAACTTCTTACATCCGAACTGTATAGCGAGTGCTTCTTTTTCAATCTGTGGATAATTCTCTTCAGACTTGGTTAACGCTCTTTCTTCGATTTCTTCTTTCCATGGCAGTTTGGCAGACTTCTAGTTTTCTAGTGGGGGCCTTGGTGAGAGCCCAAGTTTGGCAGCCATATGTTAATACAGGTAGCACACAGCTGTTACATAGTTTTCTCTTGATATTTACATTAATAAATGTTTGTTTTTCATTATCTCTTTTAGTGCCCAGTAGCTTTTCCAATTCGTGTAACATGAGGTTTCGAAAGATGTCCTCTAGCACTGCTGTGAAAAGTTTGGGTGACAGAGGGTCTCCTTGACATACATCTCTTTCTAATGATAATTATGTTATCTCCTTCTTTTTCTAATTTGACTTTTACTGTGCTGTTTGGTTTTTATTATCCTTATCAACTTCCCCTCTACACCTTGTTTCTGTAATGAATTCCATATTTTTTCATGTTCAAGTGAGTCAAAAGCCTTTCAATAGTCCACAAAGCAACAATAAAATAAGTAGTACCTATTCTTTGCATTTCTCAAAGACTTGTTTCACAACGTGAATATGGTCTATTACTGAATAGCCGCTTCTGAATCCTGCTTGTTCTCTAGGTTGATTTGCATCTAGTCTTAGCGAATACCCTATAAATACTCGATATCAAACTGATTGGCCTGTAATTGTTAATATCATTTTTGTCGCCCTTCTTGTGCAGCAGTATGATGTTTGAAGATGTCCATTGTTGAGGGATTGTTTCACTTTCCATGACGTCGTTAAATATATGTGTCAGTACTAGTGTGAGGATGTCTCTGTGCTCTATTAGAAAATCGTTGTTTATTTGGTCAGGTCCAGGGGCTTTGTCTTTTTTTTGTGTCCCTATCGCTTTCTCAACTTCTCTTTCCATGATTTTAGGGACTGTTTCACCATCAGGCAAGTTTGTATCTTCCAGCTTCTGTTGGCTTGAATAAAATTATTCTCTGTAGAACTGAGTAGCAATAGAGATTATGTCTGGTCGATTGGTCTTACAGCTACCTGTACTATTTTTCATTCTGGGTATCCATTCTTTTTTCTCTGACAGTTGTTTAATAGCTTTTTTGATTCCCCCAGTTCTTGCTATATGTGTCTTAAATATTTTTATTATTTTATGTTGTCTGTCCTTTCTCATGCTTATTT
Organism: Nemapogon koenigi; assembly: GCA_963924495.1. Lineage (NCBI taxonomy): Eukaryota > Metazoa > Arthropoda > Insecta > Lepidoptera > Tineidae > Nemapogon > Nemapogon koenigi. The sequence continues at coordinate 16,568,214 of OZ004629.1, read as the reverse complement.
TAATTTGTTTACTAAGATCCATTATTTCTTTCTAGTATTTTTTGACTTGTTATGTGTAACAATTAATTTAGCTCTTTTTACCATTTTATCTTTATGTATTTCGCTTTCAAATTTTGTATTTATTATTTCAATTAGTTAACTTATTGTATTTTTCTTGAGTTTTTAGTTACATTGTTGGTTCTATGAAGTTGTTAAGTAGTGCATTTAGTTCGTGGGTAGTTAAAGATGCTAATGTTTTTGTAATTATAGGTCTGTTTTCTTAAGATTCAAAAGTTTTAATTTTGTTCTGACCATCCTATGGTTGCTGTTGAAGTTAATGTTGTTTAGCACGCTACAATTGTCGAAAGCCTTGCTTTTGTTTGTTAAGACGAAGTCTATCTCGTTTTATTGTATTGTTAAGATTATAGTAAAATGAATCAATTTCTGCCTTACTGGATTGCTCTGTCAGGGAGTAAATTTGTATTATAGACCATTTTTCCTTGTGGGGTGGGATCACCACGTTTAGTATTGCAATGCGTTCTGATATTCCAAGTATTCCTTCAAATGCCTTCAATATTATGTTTCATTTCTTTTTTGATCAAAAATACGACTCCATATTTACCAGGAGATTATCCTTTATGGTATAGAATAAATTCGTCATGTTCGTCCATCCTTTCTCCATATCGTCGTACCTGAGGCCAATGATAGTCCACTTCACGTTTTCAAGTGCTGTATTCAGTTCTAGTAAACTTTCTTCCGTTCTCAGGGAGAGTGTGTTAAAGGTTGCTAGGTATGTAAATTTGTTTTCCTTCCCAGATTGGTTTGAGGACATGGAGGGTAGTAGTCTTTTCCCCCTAGGTGACAAGCCTGCTTGGGGGAGGTTCGTTTGTTGTTGCGCAAAGAATTATTGTTGATTCGTTGTTTGAATTTGTTTTCTTGTTTAAAATGGTTGCTTTATCTTTGTTACCGATGTGTGGTGATCGCTAATATTTCTTCATTTCTGTAGTTAACCTTGATTGAGAGTGATGCATACGCTCAAATGTATTTATTCTTTTTGGCGCTATTCGTTTATTTTCTCTTTTATGATCCAGTGTATGGTTTGGTGAGTTTGAAGGGGATCTTTTACTTTTCTCTATTACCTTATCTTTTACTTTATCATATCGGATAAAGGCTTGATTTCCTTTTCGTTCTTCCTCTTCTTTTTGAGCGTTTAATTGTTTTCTTATAGCTAGAATCTCTTTTGGAAAGTCTTCTGTCAATAAAAATATCTTGACTTGGCTCACGAGATTGTCGACATGTGGGATGTGAAGTCGGCAATCATTGTACCGATAGTCGTGACGGTCAATGGTCTTTTTGCCAAGACTTTTGACCGTCACCTTAGGAGCCTTGAGATTGGCGGTTGGGTCAAGGGCCAGATCCAGAAGGCAGTACTCCTCAGCACGGCACGTATTGTGAGGAAGTTCCTCTCTCTGCAGCCCTAACCACCGGTAGTTTGGGTATTTGTAGTGTACGCGATAGGGCCTGTTCCGCAGCAGTAGGGAACGAGAGACCGCAGGGTACGGGTAGGTGGCTCGAACTCCGAAGACTCGAAGGAAATGAAAACGCTTCTTGTTTCACATGGAACACACGGTGGCCACTTGACGGCGGGGCTCTTCTCGGTGTTCGCTGGAGGTCCTCTTGCCACGAGATCTTGACGCCGACTGTGTCTAAGCACCCGGCCGACCTCTATTATATGCACGATCTATTGTCGGACCGGGGCCGCGGCAAGAGTACCTCCCACGCGCGCGCGTCGACCAATCAGAGCCCACCGCCCAGTGAAACACCGCATGTTTTATCGTTTATTTATCATTTAAGGCTGGGTTACCCCAAATTCACCGTTTTTTGAACCAATTTTTAATAGGCAAATGTCGATTGTTTTGAAATAAAAAAAATATGTGATATAGTTCAACATATGCTCTATATATTTGTACAGTTAAAAACATGAAACTTTTAATATCGCTCGATCATAAAAAAAATGGAAAACAGGTCTAAACTTCGTTTGTTTTTCCAGTTTTATTCCAAATCTAACAAAGATTATGTCAAAATTTTTATATATATATTATCGTTTTACTGATTAAGATCGTATTGTACAGTTATATTTTTGTAAATAAATAGGTTTTTTTAAACAATGACTAAAAGCGTAATATATATAGAAAACGCTCCGCGCGCGTCTTGCCAGAAGCCTGCCGGGCGTTGTCGAGGTCGGACCTGTGTCGCTTTTGCCGCTCCCCGCACTTGGCTACTGTATTGCAACCAGTTTTTTATTTTTTGACAAAAACATGGGAAATTAAATAAATAAGAAAAATATATTACATAATTTGAATTGTCGTAAGACCAAGTAAACAATCATGTATTTTTTTCATAATTTATAATGTTCTCTTATCTATAACGTCACAGTATAGACATTATCACATTACAGTAGAGAAACTATTCATATACCTAGATTATGTTAATAACTATTTATAACTTTTGAATGTAATTATTTTAGTGCATCAAAGCATCGATCAAACAATGGAACCTATGAACTTGTTCAATGTATCGATGAAGAGTAAGTGTAATGCTACATGTAATCAAAATTAGTCTAAAAATTTTTAAAACAAACTAAGAAATAATGAAACTACATGATCACAGTTTTTTTTTCTTAAGGGCCTTTAAGAGTAAATCGAACTTTTGGATCAAAAACTGTACTATTTGAACAGTATAATTTCCGTGAAGCACTTGAAGAAATTCCCTGTTACTTTATAGATAATATTGTTATCTAAAAAATTAAGAAAACTTTTAAATTAATAAAGAATTTTTGAATTATAACAAGATAATTGAGACGGCTTTTCTCAATTTCGCTTTCATCATCAAGTTTCAAACTTATAATATCTGAAATCACTTGCCGATCTCACAATAATAAAATATTAGACTATAAATATTCTCAGGAAAATAGTTATCAATAAATATATTAATATTTTGCTTCTTTTCTTCAGAAATTTAAAAACACAATGATATTAATAAAAAAAGTAAAAATTATAGCACATAAAATTGTAATTTTCTCTATAAATCACACTTCATTTTAAATGATAATTATTTATTGTAATAGAACAACATTGTAATTTTGTAATATTTTTTAAATATTTTTAAAAAGTGCTATTAAAATCAGCGCGTGATGTGTTTTATTTTGAAATTGAACCTTTATCATACTGAGGACCAAAATTGATTAGTCCAGTCCGACTATAATGATAGAAAATACATTATTTACGCACACAAACACATGCAGTCCATGCAGGTGGACATAAAAAAAAACTCACAAACTGTAGTCTTTAACCCTGAATGTGGTGGGTTTTCAGGAAGTAAACATCTATATATATAAAAATGAAACCCGTTTTCCGTTGTCACGACATAACATGAAAACGGCTTGACCGATTTGGCTGATTTTAGTCTTAAAATATTCCTAGATATCCAGGGAAGGTTTAAAAGGTCAGACAATTCGAATAATTGCCGAAAAACCCCTAAAAACAGCCCTTTTCTTTTTCCCATAATAACAGAGTCAATTTGAACCTTATTGCTATTCAATAAAGTTCATTTTAAATTAAAAGCACTCATTGTTGTCTATGCAATGTAGATGTGTTCCTAATGTCACCGCACAAAGTTAAAATTCGCGTGCGTGTTGGAGAATCTAATGTCGCGTTCCGACACTCAACAAAAGTGATAATATCGCGAACGCGACCAAATTGAATAGTCACAAAATGTAATTTAAGTAATTTAATAGATCATTAGTAGTACTGATTTTCAGTTTGGTCGGCTTCGCGAAACTTAATTTTGCCTAGGAGTAGGGGTAGGAGTAGAGGTAGGAGTAGGGGTAGGTGTAGTGGTAGGGTAGGGTAGGGTAGGGGTAGGGGTAGGGGTAGGGTAGGGGTAGGGTAGTGCAGGCAAGCCAACGTTTGGGCAGGACAACGTCTGCCGAGTCCGCTAGTTTAATATAAAATTTAACCAACTTAGGGTTTTCCAGAAATTATCATCTCTTTCAATCTGTTTTGTTGATAGAGGTTCTTTTGCTCCTGCACAGATTTCAAGAAGACACACTTGCCTCTCAGTAACGTGAAGTTGCTCTTGTTTTTACTCTTTTTATTTACTGTACATACTGGTGTTCGTGTTTCTATTATATTTCATTATTTGTATTTTGTTTTTTACAAGCGTATCATCGCCTACTAATCCGTCAGGAGTTGCTCCAATATATGGATAAGTTTTGTCTATGAACAATCCACAAGACTCAACATTTACGTTTTCTTGCCCTTGTATTTGGTAATATCAATTACTTTTTTTATTTAGTGTTTCTATAAGAAATCAATAAAAACTTATTGTTTATCGCTATCCATTACTTTTATTAAAATACCTGTTTAGATCCCAAAACCCCACCATTTAAAAGTAAACTTTGCCTTTTAAAAATTTAATAGGAAAAAGTTACATAACGGCATAGTTTATTTACAAAACTTTATCTTTAAATGAATATAAGTACATATATATCAAGTTTTCCTACTGCATATTTTTTACTGTGACGCGCGACGCCACGAATCTAGCGGCTCGGGGTAATGTGAGTTCAAACGCGCTGCGCAAGCGCGATGTTATTTACGCAAGGGTTGAGAGAGCGCTAAATGCCTACCGCGGTCGGATAACAGGCCCTTAAAGCACACAATTTATATATACAAAGGATATTCACATATAAACACAAGTTATAGGTTACAATAAAACAACATACAATAATTTACAACAACTTTCAGAAAATACAAATGTTCAACAAAATATCGCGTGATATTGGGCCAATCGCTGTGGACTCTTTTGTCCGACCAATGAACACGGATGGCGTGATATTGTTCCCTATTGGGGATTGGTTGGAACTCGATAACCAATCTCGTGCGGTTTCTTTCCACGAATGGAAGTACGACTATCTCTCAGGTTGAATCCAGTATTCTGGCTTTATGAAATACCTAAATCTCTTTATTTAGGCACTAAGCATAATGACAAGTTTCAAATACACAATACAAGCAAACATAATACAAGCAAATACTATACAAGTACACAATATTATAATGAACAGTAACAATTATTTACATATACAACAAGTTCAACTGACGGCTTTGATGGAAGACAAGAGTGCCGTGTTCGTGTAGTGATACATCTGGGGTGAGTTTATGATGCGCTTGCTTCTATGTTAGGCTTATACCTCTAAATGAATCTAAGTTACGTTCAATTAGCGCAACATATCCTCACCCCTCCATACAGACATATTATTTCGGCCTACATTGTAGATCTATCCTTTTGACCTAAAAGCCTTATGCCACAGCAGCCTGGGTACCGCATTCCAGGCGCTGGGCTAAGGGCAGACTAGTAAATCGTACAATCCGCGCGCCGCTGGTCCGATCGCTCCGTCACAGACAGACGACGTGCGATTGGCCGGCGGGCGCGCGCTAGAGGCTCTCGCAAACCTACTCCGAGGTGTGAGCTTGCCTCGGGGTGCCTACCCCGCTCCAGTGCAACGCAGTGCACTCGTACACCTCGGCCTAAGTCTACGCATACCGTTTAATGTCTATATTTCACTTTGGCGTTTTCCGCCTTTAACACAATTCACTATGATTTTTAGCACTGTTCCACTTTCACTACACTCTGTCGCGAACATTCTCCCGCCGTGCAGTGTTGCTCGTCGCGACGCTGCAGCTAGCCCGTAGGAGCGACAGTGTGATCGGCCGCCGTTGGCAGCACGACCAGCTTTTTTGTTGCTCGTCGCAGTACGCCTCCCGCAGTCTGGACATCGACGACTCTCACGGTGCCGTCTGGCCCCGGGTACAGGGCAACAACTTTCCCCCTTGGCCACGTATAGCGTGGCAGGGTGTTGTCAACCAGCAGCACGACGTCTCCGATGATCGGTGTCACGCCCCGCCCGTGGGGCTCCCGCCGGTGTTGCAACAGCGGCAGGTACTCGCGCAGCCACCTTTGCCAGAAGAGGTCAGCGAGTCTCTGGCCGCGTCTCCACTTGGCCCGCAGGTGCAGGTCGTCATCGGAGAAGGTGCCCGGTTGTTGCACCAGTCCCGAGCCTCCCAACAGGAAGTGGTTGGGCGTCAGGGAACCAGGGTCGTCCGCCTCGGCGGACACATGAGTGAGGGGGTGGCTATTCACCGTATATTCCACCTCACATAATAGGGTGGTGAGCGTCTCGACGTGGGGGTGCTGCTCTGTCAGCACGGCGTATAGTTCGGTCTTTACCGTCCGCACGAGTCTCTCCCAGACGCCACCCATGAACGGAGGGATGAAGCGCCATTTAATGGCGCGTGTGGCTGCCTCGTCGACCAATGCCTCGCGCAGCTCTCGATCGGCCCCATGGAAGTTGGTTCCATTGTCACTGCATATCTCGTCCGGACAACCCCGACGAGCGATCATCCTCCGCAGGGCCATGATTGCGGAGTCGGCGCTGAGGCTGTCGGCGAGCTCCAAATGCACAGCACGCGTCGTCAGACACGTGAAGAGGGCCACGTAGCGTTTCTCATGTCGCCGGCCCACCGTAACCGACAAGGGACCAAAATAGTCGAGGCCCGTATAAGTGAACGGGCGTCGATGATGAGCCAGTCGATTTCGTGGGTGGTCTCCTGTCGCCGGTGTAGCAGGCAGTCCTCTCCTGATGCGGCAGTGCAGGCAGCTTGTGACTACGGTCTTGACGGTGGGTCGGAGCCGAAGTATCCAGAAATGTTCCCGAACCTCGTTCACAGTGATTTCTGTGCCTCCGTGGTGAAGCTTCTCGTGGATCATCCGTATATATAGCTTCGCCAAGTGGTGGTTGCCGTCCAGTATGGCGGGCGATCGTAGGTCGGCCGCTATGTCTTCTGCTTGGTTAATTCTGGACTTAAGTCGCAGGGTGCCGGCATCGTCGAGGTAAACTGCGAGTTTGCTTAGTCTGCTGTCGCGCGGTAGCGCGTCCTTTGTCTTGATGGCCTTGATTTCTACAAAGAAGGCATCTTGCTGTGAGGCTTGCACCAGCAACAATTCCGCTGTGCGGACGTGGTGGGCCTCCAATGGTAGGAAATTCCCTCTGGTTGGAATTTTCCTCGGTTGTGGAACAATTAGATTGGCGTCCTTCCTACCCCATGTAGGATCGGATTCTCTGTTTCTTGTTGTCCTCCTATAGTGGCAGCGGGATCCTGCTCTGATCAGGGAGATCCACTGCAATACGCGAGCCACCGTTCTCACGGCTCGGTACCATGATGAAAACTTCTCTATTTGTGGGAGCGCCTGGCTGAGTGCTGTCTTGCTTCGCGTCGTAGCGTACGTACGCTCTTCCCCCGTGGCTTCCGTTATTATGGCGCATTTCGTCGCGGGCCACTCTGTCTCGGGTTTCTGCAGGAACTCTGGACCGGTGAACCACCGGTGTTGAGACCCGAAGTCAGCGGGCACCTGGCGCGTGGAGTCGTCAGCGACATTCTGTCTTGATGGCAGCCATCTCCACTCCCTGACGGATGTGCTTTCCTCAATTTCCGCGACTCGATGGGCGACGAAAGTCTTCAAGGACTGTCAGCGAGTCCGTCCAGTAGTAACGCTGGTCCGGACTTCCCTGGTATTCTGCTGAGGCTGCAACTGACAATCGACTTCCCAGGAGCGCGGCTTGCAACTCCAGCCGAGGAATGGATGCGATCTTCAATGGTGCCACTCTGGCCTTCGCTGCGGCGAGGCTGACGGCTATACGGCCCTCATCGTCCGTTGTGCGCCAGTATACTGCGGCTGCGTACGCTGTTTCGCTGGCATCGACGAAGGTGTGTAACTCCCTTCGTCGAGCCCCAGTCCAGCCTATGTGACATCGTGGTATGTTTAAGGTTTTTAGCTGATGCAGGTTCTTCAGCCAAACCTTCCAATCGCCATCCAGGGGTTCCGGCAGTGGTTGATCCCACTCGACGCCCCTACGGCAGGTCTCTTGAAGAATCTTCTTCGCTTGAATCGTCACTGGTGACGCGAGTCCCAGTGGGTCGAACATTGACATTACGGCGCTTAGCGCTTCTCGTTTGGTGGGGGGTGCGAGTCCCCTCTACTATGTCCGGTTCCACGCGGGCCATGTCCAAATTAAAACCCATCGTGTCGGACGCGGGCTTCCACACGAGGCCGAGCACTTTTTCCTCCGCGCTGCCGTCGTCGAGCTTCACGACGGTCAGCGGGGAAGGCGCCTCCTGGATTGCCCTCACGGCGTCGGGTTTGTTCGAGGCCCATTTATGTAACTTGAAGTTTGCCCGGTGGTGTATATCTCTCACCTCCTTGGCTGTTTTTATTGCTGCTTCAACTGTCGGGAAGCTTTGCAGGTAATCATCCATATAATGGTGTTTGATGATTGCTTCGGCCGCCTCGGGAAACTCCTCTCTGTGTTTCTCGGCATTTAGGTTCTTGACATATAATGCTGTGCACGGGGAACTCGCTGCCCCGAAGATGACCGCTTTCATCCTCATTTCCTCAGGCGGTCCCTCCCGCCGGTCGCCTCGCCACAGAAACCGCAGTGAGTCGCGATCCTCTTCCCGGATCCCGACTCTGAGGAACATTTCCTCTATATCGGCGGCGAGGGCGACGGGGTGTTGTCGGAACCGCATGAGGACTCCTGGCAGCGATTGCAGCAGGTCCGGCCCCGGCAGCAGATGCTCGTTAAGCGATGTCCCTCCCGTTCTGGCGGCGGCATCAAACACGACCCTTATTTTTCCAGGTTTCGCCGGGTGCTGTACGGCGAAGTGCGGCAGGTACCAGGTCTTTCCTGGCCTGCCCGGTGATTCCGCTTTCTCGGCATATCCTTTCTTGACCAATCCTTCGATTTGCTCTTCATATGATGCTTTCAGCGCTGGTGAGACATCCAGCTTCTTTTCCATGCCTTTTAGGCGTTTGACGGCGCTGTCGAAGTTATTCGGGAGGCACACTTCCTCCTCCTTCCAAAGCAGCGTTGTTTCATATCCACCCTCGGGCCGCTCGCGAGTGTTGTCGCGCAGAATCCGGAGGGCGCGTTCCTCCGGGTCGGCGCGAGTCTTCCTCGCTTCGACTCCGAGTGACTCAAGAGCAAAAAATCTTTTCAGTTGCTCATCCATATGGTCCTCTCTTGTGAGGCGCAGGTTGTGAACCCTGTGTCCAAGGGAGCGTGTACAAGCTCCGTGCAGCGTCCACCCCAGTGGGGTGAGAGAGGCTGCGGGCTGGCTATTGGTTCCTCTCCTTATTTCTTCCGTGACCAGCAGGTGCCAATTATCCTGGCCGATCAATATGGTGGGGCGTGCGGCTTCGTACGTGAGGTACTTCCTCACCTCCCTCAAGTGTGGGTAGCGGTCGAGACTTCCTTTCTCGACCGCCTGGGCCGACAGTTCCAGGTTCGCCAGCGTGCGAGCCTTGATGCTATGTTTCTGTTGTCCTTGCCCTCTTAGGTCAACTGCTACCCAGCGGGATTTCTCGGCGTCAATCCGTTTCCCCGCTATTGCTTCCATCCGCAGCGGTTCCACCCGTCCTCTTGCTCCGATCTTGTTTGCGATGGCGGCGTCTATCAAAGTCACCGTTGAGCCGTCATCCAATAGAGCATGAGTGTTTACATGGCCCTTGGGCCCCGATATCTTGACTGGCACTATCTTTAAGTACGCGTAGCGCGATCGACATGACGTTGACGCTACGACCTCGGCTTTTTTCTGTTCCTTCCTTTCATAGTGCAACAGTGTGTGGTGTGCGCGGGAACATCCTTCCACTTCACACTTCTTGAAGTTGCATTTGTGAGTCGACGTCCGGAACCTGAGGCATTTGAAGCACAGGCGTTGTCGCCTCGCGATGTCCCATCGCTCGTCCAGGGTTGCCTTCTTAATCACGTCGCACTCACCCGGTGCATGTCCGGTCTTCTTGCATGCAGCGCATGCCCATTGTTTTCGCTCGTTCCTGTCTTCAAGTGCATATGCGCGTTGCTGCTTCGGTCTCACCCATTTCGCTGCAGTAGAGGGTTCTCGTGGTGCCTCTCGGGGTGCCGCTATGTTCTCCGGCGGTGCGAAGTGCCTGCAGCGACCGGCCTCGGTGTCGATGAATTTCGCAAAACTCACCAGGTCCGGCTCTTCGCTGGGCTTCATCTCATAATGTTGGTACCATCTGTACCTCAGCACCGCCGGTAACTTCTCGGTAAGTGTCCGCACCACCTCCGGGTTGTGCAGATAATGCTGCTTTTTCAATGCACGTAACACGGCGACACTGTTCACTATCTTGTTCGCGAACTCGCACACTTCTTGAGGAGAGTCTGGCACTCGTGGTAACTGCTTTACCCGCTCCATTTCAGCCACGGCGATGGAGTCCGGTCGGCCGAATCGGTTCTCCAGGGCGGTGATGATGTCTTCTGGGGCAGTGTTCGCTATCAGCAGGCTTTGTGCGGCTTCCTTCGCTCTTCCTCTCAGGGCGTTCCGTAGTCGGGCGGTGTTCTCTGTAGCGCTGAAGTGTCCCGCTGTGTCCGTGTAAGCGGCTCTGAAAGCCAGCCAATCCTGGTGGGCTCCATTAAACGGCGGCAACTCACTCAGCAGATGTCTGTGTACAGCGGTGGTCGGCATGGCAGCAGGCGCGTTGTTTCTTGTGACTTCCGCGACGGCAGAGGCGATCTCTATCACTCTCTGTCTCTCTTCCCTCGTTAGGATGGACGCTGTTCGTTCAACTTCCTTGTTGACCTTCTTTGGCTGCGGCTGGGCGGCCATCTGTGGCGTCATCTCGGGCTGTATAGGGGCTTCTTGAAGATGACGCTGTGCATCGAGCCATTCTTCTACCCTTGGGATAGGATCTGGGTCGGGTTCGCTTCCCGATGGGTCCACCAGATCTTCCTCTTCCTCTTCGGCTTGCAGCCTGGCCAATCTTGCTCGGGCGGCTTTCAGCTCGAGCTGGGCTATGTCCTCCTGTGCCTGGTGTATGATGCGAGCTCGTTCGGATCTTGCAGACACTGCGCGCACTGTTCCGGCGCGCATCGACGGAGCGCGGTACTCCGGTGCGGCTACCGTTGTCGTATAGGTACGACGCGTCGGCGCGGGGGACGGGGGTATCGGACCCGTTTTCGCGTGCTGGCCTTTCGACGGGCCCGGCCTTGCAGCGGCGGCGGCGGCTTGCTTCGGCGGAGCTCGGTGCTCCGGAGCATTCGTTGGCCCGGGCCTCGGCGACTTCGGGCGCGGCGCGAGCTTCGACAGAGGGCGATTCTCTGTAGCTGTGTCTCGATCGTGAGCGCGCTGTGCGAGCGGCGGCTCAGTAGACGCGGTCCGCCTCGGTTGCTTCGACGGGGCATCGTACCCCGGAGCTACGGGCCGGTCTCGACTATGCGGAGCGAGCTTGTGCGTGGACGTTGCCGGTACCGGCGATGCTGGTCGCGCGGTGCTGCTCGTGGTTGCTTCGTCCGGCGGTGACAGCGGCGGATCTTCATGGCGCAGAGGACTTTGGCGGCGTTTTCCCTTCTGTGATCTTGTGATCGGCATCTTGAGTCTTCAGAGTTTTCTCGTATCCGGCTCGAAGCTGACCAACAATGTACGCGATAGGGCCTGTTCCGCAGCAGTAGGGAACGAGAGACCGCAGGGTACGGGTAGGTGGCTCGAACTCCGAAGACTCGAAGGAAATGAAAACGCTTCTTGTTTCACATGGAACACACGGTGGCCACTTGACGGCGGGGCTCTTCTCGGTGTTCGCTGGAGGTCCTCTTGCCACGAGATCTTGACGCCGACTGTGTCTAAGCACCCGGCCGACCTCTATTATATGCACGATCTATTGTCGGACCGGGGCCGCGGCAAGAGTACCTCCCACGCGCGCGCGTCGACCAATCAGAGCCCACCGCCCAGTGAAACACCGCATGTTTTATCGTTTATTTATCATTTAAAGCACACAATTTATATATACAAAGGATATTCACATATAAACACAAGTTATAGGTTACAATAAAACAACATACAATAATATACAACAACTTTCAGAAAATACAAATGTTCAACAAAATATCGCGTGATATTGGGCCAATCGCTGTGGACTCTTTTGTCCGACCAATGAACACGGATGGCGTGATATTGTTCCCTATTGGGGATTGGTTGGAACTCGATAACCAATCTCGTGCGGTTTCTTTCCACGAATGGAAGTACGACTATCTCTCAGGTTGAATCCAGTATTCTGGCTTTATGAAATACCTAAATCTCTTTATTTAGGCACTAAGCATAATGACAAGTTTCAAATACACAATACAAGCAAACATAATACAAGCAAATACTATACAAGTACACAATATTATAATGAACAGTAACAATTATTTACATATACAACAAGTTCAACTGACGGCTTTGATGGAAGACAAGAGTGCCGTGTTCGTGTAGTGATACATCTGGGGTGAGTTTATGATGCGCTTGCTTCTATGTTAGGCTTATACCTCTAAATGAATCTAAGTTACGTTCAATTAGCGCAACATATCCTCACCCCTCCATACAGACATATTATTTCGGCCTACATTGTAGATCTATTCTTTTGACCTAAAAGCCTTATGCCACAGCAGCCTGGGTACCGCATTCCAGGCGCTGGGCTAAGGGCAGACTAGTAAATCGTACAATCCGCGCGCCGCTGGTCCGATCGCTCCGTCACAGACAGACGACGTGCGATTGGCCGGCGGGCGCGCGCTAGAGGCTCTCGCAAACCTACTCCGAGGTGTGAGCTTGCCTCGGGGTGCCTACCCCGCTCCAGTGCAACGCAGTGCACTCGTACACCTCGGCCTAAGTCTACGCATACCGTTTAATGTCTATATTTCACTTTGGCGTTTTCCGCCTTTAACACAATTCACTATGATTTTTAGCACTGTTCCACTTTCACTACACTCTGTCGCGAACATGTAGCGAGCTACAGGAGGATAACTCCTTTTATTATATTTTTATGTGTTCTTTTTATATAAAAATATAATTTAAATAAAAGAAATGAAATAAAGAGAAATAATAATAGCATTTTATTTAGATATACATTAAAAATTACTTAAATCTAAACATTTTTCACACATCGGTAACTCTGTCTGTTTGCCTAATGGCAAAGGCCAGGCTTTCTCCATCTTTTTCCATATCTCCTGCCAGTCTGGTCCAAGTATTTCCTGTCTTATATTTTATCTCATCATCCCATCTCCGAAATTGTCTCCCCCGCTTCCTCTTTCTATTTCTAGGATACCAATAGATAATCTTTTTACTCCATTTTTCTTTTCCTCTTATTGTGTCACCTGTCCACCTCCATTTTAAAGTTCGTATTTTACTGTTACATCTTCTATTTTTGTGCTCTTCCTAAGAGTTTGGTTTTATATTCTATCTGATAATTTTTTGCCGAGCATACTCCTTTCCATGGCAGTTTGGCAAACTTCTAGTATTCTAGTGGGGGCCTTGGTGAGAGCCCAAGTTTGGCAGCCATATGTTAATACAGGTAGCACACAGCTGTTACATAGTTTTCTCTTGATATTTACATTAATAAATGTTTGTTTTTCAATATCTCTTTTAGTGCCCAGTAGCTTTTCCAATTCGTGTAACATGAGGTTTCGAAAGATGTCCTCTAGCACTGCTGTGAAAAGTTTGGGTGACAGAGGGTCTCCTTGACATACATATCTTGCTAATGATAATTATGTTATCTCCCTCTTTTTCTAATTTGACTTTTACTGTGCTGTTTGGTTTTTATTATCCTTATCAACTTCCCCTCTACACCTTGTTTCTGTAATGAATTCCATATTTTTTAATGTTCAAGTGAGTCAAAAGCCTTTCAATAGTCCACAAAGCAACAATAAAATAAGTAGTATTCTTTGCATTTATCAAAGACTTGTTTCACAATGTGAATATGGTCTATAACTGAATAGCTGCTTCTGAATCCCGCTTGTTCTCTAGGTTGATTTGCATTTAGTCTAAGCGAATAACCTATAAATACTTGATATCAAACTGATTGGCCTGTAATTGTTAATATCATTTTTGTCGCCCTTATTGTGCAGCAGTATGATGTTTGAAGATGTAAATTTGTTTTCCTTCCCAGATTGGTTTGAGGACATGTTTACAGGAATTGAATGCGTTGGAGGGTAGTAGTCTTTTCCCCCTCGGTGACAAGCCGGCTTGGGGGAGGTTAGTTTGTTGTTGCGCAAAGAATTATTGTTGATTCGATGTTTGTATTTGTTTTCTTGTTTATAATGGTTGCTTTATCTTTGTTACCGATGTGTGGTGATCGCTAATATTTCTTCATTTCTGTAGTTGACCTCGATTGAGAGTGATGCATACGCTCAAATGTATTTATTCTTTTTGGCGCTATTCGTTTATTTTCTCTTTTATGATCCAGTGTATGGTTTGGTGAGTTTGAAGGGGATCTTTTACTTTTCTCAATTACCTTATCTTTTACTTCATCATATCGGATAAAGGCTTGATTTCCTTTTCGTTCTTCTTCTCCTTTTTGAGCGTTTAATTGTTTTCTTATAGCTAGAATCTCTTTTGGAAAGTCTTCTGTAACATAAATGTTTTGTGGAAGATGTCTTTTATGTTTAAGGACTTCTAATCTTCTCCAAGCTAAGGTGAGTGTCATTAATATAGGTCTGATCTTTTTGTCCTCTTTCTTTCCTATTCTTTGAACTTTACTAATTCCCACTTATCCCAGTTGTCCATATTTGTAATTTCGTTGGTCTTGTTCAGTGTGTCTACCACTAGTTCTAGTAGATCGGTGTTGTTATTTAGTCCATTTAGTTTATCTAGTCCATGAAGTAACAAATTGTTTTTTCTTGTATCTCTTTCTAAGTGTTGTATTCTGTTTTTGAGAGTCATAACTTCATTTTTATGTTCCTGATTCTCTTCTACGGCTTTTGGTTACATTTTCCGTGATGGTAATAGTTTGTTTTTGGAACTCTTCTTTCATTCTCTCCAGTAAAATTTCCAATTGTAGATTCATTGCCATTTTCTCCTCAATTTCACAAAATATAAACTGGCAACACTTTCTTAGGTTGGTTGTTATTTCAAACGCACCCTTACTCTAGCTTGTCTATGGTTTCAGTCAGCTGTCACTGTCAATATGAAGTGCAGACTGTAGGGTAGTATTAAAATGTTATATTTATATAGGAATTGTCCACAGTTTTAGCACTTTTCAGCCCTTTTTACAGCTCTCGCACTTCACTTTGTTTGTAATTTTCACGCCCTAGCACTAGGTTTATATATTTACATAAGTTTGGATATGAAATAATTACTATTTTGGTGAAAAATTGATTAAAATGTGCAGATGAGGTCAACAATACTTCTTACTTGATCGTGATAATTGATAATACTTATACTATTCCAATTGTCCTATCCAATATCTTCCTCAATATGTCCTTCAGTTCAGTATTTACTGTGATAAATTGGGCATTTTGCTAGGAGAACATTCACACTTTGCCAAGTGTTGTTCTTGAATAAGGGTGTTAGTCTTATGCTGCTCTTGCGTGTGCTTTCTTAAATTAACTTTTCTAGTAAATTTTTTGTTACAAATATCACAAGTGAATGGTTTTTCTTTAGTGTGTTTGCGCATGTGTGTTATTAAATCGGACCTTTTTGACGACTTATATTCACAAAGAGTGCAACCATAAGGTCTGTATTTAGTGTGTCTACGAATGTGCGAAACTAAATCTGTCTTTCGTGAGCATTTATGTTCACAAATATCACAAGAAAAAGGTTTCTCTTTAGTGTGTGTACGTCTATGATTTACTAAATCTGACTTTCTTGTTGATTTGTAATCACAGAGATTGCAATGATGTGGTCTATCTCCTGTGTGCCGTTGCATGTGTAGTGTTAAATTATCTTTTCTTGAAGATCTATATACACAGACATTACAACAATATGGTTTCTCTTCAGTGTGTATCCGCAAATGTAATGTTAGGTCTGATTTTCTTGAAAACTTGAATTTACAAAAAACACATTCATATGGCTTTAATCCGGAGTGAACAACCATGTGTTTCCTTAAGTTATCTTTTCTTGAAAATTTATTATGACAAACATCACATTTAAATGGTTTTTCCTTGGTGTGAACACGGCTGTGTGACATTAGGTCAGTTTTCCTTACGCACTTATATTCACAAAGATTACAAGAATATGGTTTCTCTGTAACATGTATACGCATATGTGAGAGTAAGTCTCCTTTTCTCAACGATTTATGATGACAAATTTTACATTCAAATGGTTTATTTCCTGTGTGTCTAAACATGTGTTGCAATAAATGGTCCTTTCTTGTACTTTTATATTTACAAAAATGGCATCTAAATGGTTTATCTTTACTATGTATATGCATGTGTGTTATTAAGTTTGTCTTCCTTGAACACTGAAAAGTACAATTATTGCAATGGAAAGGTTTTTCACCTGTGTGAGTTTTAATGTGTTCTGTTAAATGGTAATTATTTGCAGTCTTATATTGACAATATTGACAAGCAAATTTCTTTTCTCTGGGGCGGCTTCTCTTCTGGTTTACTAAAGCCGGTTCAGCCTCATCTGAAATAATCACTAAAGCATTGGTAAATGTTCTATGGTTAGTAACAACAGTGTGTGCAGGTAAATGAGGTTCTGGAAAAGTAAATAATGATGAAAGTCTAGAAGCTACAATAATTGGTACATATACAAGTATTGTTGGTATATGAAAAAATTTATTGTGTACAATAGAGAATTTCAGGTAATTGATCAAAATTACTTTTCAACAGTTATTAGCAGTAATTAATTAATTATTCCTGATAATATAAGTCTCAATGTTAATGCTAAGGTTCGTTATTGAAAATAAAACATTATTTTAAAATAGTTAATTTACACTAGCAAAAACTACAATACAAATTTTCTTCTGACTGACATCAAAGCAAAATTAAAAATAAGGATTTTACGTCATGTCATGGCGACCGATGCACGCGTTCCGTCGTGACATAATGAGGTATAATCCCGCCCGCGCTGTGATAGTTGTGATTAATAAGACATGTCACAGTCCTCTATAATCTTCGGTACCTATTAATCGGTAGCTAGGACGATATTGATACTAAAAGAGCATTTTAACTATAAAAATGCATATTAAATATAAACTTAAACGAACAATTGGCAAATCATCGAAAAATAAATTAAAGAAAAAAAATAACAACTAATATTATAATTAAAAAAGTCTGTGACGTCTTTATATTATCAGGAATAATTAATTAATTACAGCTAATAACAGTTGAAAAGTGACACTTTTATACCCCACACTTAGATGAATTTGATGTCAACTCAACATAAAAATAAGGACCAAGAATAAATGTAATTTGTGTCAAAAATGTTTGCAAGGGCAATAAATAATGTGTAGACAACACATTATAATTTATCATATTGAATAATGGTGGAACAATTTATTATGTACAACTGGCAAAAAAGTGGACACTGGCCATACCACAAGTTATAAAAACTTTTTATTATTGTAACTAAACAGTTGTTGAATGTTTATTGAGAAAATATTGTTTATGCTTTTGCGTCACGTTAATATGATATCCCCCTTACATACTGTATTCATTTTAAAATCATGACACTATAATTTTATTTATTTAGTGTGAGACTGTAAATAAAGATAGTACTTGAAAGCCACTGAACAATTTGAAATTCATTTTAGACTGATATAATACTACTCTAAGTATTCCTGATGGACAAGGACTGTTTTATTTAAAAAAAGTTAAAGTAGCACAGGCGAATCTGGGACGAAAAGTTAGTAAGAAATAACCATTATGATGAGGATGTGTGCTCTCCTGGATCTGTGGTCCTAGCAATCTGTAACAAACAATTTGGGTCATTATAGACTTTGTGTTGAACTTGCACAAAATTATACTTGTATCTTACTCTGTACACATATTATATTTTACCCTAGAAGTACAAGAGAGGTTTCACATAATATACCTACCCCATTTCAGATATTACAAGCTCCTATATAAAATCTTATCATATATGTATTGTATATATAAGGGGTTCCCAATATTTTTTATACTGTGACTCCCTTTACAGGATATAATTTTTTTGCCACACCCTTCTAAAAGAAGATACCTTTACTCCAAATATTATATAATCTTAATTATTATTATTATGTAACTCTAAATTCACGGGCATAATACCCGGTCCTTTGTAAGGCTTGCATGGGGACATAGGTCCAACACGTAGAGGCCCTTTAGAGTGTTTAATCTAAAGTGTTGTGACTAGCACCCGTCGGGACCTATCTCTGAATGCATCAAATACAATGCGCTCACAGACAGGCCCCGTCAGGTGCCTGGACTATGACTAAGATAAAATTAAATTAAATTCGGGCTATTGTTTTGAGATGTTAAATGGATTGGTTTATCAAGTTTATTGGTTGAGACTACGGTTATTATTTATTATAAAATTTAACAGTACAATCAGTGAGAAGGATGAGCTTGCTTTTAAAAACATTTTCGTTTTATTTGAAAAAATAAGTAATTTTTCAGTGACTCCTGTGTACCATCTCAAATACCATCATAATTAAAAACTTACAATAAAAAATCTTGGGATAAAATAATGGCATATAATATATAATAGATAGATAATAAAAAATTAAGTAGTAATAATTCCTAATTCTTGTGTACAAAGTTGCAGGCAACCAGTTTACCAGTTATAAAAGGCTAAGGAAATCCAGCACAAAATCTATTCAGTAGTTACATAGACCTACATAGTTAAATTTTTTTGATTATCTATATTTTAGATCAATTTAAGTTTTGCTGTGTCCCTCTAACCACAATGGCATGTTGGTTGTCTATTATGCTATCCTGTCAGCCTTAGCTGCTGGCCCCATTTTTTTACAGCTAAGATCATTGATCAGCCGGCCTTGCCTGGTGTCGCAGTCCCAGCTTCATTAAGCCTGACCAAGAAGACAGGCCTTGCCTGGCCTACTATTGGCGTGTGCCTATGGAGCTCCTGATGGCCCTAGCTAGAGGCTTGTACACATGCTGCATGGCTCGGGGCTGTTGGCATCCCAAGTATGCTGCCGAGAGGTGGGAGCTGTTGCTTCCAGGCCCACAACCGACCTTTTTTGGATAAATAGGGTGCCTTGGGGCCCTGGCTTCTCATTCCCCGACTTTTTCGGAATTCGGGTTGAGGTGAGGGCCTAAAGCAAACCCCTAGAAGTTGTTGCTACTCGTGATTCTCCACCTGCGCAACGAGCACTATCTCAGAACACGAGCTTTATGGGCTTGCAAGTAACTCAAACACAACTTTAGTCTAAAAATTTTACTGTCCTAAATTTACAACATATTATGACAGCCAATAAATTATAATTATTATTAGTTCAGTCTTAGGCAGGACATATTACTTACTTTGTACAAATTATAGAGTGTAGAGTATAATGTTATGGATACTTACTGGGGTGTTAGGCTTGCAGCTGGTTTATAAAGCACAGTGGGTTCTACTTCCAGTATTTCATATTTGACTTTATCCTCATCTATCTGTAACTCGACATACTCAACTATCTCAGGTTCTTCTTTCACAACAACAGGTCTGGGTAAAACCAGATTTTCATTTTCTTCAATATTGGGCACCGTCAAATCAATGTTTTGCTCCACAACGAGCCTGGGTAGATCATATTCTTGTTTCACAATAAATTTATTTAGTTCAATGTCTTTTACCAAGGGTGCAGGCAGATCTAACTCTTGTTTTACAATAGATAGATCAATGTCTTGTTCCACAATGGGTATGGATAGATCACCTATTTGTTTTACAATGGGTGTGGCTAGTTCAGTTTCTTGCTTTACAATGGGTGGAGCTAGTCCACTTTCTTGTTTTACAGTGGGCCTGGGTGGATAGAGTTCTTGTTTCACAAAAAGCCTAGTTAGGTTGGATTCATCATTCACCAACAACTCTGGTAGTTCCACGGCTAGTCTGGGTAATTCTGGTTCACATTTTATAACAATGGGCTCTGCTCTTTTATCTGCCATCCTTAGAATACACGTATTATTGTTTGTTATTTTTCTACTCACTGTATTGAAAATGTAAGTGTAAATACACATTCAACAGTTTTTAGTAACCCAATAAATGCCATCGTTTATTTATAATATCATAATTATTGGCAAAATCAATGAGAAATCAATGGTGCCGCCTTGATCACACTCACTGCACCATACTGCTGCAAAAGATCTGTTTGATTTGATAAATTGGATATTTTGATAATAAAATTAATATCATGTAAATAAATATGTACAATGTTGTAATAAAAACAATAATAAGTACAATAAAATAATTTAAAATAATCTATAATAAATAAGTTATAATGACACAAAAATAAAAGCACAAATTAATTCATAGAGTAAGTAGCTAGCAAGCAAGCAATATAGTAGTCTGTGGAGGCCACAGAGCAAACTACACAAATCAGGCTGAAAGGCACTGCCAACGCTATCTCAGTCATCATCTGTATATGGAGTGAAAGACATGGCGATACGACGTCATTAGTATTGGCTCATTTTTCCCAGCCCTAATTTTTTGGTCTTAGTTGCGCCAGCCTGCACAAATTCACAAAAAGTAAAAACCAAGCAACCAAGGTATTTTAGGTTTTTTTTTATTATCACTCTATGCAACACATAGCAAGTATGCCACAGAGCAATAGAGTATACTATCGAGAGCGTAGAAAGAGGACACTATAGAATTTCCTATTCACTCGCACAAAAAAGAGAAAAAAAAATCTAGTTGCTTGTGATAAAAAGAGACGGGGCTAGACATTTTTTGTCCCTTACAGCATGCCGGTTTTTTCATTGTTTAGCACACGTCATCATGATCCTACGATCGAGAGCGTATAGCTTCAGTATTAGCGACAGAGTACTTTTTTCTTCCGACTCCGACAAAGAAATAATATCCCTGGATGCCTGATAGGGACCACATAGGGACTGCCGATACCAAAGAGTACCTTTTTATATCCCTATATAAATATCCCTAAACACATAGGAAAAGCTTTTTTTTTTTTGTTGTAGAAGGGAGGGGGGGGGGGGAAAGACTAAAATCCTTACCCGAGAACCAAGTCACCTCGGCTCAGGACCTGTGGTGAGTTGTTGGATGGTGGAAAAAGTGGCTATGGGGGTTTGAGCCTAGTCTTTTTCAAGGCTAAGGCTTCTTTTAGGTGGGATGTGAGAATATCGTCAGTGTCTGTCAGTACGTTTTTCGGCCTACGATAGCGCCAGAAGGGTTTTATCGTATAGGAGACAGTGTCAGTTACCAACGGGTTAGGATGGATGGAGGAAGAGCCGAAGTGACGAACGGGTGCATTTGCAGCTCTGCGAAGAAAGGAGTTTTAGACTTTTTGTAGCCGTTCAATGCTACTGGGTGCCGCATGGGCGAATATGGGGGAGGCATAGGTCATGATGGGCCGTATGCAGAGTTTATAGAGATGTAACTTGTTGTGCAGGGACATTTTACTGTTCCTGCCCACCAAGGCATTGAGCTTGCTCATAGTGAACATGGCTCGATTGCGAACGATTTTAATATGTTGCTTGAATTTAAGTCGGGAGTCTAGAATGACCCGAGGTATTTATTGACTTGATTTGTCCAAGGTATCGGGTTACTATAGAGAGTTAGATCCGAGGTGGGACGGATATCAGCTCTACGAGAGAAGAGAATAGCGGCGCTTTTGTCAGGGTTGACATGCCTTAATGGTGAGGTTGACGTTGGAACTTTCGTAATAAAGTGCAGTGTCGTCTGCGAACAGAGCTAGCTGCACCTTATCGTTTATCGAGAATATTTCGTTTCGATATCTGTTTTGCCGCCCCCTGAAAATGCCGCCCTTGTGCGGTGCACGCCCTGCACGCCCGTACCCGGCGGGCCTGATACCGTCTGGGACCCCCAACTTAGATTTTATTCTAAAAAAATATAAAAAGTCGGTTAGAAATGTTATTAAGATTCGTCAAGTACCACTGACTTTGAAATTGGTCGTACAGTTTGTAAAGTAGGCCGGAGTGCCATACCTTATCAAAAGCTTTCGCTACGTCGAAGAAGACCGCTCCTACGTGGTGAGTTTTGCTCTCATAGTTCCTGTACGCGTATTCCACGATACGATGGACTTGCTGAGTGCAGGAGTGTTTTTCCCTTAATCCGAACTGCTCGTTGATGAGGAGATTGTTAGAAGAGAGGTAATCGCAAAGCCTATCTCAGATTAAACTTTCGTAGAGCTTTCCCATTGTCTTTAGGAGACTTATGGGACGATAGCTGGACGGCTCGGACCTAGGTTTACCGGGCTTGGGGATGCCGATTACGTCCTCTTTCCAAACCTTTGGGAAGTGACAGTTAGAGAGGCATTGTAAATAGCCACAAGTAGGTGGACAAGAGGTTGGGTACTTGAGTATTTTGTGCCAGGTGCTTTTTTAATTTTTAACTTTTTGATGAGCTGCAGCACCTCTGCAGCACTAGCATAGGGAAAGCCGATACTGCCGACCATTTTATACTATAGTTTTATACAGTACGGTACGACCAAAGTAATAATGCGCATTGGGGTTTTGTCGGAAATACGAAGTATGGCGTATTAACTTTATTATTATACGTAGAACCTACGTACGTAGTAAAATAATTGTTATTTAATATATCTATGGTATGGCAAAGATTTCTATGTGCATTATTTGTTTGGTCATACTGTACCCTTTATTATAAACACTCTAGATAGAGCCAGAGCGGCGCGACCGCGTCAAAAATAATGTAAGTGAACTGTTCACTGACTTGAACTTTACCACCGCTCAGTACCGATTGAGTCATCGTGTCTGACAGTTGTGTTAAGTGTTAAAATTTTGTGTCTCAAAATGGCGTCATGCGTTATAAAAGTGTGCCGAAATTATAGAGGACGTTTGAAAACAACTACTTTAATCACCTACCATCGGTAAGTAAGTCATATAATATTGTATTTCTCAAAAATAACACGTGTACTAAAAATAATATTTAAGTCTTAAATTCAGCCACTTTGTCAGATGTTGCAAGCTTTTGAAATTAAAATTCCCAAATGAACGTCAAATTATTTACCTATATTGTAAATAAAAAATTAAATTTCCTCACGCCTGTAATACCATATATAGGGGTAGGCAGAGACGTATACCACGCCCCCCTTCATACAACATTTTTCGAACAATTTTTTTTTCTTTTCTTGTATGAACTGAGATTTTAATACGACCCCCCCCCCCCTCCTATTCTAAAACTGGCCTCTACTGTTCTCCCAGGAGTCATGAAAACTTTTGGTATGGTCATATAAAGGGAGCTGAGTACCAGAAAAATCCGAAACCCCCCTCCCCCCTTCTTTTTATTGACCCTCGTATCTGGGAAACTACAAATCGGAGGGGGTTCATGCCGGAACTAATAATGATCAGGACCTCCTCCTATTACAGAATCCATCCAAAAAAGTGTCGTCAATACATTTTTTATATACATTGTCGCCCCCCACATACAACATTTTTTGAACAAGTTTTTCTTTTCTCGTATGAGATTTGAATGCGACCCCCCCTCCCCTGTCCTGAACCCCCCTCTCATTTTAAAACTGGCCTTTTATTTGAATACTGTCTATTTTCCCCTTCACCCCTCCCCCCCAACTTTCACTTTTCTTAAGATACAAATTTTCATACATGTCGCCCCTACATTTTTTATAAATTTTTCATAATTTATTATTTTCAGAATACCTAATGATCCGATTACTAGTGCTTGGTGGATTAATATTATAAGAAAAAGCCGGGATGAAGATACCTGGCACTGGCAAAAAACTAAATCAACAGTAGTATGTTCCGAACTTCCGATTATTTTAAAACAAAATTTAAAAACATGTATTATGTGAATTGTAATAATAATACACGTATAAAATATAAATAAAACCTAGCCAAGTAATATTTTTAGATTTCATTATGTTTTATGTGTATCATTTTGTACGGTCACCTCCATAAGTAACTTACCACTTTTGACAGCGTTTGCTTTGACCTGACGTTTATAATAAAATCGAAATTATTTTATATAGATTTTAGTAATGATAGAGATGCACAATAAGACATGTTACATCTCTGACGTAAATGTCTTTACTTCAATTTCTTTGTAAATTTCACATGTCGAGGTAAGATACATCTAAATTTCATCTTTATGTGGTAAACGTAAAGACTAAAATCGATAAGTAAAGCAGTTATATAAAAACCTCTTTTCCAGTTTAAATATTAATCAATTTAATTTTAAAAGCTTATTGTCAATAGAAATCATTGCCAAATTGACATTGTCAATTCTGTATTACTATAAAATCATATTTATATACAAAAATAAGATTTTAAAATTCCTCCAAGATTGCCTATACAGCAAGACAACATATTACTGAAATTTCACGACAGTTAAATATATCAGTAAGTATGCATATCACTTTCTTTTCATAAGTAAATATATTTATGTTTGTCGTCATGTGTTACTTACTATAATACAATAAAATTTTCTCTATTTATATCTTTCGCTATAATAATATAACTTAATAATTAAAAAATCTCAAAACTACAAATTAAAAATTTCTTCCAGAGAGTCCGAGTCCGCTGCCATAGTGCCGTTAGTGCGTTATAATGACAATCATATTGTACCGAATAGGGAGTCCGGACGAATCTCTGTAAATATTTGGAGTTGGATGTCTGCTGACGGCGTTGGAGAACTATGCTCTTTACCCCCACGGACAACTGCTTTAAATTATGTCGAAATGTTCATTTTATGATATAAATATAATATTTTACAATAATTTTTTTTATAATAAATATAATTTTAAGTTTTTAAGGTGTAAATAATTCTAATTATGATAGTAACAATGGTTAAATGTGGAACTTTACCACCTACTGGCATGAGTCATACCACGTCTTACATTTAAAATATAAAAATAATATTGAATATATCACTATGTTAACGGTTCCGGGAGCCGAAAGGCAACCCCCGCTAAGATTAAAAAAAGATTTAAAAAACTGTATTTTATTATGCTTAACAGAACCCTAAAATAGTAAATAAATACAAATTTACATTTCATCAATTTCGTGTTCCATCAATTCAAATTAGACACAAATAACAAATGATGCTGTCATTTAAAAATGATAAAGATAGCGAATCAAAGTGCCAAACGATAATCGACTCTATAATCTTGTCATTTCCAAACAATAGTCAACCTTCAGGTGGTAAGTTACTTATGGAGGTGACCGTACATTAAAATTGCTACTAAAATTATATAAAAATAATTATTTTTTTGTTTCGTTCAAAATGTGTTTAACCTAGAAATTCACATTATTATCCACACTAGATGCTCCTAATTTAATAAAAACATCACGTTGAAATAAATTCAATAAAACCTAAAATAAACATTCCCATATTTATGGGGAATAGTCAAAAGTTGGTAACACCGCGCGTTCATATAATAGCAGTTCTCCTTACTTGTGTGGGTAATTACGCACACTATTGATTCAAACCTGGCCTACTGTTTTTGTTGCGTTTGTAGCGTAACGTTCCATATAGAGTGTATAATATAATCAAAGACTGTACCTAGTTATTTCGGGCCGGAAATGAAGATTTTGAAAAAAAAATCAACCAGGAAGTATGCATATTTTGGGATAAATCTCAAAAAACTGTAGTTCTGATTTTTGGCACACATATTCCTCGTGAGCGTGACTCCCCCCCCTGACGGTGGTTTTTCTATTTTCCGCATAACCTGTTAAAATTAGGAGAAAACTAGCAATCACAAGAATGATCCACATAGTAGAAGTCACGTAAAGTATGACTACTCACATTGCATATTTTTTTTTCCATTTTACTTTTGACCTCAACTTATAAAAGGGACCAAAGCTGTGACAAAATTATCTATAAGGGATTAACCCACAAAAAAACATAAATGTGAAAGAAAGCCAAGTTCATTCAAAATTTAAGGAACTTCGAAAAAACTTGGTAGGTATCCTGTTAGACCTCACTTATTTTATTGTGAGGCCGTTATTGGATTTTTTAAATAAACAATTAAAACAGTTATTAACAAACACCGTAGAGCAAAAAAAAACGGGAGAAGTGGTAGTTCTTTATAACAACACGATATTAAGCTTAAAATTTAAGACGAGGAGCGACTCAGAATTTTTTTATCGTAAGCCACGCCCTAAACTCCTGGTTTTAGCGCAACGATCACGTCATGCAAGAAAACGACGGCGCTTTGTCCGTTCTTGCTGCAGAAGTGAGAAGGGCATAATGTGTCGCTTCTCGGAATAAATGACGTAAGCGGCATATTACAAATAAATAATTTATTAAAAAACGATCACATGCAGGGAAAAATCTTCTTAATCAATACTAGGTACTGAAATTACCTATAGATTCGTATAAAATTTAAACGTAAATCCCTTTAGAGTATGGCCGTATGACTAAAAAGGTGTTTTTGAAGAGGTGATTTCAAAAATTTAAGTTATCGAGAAAATTTTCACCAATCATGTTTTCATCCTACACAATACCTACTAGATAAAGTCCTCTAGTTTTCGATACCCAAATTGCGTGTGGTCCCCGTGGTACAACCGCCTGGTACAACTGGTTGTACCACGGGGATTTTTTCTCCCCGTGGGCTAACCGTTGGGTAGAACAACTAAAAACATTCCCTGTGGTACAACCAGGATATGTTAGTACTGCAAATAAATAAACGTTATCAATATAATGGATAGTCTTCCTGGTTATAAAAATTGCAAGTTTATTTTATTGTTTTATTTTTAGGATTTTTTCTATATTCTTTTTTTAAATTGCTGTTGACATGGATTAATGAAATTCATATTTTTGTGACATTTAGTGATTACATAAAATATTTTAGCACATTAATTAACAACTTAATTTAAAGTTTTATAATTACAATGTCAACTTTGCAATACGTAGAAAGAAAAGGAGGAACTGTACTACTTTTACGCGGACGTCAGTTTTACAAAATAAAGAGTTATAAAAATGGTTCAAGTTTCTGGCGTTGCTCTACGTATAAAAAAAATAAATGCAAGGGCTCGGTAACCATTAACGTAAGTATTTCTTTACCTAATTTAGTAAATTCTACTAATAAAATAAAAAATTATGTATACAAACTTTCCCGTGTATGTTTATTACTCAATTATGCCAGAACGGCTGAACCAATCTGGATGAAATATGGCACAGAGATAGATTATAATCTGGAATATTATATAGGATACTTTTAATCCCGGAAAAATGTATGGCATAGATTTGTTTTTGTTTTTCACGGGATCGACATGATTTTTTGCAGAGTGGTAGTTTAGGGGTCAGAGAATGACATATATACTACTTTTTATACCGCGAAAGCGGGCGGGGGAGGGGCAAATTACAGCCACGGGATTATATATAAAAATGAATCCCTATTTCCCTTGGTCACGCCATAACTTGAATAATTCTTTTTTGTTTTGTTCGTTATAATACAGGGGGTGGTTTAGAAGAAAAAAAAAGTCGTAAAAACCCTAAAGTTCAGCTGAAAAAACAAAAAATTTAAAATAGGTAATTTTGTATGGGAATCGTTACTTAATCTCGCTAAAAGTAGTGGTAATGTTAGTGGCAGTGGTAGTGGTAGGAGTAGGGGACCACTAGGTTTGCCCCCGTTTTCTCTTTCATAATATATCACAAAGCTCTTAATTTTTTTAAAAGCACTGTTATACCATTACTCTTCAATTAAACGTCTTGGGTTTTTTGTAGCTTAGTATTGAAAATTAAAAAATCATAAAATATTTTTTATTTTGAATTATGCATTTTTTTCATAATTCATAATGTTCTCTTATCTATAACGTCTAGGGAATCCAATCCCGTATTAAAATCACAATGTTCATGATTTTAAAGACATTGGACTTTAAAGTTATACATTTTTATTCATAACTAGCTGACTCGGCGAACTTCGCACCGCTTGAGAATCCGTTCTCCAGATATCATCAAAAAACTCATTCCATTTAAATTGTATGAGAAAATGAATTTTCTTAATAAATTTTTTTTTCGTGCATTTTTCCAATGTTTTAATGGTTATTCTGGTATTCGGGGCGGAGACAAATCCAACAAATGAAAGATCACAAAAATCGGTTCAGTAGTTCTTGAGTTATAAATGGTGTAACTAATCCGACTTTGTTTTATAATAGGTACAATAGATTAGTTAAACATTTTTTAATAATATTTCCGAAGAAAGTGTAAAATATTTAAAGTTCGATATTATTTTGTTGCACATATACCCAGCGGCGGAAAACGCATGCTTGGCTTCAATTCTTTTATATATTCATGGGATTTTTTTTTATTTTGTTATAATTGTAACTTAAGTGGTATATCTACGGCCGTGTGACCGCTAGATATATACCTAAGCTAACGTGGCAGGTATCCTACGTGGTAAGTGTCAATTAAAGATGGTACTATCAATATATTCACCACGAAGTCTACCCGCTTGCCTAGACAGTGCCACTGTACTTAACCGCTGAGACGGAAAGTGAATACATGTATTCACCTATATGCGCACTACAGTAAGCTCGCAAGTGAATACATGTATTCACCTCGCGACAAAATTTAAAAATCACTTTAATGTGTGTCTATCTCTTTTTATTTATATAAAGTTTGAAAGAGGAGTCATAGGAATTGAAATTCTCTACATTTCTATGTGTAATACGTCTATGGGTCGGATAATACGCCATTATAAAAAGCATAAATAAATGCAGTGTTTATTATACTCTTTGTCATAACAGTCGCTTTGTTGATCAGTGCAGTTTTATATTATTTTATAGTTCCAATAAGCCCTGCAGCTAATAAACTAAGGTATAGTATTGTTTATAATACATTTATTTACAATATTTTATTTAGTTGAGACCAAAAAGATCAATTTTAATATAGTTTTTCTGTCGAGGAAAAATCTGATATAAAAAAATCCGTAAAAATTTTTACTAAATTTGTTTATTGTGGAAAGATGCGTATACGATATGAATAAATACACAGGGAAAATACTTTATATATATTTATTTTTCATGTTCCAACGTTTATTTTTATTATATAATGTGCTATTTCGAAGTAATAATCCAAAATATAAAAATGTCGCAAAATTAAAACGCCATCTTGAAAATTCTTGAGAACGGCC
Source organism: Nemapogon koenigi (assembly GCA_963924495.1). NCBI lineage: Eukaryota > Metazoa > Arthropoda > Insecta > Lepidoptera > Tineidae > Nemapogon > Nemapogon koenigi. The sequence continues at coordinate 16,539,135 of OZ004629.1, read as the reverse complement.
TAGTGATGTGAAGGACATTGTTAACATAGCTTATCGATATTTTCGTAGTCTCAAATAGTTATTTCTATTTGTATTCTATTATTTATTATATTATTAGTAATATTGAATTAATAATGTTTGATGGAATATATTTATTATATTTCCGCTCTGACTTCGCCCGTAGTTGAAATTTAATTTCCGGCATAAAAGTGACCTATGACACTTTCCGGCCCTACGACTATCTCTGTACAAAAAAAATCACGTATAAACACACTTCCACATTTATAATATTAGTTAAAAAGTATATATTTATCGGTATGTGATGTGTAACATCTTTGCTCGCGGTTTGAGATATTTGATAGCACTTATTTTATGAATGTAACGTAAATGTCTAGGGAAGAACGCACTATCAGTGCTATATAAAATTACTATACCAGAAGAGTAATGGCCTTGTTTAACAACAATTTTACTCGTAACCCAGGTTAAAATTACACATACCTAATTGAAACCTACTTTAAGATTTGATTAGTTATTTAATTTGTTTTTTTAGTACCATGTCTTCTCGGTTTATGGTTCTATGGTGAAGAAGATGACTTCGACCACAAGGAAACCGTCACCATAGAGGATGAGGAAAATTATGACATATTTGAGGTATGCTTTTGAAAATATTATACTATATAAAGCTCGATTACCACTCACTGATTCACTGACTCACTCACATCATTGTTCTCCCAGAAAGAGTTGCGATGGGGGAAACTTTTGGTGGGAACGTATAGAGGGGGTCCCAGTGAGTACCAGAAAAATCCGAAACCCCCTTTTTCGCCCCCCTTAGTTTTTTTTTGTTTTTTATCTCGGAAACTACAAACCGAAGGGGGTAGGTGCCGAAACTAATATTGTTCAGGATCTGTTCCTATTAGCGAATCCATTAAAAAATGATCTCCCATACAAAAAAAAACTCCTATACATTTTTTTGTTTTTTATCTCGGAAACTACAAATCAGAGGGGAAAAGTTTCAAAACTAATAATGTTCAGGATTTCTTCCTATTAGCAAATCTGTTTAAAAAAATTCTCCCATACAAAAAAAGAACTCTCATACATTTTTTTTTGTTTTTTTATTTACTACAATCGAGCAGCGGTAGTGGTAGTGGTAGTGGTAGGAGTAGGGATAGTGGTAGTGGTAAGGGTAGAGGTAGTGGTAGGGGTTGGAGTAGGGGTAAGGGTAGGGAGTAGTTGTGGTACGAGTAGGAATAGTTTTGACGTGATAGGTGGCGGGCTTATCGCTGACTTGTTGCTTGCAACTCGCGCACTACACAACATACTAGTCTTCTATATATATAAAAATGAATTAACGTTTGTTAGTCTCGCTAAAACTCGAGAACGGCTAAACCGATTTGAATAATTCTTTTTTTGTTTTGTTTGTTATAATACAGGGGTGGTTTAGAGGGAAAAAAAATTTGAAAAACCCTAAAGTTCAGCTCAAAAATAAAAAAATAATAAATAGGTAATTTTGTATGGGAATCGCTACTTAAACTCGCTAAAAGTAGTGGTAATGTTAGTGGTAGTAGTAGGGGTAGTGGTAGGGTTATTGGTAGGGGTTGGAGGAGGGGTAGGGGTAAGGGTAAGGGTAGGGGTAAGGGTAGGTGTAGTGGTAGTGGTAGGAGTAGAGGTAGGGATAGTGGTAGTGATAGTTGTTTTCGACGGACGAAGGAAAGTAAATAGAACGCACGCCAACGTTTAGGCAGGACATCGTCTGCCGGGTCCGCTAGTAAATGAAAATAACTCTTTGTTTCACTGTTATAAATATATTTAACCCCCTCCTCCGTCCTATTAAAAATATTTTAACTCAAAACATAATCGAATTCTCTGCCAAACTTTATCCAAATGCAATCAACAAACATTTAAATTTATTTTTATTTATCTGTAGGACATACAAGTACTTATCATGGATGAAGATGGACGCGTGCTGCTCATGGGGATGTTCCACACAAATACGTGCTGAACTTCAATATTTTCCAGAAGCATATCTGAAGCTGGTGTAACCCCTCCGAAGCCGGAGCAGCCTGGTGCTGACTCAGCCCCGCAGCCGGAAAAGACCGTGGCCTCAACGTCTCGAGGAACTTTGTTTATAAGGAGGCAAGGGATCAATCGGTCGCGTGGACGAGGGCGTCGTGGGGGTCTCCGAAGATCAAATGTGGTGGGACGTGTACCTGGATGTCGCCTTACAGAGCGATATCCTACAGATGAGCATCTCCCAGAATATTTGCGTCCTCAAGCATCAATGCATGATAGAGATGTTGGTAGGAGAGACAATGGAACAGAGCGACCTGAACAAGAGTATGATGGTGCTGAGGAGTTTGTTTGGGAACCTACTGGTGATTGGAGAGGAGTGCAAGAAACTTTCGTTCGTGAAAAACCTTGGCCGACTCGCGTATTTAACAACGCATACGATGCATTCCGCGCCTATTTGTAAGATTTCATGCTATCTCATATAGCGATGGAAACTAATAGATATACCCAGGATATTGACACTGAGAGATTTACGAGGCTGTGATTAAATACGAATCTTGATGAAATACTCATTCTGTTTCCATTTTGGATGATGCTCGGCATTATTAGGATGCCGACCATCAAGGCATTTTTTGCGAAACAGCCAATCCTGCGTACAGAACTATTCCGGAAACTGAAGTACTGGAACCTAAATAGAACTTTTAATCACGCCAGTGGCTCAAACGATCCAAATAATACTGCCAACAACATGTAACATGGCACGGGTCCCGTCATCGACCACTTGAACAAAAAGTTCAAGGAGCGTTACGTTTTAAAGCAGAATATTTGTATCGACGAGTGCCTGTCGCCGTGGAAAGGCCCGCTAGGGTTCAAGCAGTACATAAAAACGAAGGCAGCTCGCTTTGGTATTAAAGCCTATCAGTTGTGCGAATCGGCCACTGGTTACCTGTGGTCCTTCTTTATATATGTAGGTCGTCAAACAACCACCTCCACCCTACCTTGCCACTACCACCCTACCAATTCTGAACTTGGGCCTTACACTCTTTATGAAAAATTGGTTCAAGTGCCCGTCGCTGGCGCGGTACCTCAAACGGCGTCGCACTGATTGTGTTGGGAAACTTCGCGCTAATCGTAAGCACATACCACCTGTTGGTAGAGAGTATTTTGGTAGAACGATCCACTGATTCCACTGAACATTCCCTGTTTATCGTTAGTAGAGGGAATCATGAATCGTCTTTTTCGTAATGTTCCAAAGTCTAATGTCAATGTCAATCCAGGGCCGCGTACTTTTTCACATTTTCCTCCGGAACGCTTGACTGAGCGCCACGAAGAAATACGTATGCGCGTAAAATACCGCACAAATCTAGGTCGGAGCAGATGCGTTTGGTGTACGTATAACGGTCGCGCACAGAAAACCGCATGCCAGTGTCCGGATTGTGAAGTGCCGCTCTGTCTCGAAATGTTTCGAACAGTTTCATACTAAACCTTTATAATCTCGTACTTTTTTTTATCTTCTTTGCGTCTAACACTTCTTCTCTTTTATCATATTTTAGTTTCTTGTCCTATTCTTTGTCTATTTGTTACATTATATGTGAGAAGAGTATGAACGATTAACTTTTGCAAGGAGGGATTTGTTCATTGTATCTGTGTATTGTATTGTTGTCTGTATTGTACTGTGTAATAATAATATTAAATATACATAAACACGGTACTGACGAGTATTTTTCATAACTATGTAAATAAAATACTGTTATAGAATAGCTGTTCATTCTGCTGGTTTATTTTATATTAACCAGACTCATAACTATGTAAATAAAATACGCATGATGGATGTTATGGTATTTGTTGTTTTATTTCTGATCACATATTTATTACAAAACCAGATTCATGGATAAGCAAAAACTGGATAAGTGAGAAAACTCTATAAGCGACAAAAATAGTCAGGTCCCGTCATTTTTAGCCCCAGTGAGTGACAGTGTAAAGAACCTCTTTTAGAGAGAGTCATTTTTCACTTCTAGACCTGTGTAAGTGACAGTTTCTTACTCTAGACCTCTGTAAGCGAGACTATTCGCAACTCGAATCAAAGCCAAACCGTATCCTTGTTTGTAAATAAAGAAAGCCAAAGCGTTATTGTTTTTGATGGAATTATAAGACATCTGCAGCACACTTGTGCGCTTCGTCCTACCTACCTGCTCATGGTACTCATTCTAAATATTTGGTTATATACTTATTACCTATTTCTTAACGCTCTAGCACCATGTTTGCAAGTGACAAACCGTGTTAGTGAGAAAACTCTATGAGCGAGAATAATATTCGGGACCCTTGAATTCTCGCTTACCCAGGTTCGACTGTATGTATATATATAGAGAGAGAGTAAAGTACGCGTGGTATTAATATGGTATTGGTGTTCTGTTGTGTTATTTCTAGTTTAGTCGAAAGATATTTTGAGATCGAGAGATCTCAGGAAGTCAGGACAGCTACAATATTTTACTATAAAAGATTTTCAAATATTTTTTAACAATTAATTATTTGTAAGTTGTTGGTGGTGTTTCTATATGTAATACAATCATTTGTATAATAAAATCACAAAATACATCGCGCTAGCAATTTGGTGAATGTGCGCTTCGACAGTATTGACGGTGGTGGGAATTTCATCGATATCGATAAAAATATTTTATTGACGCATGCATCACTATTATAATGGTATTTCATATAATTATATTTACAATACCAAATTACTTTGATTTTTGTATTTTTGTAGGAAACTATGAAGAAAATGTGTATAAAAGTGGAAAATACAATGTTTTTATACAACTTTATGTGTTTTATTTCAATAATATCATCTTTCCTATGTGGCTACCGTGAGAAATATTTGATTGCAATGAAAGAGATATTTACACTATTTTCTGTTGAATTTTGATATTGTAATTGTACGGCTTAGTAACCTTAATATACCTTTATCAAAGTTAGGTAATAATAATTTCAAAACAAATTAGGATTACTGATATTTTGAGAGTACAAATTTCTATTCTCGCGCGCATTTTTTTCCATATTCATAGTCGCGGGTGTTAAGTTTGGTCGTATTTTTCTAAGTAATTTTATATGGAAACAACAAAAAGATACTATATAGCTTGGTCATATATATTTCCTGCATTGAAATTGGCACAAAATATTTATTCATAGAGTTCTGTAATATTCTGTAGAAATTATTTTCTTCCGCAATACTATTATTTTTCTGTTGTAAGCTAATTTAACAAGGGATATTTTAATTTAGGTGCCTAAAGTAGGTGTGATTATGACATAATTAAAGAAATACATTATTATAGAATATATTATTTTCATTACAAGTAAATCTGTTCAGTGATTGTCTCAAAATTTGCAAATATATAACCATGGGTATAATTTTTTTCGAGCCGCCATTGAGCCGTGCGAGCGAGAGGTAGTAAGTGTTTTCGTCGCCGTGCGAGCCGAAGGGTTAATTAACGCGCCTAGCTATGCTATTGAGCTACGGTGACGTGTTGCACTTAATATGCGTACGTCCGGTCGCAACGAGTGCTATGTCGTAACTGGTCACCGTCCTGCGTGTGAGTGTCCGCCCGATGACCTAATTATCTACCTGTACGGCCTAGCCGTTACACTACTTCCCCCCTACGATTGAGAGAAAGTGTTTACAATATTTCCTAATATAAACAACCTTATCGTGAGCACTGTCTAGCGAGCAGGTTACACATAAAAAACATAAACACAATTATCAAAAATAACATAAGCAGTTCTTAAGTGCTAACATTTTCATACATAATATCCTTAAACACAGTAATTACAAAATCCTAAAACATATATAAATTTACCATAATTCGAGAGGAAACAAAAAAAAAATGTACAAATATTAATTTCTCCGACTGTACTTATGCAATGAAGTGAGTCATGCGTCATGCTATAAAAATGTTCAACGTTGCATTTTCTAAAGATGCGTTCTCTCACGATTGTAGAACATGACTCCTGTGCTTAAAATTGATGAACGTGATTTTCTTATATAGTCGGTATATCACGTTATCAAAATACTTTGCTATTTCCGGATAAGTTTCTCTCCTATAAAAATGAAATCGATTTCTTTCTATATTCATTTATATTTACAACTTACATGTCAACGTTATTATCGATAAGTTATCTAAAAAAAAACTGTACACTTGCTAAAATGGGAGGTACAAGCAGTAAGGAGCAGTCCTCGATGACACAAGAAAACAAGATCGCTATTGACGTGGATGGTCTGCACGAAAGACTGTCCCTAATACATGGAAACTCTCAGGAGCTCAAGTTGTTCTCCATTGTGCTGCTCGCCCTACTGATGCTGTGCCTGTGCCTATACCTGGTGAGAGGACTTTCCGACACTATCTCTAATCGTCTTCGAAAAATAATAACGAAGAGTCAACCCAATTTGAACGTTGTTGTATAATCATTAAATTCCATTTTCTCACATTACAATGTTAAAACTTACTTTGTCTTTTATTTTGTTACTTGATTCCCTGACTATTTTGCGTTCTTGCTTGGCAATGCAACTTTAACATTTTATAATATACATTATTGCATTTTATTATTTACCGATTCTGTTGATTTAGTGTTCTTTGTCGGCTAAAACAACATACCATTGGAATACCTTAGTTCGCTATAAAAATAAAAGTTTAATGTTACACGATATTAATAAACACATTGCAAAATAAAATATTACGTCATTACATGCATAGGTAAAAATATAAAACACACATTCATTTACAATTAACAAATAGCAAAACCGTAACCTAATTTGATATCTTATCTCTAGAATAGGTGTAGGGTATTAATGCTTTCTGGATGTGACATTTTTTACTTTTGAAAATGCACATGTTTCTTGGGTGGCCTGACAACGCGTCCACTCCTAGTCATTATTTGGGGTGTCGGTTCTATAGCGACCTTTTGTGTTTTTGAGGTGGGTAGAGGTTTCACTTTTTCTGATTCCGAGGTGTGCCCAGTGGTCACCTTTTCTGAGTCTGAGGTAGGCCGTGTGGTCACCTTTTCTGAGTCGCTGTCGGCCAAAACGTATGCGGGTTTCAATCTGTCAATCGAGATGCAAACCTTTCTATCCGCTAACTGTATTTGAAATACCTTAGGAGTTCTATCCAGTACCAAAAATGGTCCGTCGTAAGGGGCTTTTAGAGATCGTTTTACTTTGTCATCCCTAACAAAGACGTGAGAACAGGTCTGCAGATCTTTATGCACGAACAAAGTACGCGATGTCCGTGTTTCTATAGGTAACGATTTGCAGTTTCTGATGGCGCTGCGAATTTTCTCTATGACATCATAGTCGGAAGAAATAACTTCGCTGTCTGGAGTGTAAAAATCTCCGGGCAGGCGAAGCGTCTTGCCGAACGTCATTTCTGCGGCACTTACGTTGGTGTCGTTTCTGCTCACTGCGCGTAGGCCTAACATGACAGTTGGCAACTCGTCAACCCAAGATGTGGCGGAGTCCAACTTAGCCATTAGCGCTGCCTTTAAGGAGCGGTGCCATCTTTCAACCAGCCCATTACTCTGCGGATGGTATGGGGTTGTCCGATGCTTGCTAATACCCATCAACTTTGTTAACTCAGTGAAAAGGTTACTCTCAAACTGTCTACCTTGATCACTGGTTAATCGAATAGGTGTACCGTACCTAACAATCCAACCTTCGTAAACCACTTTCGCAACTTTATCTGCCGTTATTTCAGTGACCGGGAAAGCCTCTGGCCATCTAGTTCCGCGGTCTATCATCGTAACGCAGTATCTGTAACCGTCTTGCGAAATACGAAGCGGACCGACGATGTCTATGTGGACATGTTCAAATCGTCCAGCCTTTTCAAAACTTTCTAGCTTGGATATGGAATGTCGAGTTATTTTCGACCGCTGGCACTCAGTGCACGACTTGGCAAAAGTACCTACATCGTGATTCATACTAGGCCAGACATATCTTTCTTGGATCAATTTTCGGGTCGCGCGAATGCCTGGGTGACTAACATTGTGTACATTGTCGAAAACTAACTTACGGAACCCTGAGGTTATAAAAGGTCTAATCCGATTCTGAGAAACCTCACAGTAAATGTACTTCTCTATTTCAGGCATAAAAATTCGCTTTAATTGCAGAGACGAATTATCTTTGCTCAATAATCGAGATAACTCCGCGTCTGTTTCCTGTGCGGTCGCTAATTCCAAGTAATTCAAAGCCCTAGGTAGCGAAACCGTTTCAATTCGAGATAACGAGTCTGCGATGTTGTTATCTTTGCCACTTAGATGACGAATATCCGTTGTAAATTCACTAATGAATAACAACTGATTTGTGCGACGGGGAATTTCTTTGTTACTGCCTACCTTATTAAACGCGTGTATTAACGGTTTGTGGTCAGTAAAAATTATGAGAGGTCGGCCTTCAAAACTTTTTCGAAAATATATAGTAGCGGCGTATATGGCTAAAAGTTCGCGGTCATACGCGCTATATTTTTGTTGACGCTCTGTTAATTTCTTTGAAAAATACCCGAGTGGTTTCCAATGTCCACTTTCCTTTTGTTGTAACACGGCGCCGATTCCGAAGTTCGATGCGTCCGTGAATAGGGCTAAAGTACCGTCGGACCTAGGATAAGACAACATCGCGGCGTTTTTAAGACTTTCTTTGCATTTAACAAACGATTCAGTAGTCTCCGATGTCCATTCTATTTTTGTCCTATCATTCTTTTTAGAACCGTGAAGGTAGCTACATAACGGGGCTTGTTGCGTGGCAGCATTAGGTAAATGGAATCGGTAAAAATTCACCATACCTAAAAACTTCCGCAAGTCCTTGACTGTTTCGGGTCGGGGATATTCTGAGATCGCCCGGACTTTCTCTTGTAGTGGCCTTAAGCCATCAGTGGACACTTCATGTCCTAAAAACTCAATCTGTGGTTCACCGAAACGACACTTATTTAAGTTAATCGTTATTCCGTATTTGTTTAACCGTTCGAATACTTCGCGGAGATGCATTTTATGCTGCTCTTGAGAGTCGCTAGCGATCAAAATGTCATCTATGTACACAAAAACAAAGGGTAATTCTTGTAAAACCGTGTGCGACATGAATCTTTGGAACGTTTGTGCGGCATTCCGTAGGCCGAACGTCATTCTAGGAAACTCGAATAATCCGAACGGAGTGATTATTGCGGTTTTTTCTATATCCTGGCTAGCCACAGGAATATTGTGATACGCGCGGTTTACGTCTAGACACGAGAACACTTTCTTATTTGCTAATAGATAAGTAAAGTCATGTAGTCTCGGTATCGGATACTTGTCGGGTGTGGAAATAAAGTTCAACTTTCGGTAGTCGCCACAGGCTCTTATGTCGCCGTTCTTTTTGGGCACTACATGCAACGGACTAGCCCAAGGGCTCTTGGAGGGTCTGCATATACCTAGCTCCATCATCGTCTGGAACTCTTTTCGTACCGCCTCGTACCTTCCTGGGGGTAGAGGTCGGGCCCTAGCAAAAACCGGGGGTCCTTTTGTCTCTATGTGGTGAAGGATCGCATGCTTCGGCGTATCCTTATACGTTGCCGGTTTCAGTAGGTCCGGAAATTTCTCAAGGATGGCGTGAAATTCATTGTTCACGTCTACAGACCTAATACTCGTTAGCGTGTTGTCGCTGACCAAACTGCCTATCGTACCAAGCATAGTCAGTTTGTCGATCAGTTTCTTGGCATTAATGTCAACCACTAACCTGTGAAACCCGAGGAAGTCCGCTCCCAAGATCGGTTGGTTGACGTCAGCAACCACGAATGTCCACCGATACGGTCTTCTCAGTCTTAATGCTAACACAAGTGTCTTAGAACCATAAGTTTTTATAGGCGTATTGTTCGCGGCGTATAATGTAACGTCACTATCACTCACACTAACACTTTTTACACACTTCCTGGGTAGCACCGAAAGACTGGCTCCTGTGTCTACGAGGAACCGTAGACCGCTAGTGATGTCGGTGACCTGGAGTCGTGGGCAGGCTGTTGCTGTGCAGACGCCCTCTGTTTGCTGCACCTCAACTAGTTTCCCTGCTGGTTGGGACTCTTCCACGCGCAGGGCTGCTGGCACTTCCTCGCCTTGCCCTTGTACCTATAGTGGAAGGTGCACAGCCAGTCTGGGCTGTCCTGCGTCCGCCTGGGTGTGTTACTGCGTCGTCGATGTATTGATTGGTACCTGTTTCCCTGGCGCCGATTTCCCCACGACTCTACCCTGCTCAACCTCGCCGTTATCTTATTAATCGCCTTCATGATAGGGGCGTCGGCGTCGGGGGTCGATTGCTGGAGGCGCTCTTGTACAGCCTCTATCCGCGGGGGTGCCTGCGTCTCCATGACCTTGTCAGCTATGGAGGCCAGGGTCGTGAGGTCTTTCGTGTTGGCCACGGCTAACACGGCTCGAACGGCGGCGGGAAGGTGGTTCTGCCACAACAGCAGCAGTGTGTCGTCCACTATCTTCCCGCGCGCCAGGTCCCGCATCCGGCGAAGGAGCTGCGAGGGGCGCTGGTCCCCTAGCTCCATCTCGCCTATCAGCTTCTGCACCTGGCGATTCTCGCTCTCTTCGTAGATCATCAATAGGCGCTCCTTGATGGCCACGTACTTCTCCGTCGGCGGCGGTGCTAACAAAATGTCTGTCACCTGCGATACCGCCGCTTTGTCCAATTTTGTGACGACAAGATGATACTTAGCGTCGTACCCTAGCTTTTGTGGCCGAATTATTGCTTCGAATTGGACAAACCAGACTCGGGGCTGATCCGTCCAGAAGCCGGGTATCCTGGCCGCGACTGTGATTGCGGCCATGTCCTTGCTGTCCTCGTCAACTGTCGTGGGAACAGAAGGTCCCGCTGCGGCTTCCGTCATTATTAAAAAAGTTCACAACACAATGACACGATAAATAAAACCAAATGTACAATAAAAAGTTAAAACACAAAAAAAAACTGTAAGTACTATGACACTAATATACACAAACAAAGTTCATAAAGTTCACAAAACACGCGACGTGTGTGGCCTTGCGCGCACACTATTACGGCGGTTTTGCGACGTCGTTGGGTCACCAATGTAACTTAAGTGGTATATCTACGGCCGTGTGACCGCTAGATATATACCTAAGCTAACGTGGCAGGTATCCTACGTGGTAAGTGTCAATTAAAGATGGTACTATCAATATATTCACCACGAAGTCTACCCGCTTGCCTAGACAGTGCCACTGTACTTAATTAACGCGCCTAGCTATGCTATTGAGCTACGGTGACGTGTTGCACTTAATATGCGTACGTCCGGTCGCAACGAGTGCTATGTCGTAACTGGTCACCGTCCTGCGTGTGAGTGTCCGCCCGATGACCTAATTATCTACCTGTACGGCCTAGCCGTTACATAATTATTAATATTTTGTTTTTGTATTTAATGTATTGATATTTTGTTATATTTATTATTAATTAAGTACCATAGTAATTAATAATTAATACAGTTAGTCAGTAACAATATCAAAATCATTTATTTTTAAGACTACGACATGGCTGATAATAATAAATCGATTGATCAGTCTTTTAATGTGAAACGATTGGCTGAGTACTGCACTGAGTGACGAACGATTTTTTTAATCCTGCGGATCCCACATTACTGGTCCCGCAAAAATGGTGCGGGATCCCGCGTTTTTTCATTAATGTTTATAAATCAATAAAAACTTACTGTTTATATATTACTTTTATTTTATGACTGTCTTGATCACAAGATCCAACCATGGCATTTTAAAAGTAAGCAAACAACTTTGCCTTTTAAAAATTTAGTAGGACAAAGTTGCAACGTTATGCAATAGTTTATTTACAAAACTTTAACTTCAAACGAATATAAGTTCAATAATATAAGTACTTAAATATCAAGTTTTCCTACTGCATAGTTTATACTGTGACGCGCGACGCCACGTTATGTTATTTACGCGAGGGTTGAGAAAGCGCTAAATGTCTACTGCGGCTGGATAACAGGATATCAATAAATTCATATTTTCATTTTTATATTCTTATCCACATTATGGCATTCGTATCTTGGTTGTACCACAGGGAATGTTTTTAGTTGTTCTACCCAACGGTTAGCCCATGGGGAGAAAAAAATCCCCGTGGTACAACCAGTTGTACCAAGTGGTTGTACCACGGGGACTACATGCCAAATTGTATGATCATAGCATTCGTAAAATTCGGGAATTTCAGTTCAGCAATCAACCAAAATTATTCGTTCTTCCCCTTAAAGAAAAATACGTAGAATAACACCCTAAATTGTGTACTTCGACGGAGATACGCGTCATTGTTTTTTATTGCAAAATAACTTGGAAATCGGCTTTTTTTTCAGTTTTTGTTAAATATATTTTTTTTAACACCCAATCCTTGTGTAAAATCATCAGATAAACAAAACTGATTTCCAAGTTATTTTGCAATAAAAACAAATTTATTTAACGAACAATAGGCCGCCATTTTGAAATTTCGCGATCGGACTTGGCGTACAATGAAAAACATACTAATGTCTCTATAAGATATTCGATTTTGAATATTGCAACATGTATTTTCATGCATTTTAATTTTTAAAATTTTTCAGCTTTCTCGCTTGTTTAAACAATGAAAAAAAATTAACAAAAACGGAAAAAAGCCAATTTCCAAGTTATTTAGCAATAAAAAACAATGACGCGTATCTCCGACGAAGTAGACAAATTAGGGTGTTATTCTACGCTAAATATCGTATTGTTATAAAGGACCGCCACCGTCTAATACTCTGGCGCCCTGATTATTTATAAAGAGACATGGACAAAATAAGTCGCGCGTAAAACCGCAATCGGTCTCGTGGCTGCGTTTTATTTAAAGCTAGCCGTTCGTTGCGCTGTGATGCGTAGACTTAAAAGGGAGAAATAAAACAAAAAAAAAAAAAATTGCACTGAAAAGTAAGATAATAAAAAAAATCGTCGTAGTTTTGTATCCTAATTTGGCACCAACCGTCTTCAAATTCTACGACGAAATTTTTATTATTTCTTACTTTTCAGACTACATTTTTTTACCCATAACATGTCAAGATTTCAAATAAAAGAGTGTTACTACTACTGGTATCGCTATTACTACTGGTAGAGATGGGTGGAATTTCGTGGAGACAACAAATTGAGGGGGTTTTCAAACTTTATGCAATGAGTAATCAGTAATGACTTAATTTTTTTTTATTACAACCCTGTTGGCACCATTTCAAATGTCTGTGGCTGAAAAAGGTCAGGAAACGCTGTTCTAGGTTAAAGTTTATAAAGTTCAAACTTTGGTAAAAATAAAACAGATTTACCTTTATTAATTTATTAGAAATTTGATTAAACTTTTAATTTTGAACATTCGTAGAACATTACTGCTATTGAAGTATTTATATAATGAAGTAAGTATTGAAAAGAATCAGAACAGTTTGGAGTCAGAACAATGACTTCTCAATTTTCTATTTCTAAAGTGACACAAATATTGCATGTACAAGTTATGATAAAAATATTAATCTTCATTAATTACTAAGATGAATGAGGTACTCATATGTAGAGTTTCAATTAGACAGATGATATATAGATATTAACATTTATACATAAAACTATTTAGATGATATACTCCATTCTGAACTGAATTGTATAATCCGGAATTATGTATCACAGCACTTATCAAAACAATTTATTTTCAAAATGACCATTAGTGAACTATACTGACCAGACCACAGACAAGTAGTATCCTTAAATCTATATATATTATAAAACTGGATGTAATGTAACTGTACATTGATAATAGTTTGGCTTTGAGGATATGAGATAGGATGCAATCTCAGATCATAAAAACAAGGGAGATGTGGCACATGACGCTTTGGTATAGACAAAAAGCCATATCGCGCCCATCGCTTGCTCTCTACACAACAGTTTGTAGTGTGAACAAATGTTTATACAGAAGTCAATTAGAAACTATAGATCATACCACTGGTAAGTCTCAAATTAACATTAATTTGTATAGTAAACATTGTTTACAAAATATACTTATGAAATTTATAAAATAAATAAAATTTGGCTTGTCGATAATGTGCCTTCCTTGTGCAGTAGTTACAAATTAATAAATTATTATTATTAAATACTATTATTATGATGTAATGTTATTTAGCCGATATGTTTGTTTGTATAACTAGCATTTACCTGCGGTCTCACCCACATAGAAAGGAAATTAGGATCTACAGGCTTTCCGTGGCTGTAATATATTTCCATTTCAAACATAAGTAGGTACAAACTTACGAATTAATAATATTAAGTCTTTTTAGGGTTGTTGTCCTTCTGTCTGTCTGTTCAGGTTTCAAGGCCTTATTTCTCAGAAACAGCTTGACGTATCATGATATTAATATCATATAAAAGTCTCATATTGTTGTAAAAAATCAACCTTCTAGTTTAACACAATGAAATGGCATTTGATTGTCTCTGCCTACCCCACTTGGGTAAAAGGCATGATGATGGATAAAAATTATAGGTACTAAAGATTAACCATCAGTTTTAAAATCGGTTGGAAGGTTGATAATGACTGGTGACCAAGTTTTAAAAAGTCACATTCATACTAATATCATAAACGCGAAACTACTTGGTTTTTATGGCTAAATGGCTGAACTGATATTGATGAGTTTGGTACGAGGATGCCTTGAACACTGAGGAAGAATATATGCTACTTTTAACAACACAAACATTTGGTGACCACTGGTAAGAGTATTTCTGGAGAAATGTAATAGCTATTTGACTATGTATGTCATAACCAAATAGCCTATTATCGACTATCAATCATTACATATTATAAAACAAAGTCCCCCGCCGCGTCTGTCTGTGCCCTTTTTACGCTTTCGTTGTGGTTTTGACTATTAGATAGGTTGATTCACTGGGAAAGTTTAAGAGTATTAAACATCTATCATGTTTAGGAGCTAAGCAATAACAGTATAACTGTATCAATTTAAGTCGGGGGAAAAACTTAGCACCATCTAGCTTACATAGTGTATGCTGTCTAACTCGTCAGAGTAATAACATAATGATGTAGGAAAAAAATATAAAGCTATGTACAAAAAAGTCCACAGTAGCATATATATCTATCTATAGATAAGTAATAATATGCGTATTTGTGTGGGTATTACAATTTTAATAAACCTATATTGTACCCGTGCGAAGCCGGGGGCGGGGTCTAATATGACACATTTTGTATTATGTTGCCGATTTTTATTCGTAAAATTATATACCTTTTACCTTTATAAAAAATATCGCCAATTTAATTATAGAGTTTCTATCTCTAGCATAATTTTTATTATTTGTGTGATCTCTTTGCTTAAATAGTGTATTACTTAAGTATATACGAACACTTTCGTAAAAGTGGGACACTGGGAAATTTGTAATAATAGCACATCTCTTGTTTCTATGATCTGAGGATGCAATTGATGTCTGTTTATGTGTTTATTTGTGCACGCGTTTCTGGTTGGTGATCTACAAAGCGTACAAAGCCGTTTCATAACAACATATAACTAACTGAACTAATATTATGAAGACATTTACAAATTGTTTGATTATAACTTGTTACATTTTTCGTTTGTATGATTATAATAAAATGTTAAGTAACAAGTAACCTCAGCTTAAGTTATTACAATAAGCATGACATTTTTTTCTCAATCATTATACACAATTCGGTATGTAAAGTAAAAGTTAACGTATGCTGAATCCAAAACCGTTTCGAGATATTGGTTTAATAATCCATATTTTTCAATCTATAACTCTTAAAATCTTGAGATTGTCTTTATTTTTTCAAAAACAAATAATTTACTTAACTCTAATTTCACTTATGAATGACGTCTTCTTCTTCTTTTTTATTATGGCTCCATGAGTGTAGACAATGATTTGCCAATGTCAAGCTTCAACAAATTTTTACTTGTGAAAGGGAGTGGTTGGTGAGAAAGATTCATTGTTCCTTTCATATTATATCGGCTAAATAAAAGCAAAAATATTTACTTGTCAACCAATGTTACCCAGTTGGTAACTATACTACAATTTCAGTAGTTTTTATAACTAATCCAGTTTATTATATAGGAAGATTTTTTTATGGTAGGATATTCTTTGACCTTTGTATATATTTTATAACACAACAACTTTGCAGACTATGGTATAAAAGCTGTAAAGATGTGTTTGTTTGTTGTTGTTTTAATATGTTTTATGTAGGAGTGGTAGGTTTTGGTAGATTTAGTAGGAAAAACTATATTTGAGAATGGCAACACTATTGTTTGTTAAATATGAAAGTCAAAGAACACAGATCAACATCTCAAAGGTATTGAACTATTCAGCCAACATAATGACGTCATCAGTGCCAAAACTTTGATAATTTATTTTTAATAAACTACTGCATAGGAAACAAAAATATTCAAATTTGTTTCAATCTTTGAAATAAAAATATAAAAATGGTACCATAGTTTTTACTTTACATACCGAATTGCCTCAGCCTACTCATCTTGGGATAAAAGGTGTGATGATTGAGAGATCTTTCAATTACTATTAGAATAATTGGCGTCTAAACACTTAATAAACATTGTTTGGATAATTTTATTACATTTTATGCTGCAGTTCATAATATTGAACTTACCTACATTATAAATAGAAACGAAAGAAAATCTATTCGATATTAGGAAATACATACAGCAGTATAGAAATATATCAAGAAAGTACATAAAGACATAAATAATTATTATTGTTTCTTGCCCATCGCAACAATTTGATTTACTTAAGCTTAATCACTGTTTATTTAATAAAATCAAAATATTTCTTTATTATTTTATTTCATCATATTTCTTTTAATTATATTCCATTATAATCAATAAACGGATTATCAACTAATAAGTAATAAAAATAAAGTAATGAATCCATTCTATAAATCAGTATTTGTATCAGATTTGGTCATCGTTAATATTGCGTAAATTCCATAACGGTAATAATCTATCCATTAAGAAGCGTGATATATCTGCTAAAATTATGGGAACAACACTATCATTGTTTCAGACAAGGCACAACTTAGAGGCAGTTTTCACATAAAAAACTTATCTGACGTCGATCTTTGAAAAAGTACAATACTTGAAACGCAATTTGGATTCTATCCTAATTATTATCCAGTTTGGTACAGTTTTGGTATTTACTTATTGAACATTTTAAGAATATACTTCATTTTACAAGCTTATTTAACATCAAGGTACACACCACTACGGAAATCGCCACTCAAACTAATTAAATAGAAAAGAATACGGAATGAATATTTCATACTGAATTATAAGTTACCGTGGTAGGAAATCCCATAAAATACATCTCTAGTCTTCAGACATGAATGAGTTCTGGGACTTCATTGCTTCTAAAACAGTAACTTGTTGGCGCAGGTACATCATTCTGTAACAAAAAAAGTTTGTCGTATTTATAGTCTTTTGGAAATATTGAAGGAAATTCAGAAAGGAGATCATTCAAAATTGTGTGGGCACAGGGCTATGGCCATATCATAGCACATTAAATAGAATAACCTAATTAGTAAGATTGGTAATATTTGAATAGTAGTATTACGAAACATACGAGGGGCATGCCAAAAGAAGTTAGATACTCTTTACTCATTTGTTTGACATTGGTATGTTGATTATGAAGACTGATTATTTACTGATACATTTGAAAATAAAACACAAAAAAAATTTTTTTTTATCAAGAAAGGTTTTTTTTCGGGAGGGGTTGGCGGGAGTTTGCCTGCAGCAATGGAGCTCAGTCGTCGTGATTTTCGAGCTATGATTTATTATAAACATAAAAAAGGTTTAAAGCCACAAGAATGTTTTGAACGTTTGTTTACGACTTTTGGTGAGTCTGCCTGTTCACGAGCAACTGTATTTAATTGGTTTGATTAATTTAAAAGAGGATGGGGAAATTTTAAAGATGAAGCGAAAACGGGTCGGCCGCTAACCGCGGTCACTCAAGAAAACGTTCGATCAGTCGAAAAACTTATACGTGAAAATCGACGAATTACCTATGCAGAGCTTGAACGAGAATTGGGGATTGGATCAGCAGCAATGCACACCATCATTCACGACTGTCTTTCTCTCCGCAAGCGTTGTTCAAGATGGGTGCCGCACAAACTTACCGATGAGCAGAAAGAACGTAGAGTGGATTGGTGCCTATTTATGAGAGATAAATTCGACGCCGGCAATAAAAAAAACCTATATGATATACTGACAGGTGACGAAACATGACTGTATAACTATGATCCTGAAACAAAGCGACAGTCGACTGTATGGTGCTTTGAAGATGAACCAACTCCAACGAAATATCGGCGCGCACGAAGCACACAGAAACAAAAGGTCGCCTCGTTTTTCTGCAAAACGGCTCATATTGCCACTATAGTACTAGACGATCAAAGAACGGTTTATTCTGAATGGCATGTAACAGTTTGTGCACCAACAGTTATATCTGCTTGGTGTGACAAGCGACCGAAGTCAGAAATCCGGCACCTTCTCTGGCACCACGACAATGCAGCGCCGCTCACGTCTGGCAGAACACTCGATTTTTTTTAAGTCGATCCTCCCTTACTTGCCATATTCTCCTGACCTAGCGTCTTGTGATTTTTACCTGTTCCCAAAAATCTAAGAAAAA
Source organism: Nemapogon koenigi (assembly GCA_963924495.1). Classification (NCBI taxonomy): domain Eukaryota; kingdom Metazoa; phylum Arthropoda; class Insecta; order Lepidoptera; family Tineidae; genus Nemapogon; species Nemapogon koenigi. Next base: position 16,520,448 of record OZ004629.1, on the reverse strand, counting down.
ATAAAAGGAGAGAAGTTCGAAAGGAAAGAAGATGCAATGGCTGCTTATAATTTTGTGATTTCTGAGGTGTCTAAAGAAGAGTGGGCAGAGGCATTTTCCAAGTGGTTCAGGCGCATGGAAAAGTGTAAACGAGCTCAGGGTGAATACTTCAAGAAGATCGATACTTCTCATAAAGAATAAATATTATAATTATTGAGTATCTAATTTCATTTGGCATGACCCTCGTAATATGTAAGTAGTTTGTCGAGAGAGCCTTTATGAGTAAATGTGGAAACAGAGGTGGCATTTACATATGACTATTTTTGGGGTGACGCGTGGCTTTACATACTCGACCGAAGTATATGTACTTACTTCTGTTCCTGTAAAGTAGCTTGAATTTCAGTGTGCCTAACCAACGAGCGGGTGCACTTGAGTTCTGCAGACACTCTAGTACTTTGCAGACAGCCAAGTTGATACGCCTCATCCGCAAACTTGTTGGCCTGGCAACGTTAGTACACGACAATAGATTATAATTACATTACAATTGATAGCAATAACAATGAGTAAATAGTTGTTGTATAAATACTATGTACTTGAAATAAAAACAAACAAACGAAACGATTTAGGTCACAAAGTTTTACATAATACCATAAACCATATGACTTAGTCACAGTATGAGAAGAATTCAGTGACACGGTAGACAAATGGGCAGGTACCACTCAACTCAGTATAAAATGTTTGAGAGAAACATCACGCGATATTATTTTTTAACCAAACCTTACCTCATTCTCGAAGATCCATTTACCAGGCTGTTTGTTTTCTTTCCATATCATAATAGTAAATCTAGTTATGTTCTGTTACGATACGAGTTCTTTGCACATTTTCGAGATGATTTTCTTTAAATTTTCGTGCAACCTTTTGAATTTAGCTTACCTATTATAAATACTGATTACTAAATTTTCTTTAAGAGAGTTTACGACTAAATCGGGACTTAATGTTTAGGTATTTCACAGCAAGTGTCCACCTGCACGGAAGCGAATGTGTTTGTGTGCGTCATTATAGTCGGACCAAACAATTTTGGTCAACAGTTTTATTTATTATTTTTTAAATGAACCGCGCGCTAATTTTAAAGCAAAATATAATATTTAAAAAATATTACAAAACTACTATACTTAATTGTAATTTTAACGCTTAAGTTCTCAAAGATATGTTGTTCTATTACAATAAATAATTATCATTTGAAATGATGCGAGATTTATAGAGAAAATAACAATTTTATAGGCAATAATTTTAACTTTTTTTAATATGATTGTGATTTTAATTTCTAAAGAAAAGAACCAAAATATTAATATAATTATTGATAACTATATTTGCCTGAGGATATTTATAGTCTAATAATATTTTTATATGTGAGATCGGCAAGTGATTTCAGATATTTGTAGTTTAAAACTTGATGATGAAAGCGAAATTGAGAAAACCCGTCTCAATAATCTTGTTGTAATTCAAAAAATCTTTATTAATTTAAAAGTTATTCTTATTTAACTTTTTAGATAACAATATTCTCTATAATGTGGCTTAATAACAGGTAATTTCTTCAAGTGCTTAATGGAAATTTTACTGTTAAAATAGTACAATTTTTGATCCAAAATTACGATTTACTCGTAAACGCTCTTAATATATAGTCTGACAATAGCCAAGCCACATTGTCAGTAAACTCAGAATCTCATCATTACTTGTAGTGTCCAAAAGTTAAGCTAATTTGAATACACTGTACTTTTGCAGAGAATAGTAGATTGTATCATAAGGGAGCAAAATAACACTTTTACCGCGAGATTAGTATTTTTTAGAGACCTAAAAAAGGAGGAATTTCTCAATATGGTTGTTTTTTAAAATGTTTGTTCCCTCAGAACTCCTTCATTTATAAACCGATTTGGAAAATTATGTTTTTATTTAAAAGGATATAAACGACGTGATACTGGCACAAATGTATCAAACAATACAGTACAATTGCCATAAGAGGAAAAAAATAATTCATTTGTGTGTATTAAACCATAGATAACTTCACAGATATGGAACTGCGAGTGGCCTTGTGTTCACGGAGACATCGTTGAAGGAGAGAAAAAGTACATTTCTGATACGTTTCGGTGCAAAATGTGATAACATTTCAGAGTGGCCTAACATATAACATTAATAAAACAAATACCTGTCTTTCTAACAAGTCGGCTGTCCACCCCGATACGTGCGCTGTGAGGTCGTTGCGCACATAGTTCACCAAGGAGGGAGTCAGCATTGGCGTTGAGTTCGCACTGGAACTACCGACCACCGAAGAGTATGCACCAAGACTCTCCACTGAAAAACACATTAAAATAATCCTTTGTATAGGGCATAAAGGAAAATATCTGCAATGGATTGGGCTTTTAGTCTGTGCACTTGAAAGAGTACTATAGTAATAATATAATAATATGTTAATTTGTTGTTTTATTATTTTTGTAATTCATTTATCAATTTAAAATCATAGATGAAAGAGTACTATAGTAATAATAAAATAATATGTTAATTTGTTGTTTTATTATTTTTGTAATTCATTTATCAATTTAAAATCATAGATGAAAGAGTACTATAGTAATAATAAAATAATATGTTAATTTGTTGTTTTATTATTTTTGTAATTCATTTATCAATTTAAAATCATAGATGAAAGAGTACTATAGTAATAATAAAATAATATGTTAATTCGGTAGGTAAAGTAAAAGTTAAGGTATGCTGAATCCAAAACCGTTTCGAGATATTGGTTTAATAATCCGTATTTTTCAATTTATAACTCTTAAAATCGTGAGATTGTCTTTATTTTTTCAAAAACAAATAATTTACTTAAGGGGATTTTTTCTGGGATAAACTATTCCCATATTCTCTGTAAATAATCCACCTGTGTCACTGTAATTTAGCATATAGTTACTTATTGAATATATCTAAGTGAAATAGCTCTTACAAAACTCTAAATTTTTTTAAAAGCGCTTTTATACCATTACCCTTCAATTATATATGTCGAATTTTTTGGGCTGTGTGAAGTTGGCACCCCCAAATTCGATTTTTCAGTTTTTTTTCATCAGGTTCGTTTGTCCAGCGTTAGTCCACGTTTGTCCACCAAAAATTTTTTTTGTCCACCTCTCAAAAAAAAGTTACTCAAAAAAATTAAATTGGGGTGGAAGTTGGCACACCCAAATGCGAATTTCCATTTTTTTTCATCACGTTCGTTTATACATCGTTAGTCCACGTTTGTCCACCAAAAATTTTTTTTTGTCCACCCTCCAAAAAAAGTTATTTAAAAAAAACTAAAATTGAGGTGGAAGTTGGCACCCCCAAATGCGAATTTTCAACTTTTTTTCATCAGGTTCGTTTGTACATCGTTAGTCCACGTTTGTCAACCAAAAAATTTTTTTTGTCCACCCTTCAAAAAAAAGTTATTCAAATAAACATTTTTAATGAAAAAAGCCCTGAATGGACAACATTTAATTTTTCGTAAGGTACCAAAATTCGAAAACCGTTTGGAGATTACATGCTAGAAAGCTTATTTTTCATTTTCTTAATTTTATATATGTATCCTTTAATTTTCGAGTTATTTAAAAAATACTGAAACATTGAAAATAAGGATTAATAGGTGCCCTAATCTGTGCTAACCCTCTAATTTAAAAATACTAATGTCTGTTGGCTGAGTTGTTAGTTATTGAACTCAGGTGTTGCCTTCTATTAATTTTACCCATTTTTATTCCATTTGAAGCTAAGTTAATAATTATTCTTTAAATATAATTATAAAAATCCTCTTTCTCTTTTCTCGGGGGAGCCTCACCAATAGAGAACGCGTCCCCAGGTGGCGGATAGGGGAAAGCTCGCTAGTGCTCCGCATGGGGTGCTGGAGGGTAGGAGGGAAATAAAATACCTCCCGCGGACCAACAGGCAGCCTCTGCCGGGCCGCTCGGGCATATTCTGACACTGGGTCGGCAGAGGACAGCGGCACCAGGCAGGGTGCCCCGTAGAGGATGGCAGCGGATGAGCGCAAGCCAACGATAGCGTCCTTAGCCCCAGCCGCGTAGCAGGCGAGGGTACTGCCTTGGCGTCAGGTGGCAACCGGCCGTAAAACTTTATAGCCAATTTTATTCTCCTAATCAAAATGAGCAAAGCAATAAAGAGACAAAGAGCACATATTAGGGCGTACCCCGCAAGCGACGCAAAGGGCGACAGTGAAAACCGATCGAGGTATATTAGGGCATCCCCCCCAAGCGATGGTTCAAATACTAGGGCATCCCCCCCATGCGATGGTTCAAATACTAGGGCATCCCCCCTAAGCGATGGTTCACGCATTGGGCGATCACGGAATACGCTCAAGGTACGTATAGCAACCTGGAATGTGGGCTCAATGACCGGACGCAGCTTAGAGCTGAGCAATGCCCTGACCAGGAGACACTATCAGTCACTTTCTTTGGATGGCAGTTTATATTTCTTATTTTTAGTCCTAGCTAAAGTTTTTAGTTTATAAGTCCTCAGGATTTATAAAAAATCAAAATTAAATTAAAAATATAAAAACTCAACCAATAATAAAATATAAAAATACGTGTATCTTATTTTTTAATATATTTTTAAATAAAGTAATAAAAATGGGTGATAAAAAAATGAAATGTTGTCCATTTAACTTTGACGGAGGATATCTATCTTCCTAGGGGTGGATTTGCTTTTCTGAGGGGTAGGTTTGTTTGTCCACTTCAGAAACTCGTTTGTCCACCACATATTTTCATTTGTCCATTCTTAGAGATATAGTTATGCGTGAGATAAGTATATATCTGACGATTTAACTTTGTCGTGGGATCTCCAACTTCCTAGGGGTGGATTTGCTTATCTGAGGGGTAGGTCTGTTTGTACACCTCGGAAACTTATTTGTCCACCACATACTGTCGTTTGTCCACCCTTAGATATATAGTTATACGCGAGTTAATTATATATCTATGGATTTTAACTTTGACAGAGGATTTCTAGTTTTCTAGGGGTGGATTACCTTCTCTGAGGGATAGGTCTGTTTGTCCACCTCAGAAGCTCATTTGCCCACCATATATTGTCGTTTGTCCACCCTTAGAGATATAGCTATACGAGAGTTAATTATATATCTAACGATTTTAACTTTGACGGAGGATCTCTAGCTTCCTAGGGGTGAAATTGCTTCTTTGAGGTTTAGGTTTGTTTGTCCACCTCGGAAACTCGTTTATCCACCACATATTGTCGTTTGTCCACCCTTAGAGATATAGTTATGCGTGATATAAGTATGTATTTAAGGATTTTAACTTTGTCGTGGGATCTCCAACTTCCTAGGGGTGGATTTGCTTCTCTTGAGGGGTAGGTCTGTTTGTCCACTTCAGAAACTCATTTGTCCACCACATATTGTCGTTTGTCCACCCTTAGAGACGTAGTTATGCGTGAGTTAATTCAGTATATATCTAAGTATTTTCACTTTGACGGTGGATCTCTAGTTTCCTAGAGGTGGATTCTCTTCTCTGAGGGGTTGGATCGTTTGCCCACTTTATAAACTTGATTTTCAAACCTTTAGTGTAGTTTGAACGTACCCGGAAATTCAGTGTCTATCGTTTTTTTCATAAAAAATGTTTATTTAAATAACTTTTTTTTGAAGGGTGGACAAAAAAGAAATTTGGTGGACAATTGTGGACTAACGATGTACAAACGAACCTGATGAAAAAAAGTTGAAAATTTGCATTTGGGGGTGCCAACTTCCACCTCAATTTTAATTTTTTTTAAATAACTTTTTTTTGAAGGGTGCACAAAATAAAATTTTTGGTGGACAAACGATACGAACGGGATGAAAAAAATTGGAATTTCGCATTTAGGGGTGCCAACTTCCACCCCCCAATTTTCATTTTTTGATTAAATTTTTTTTGAGAGGTGAACAAAAAAAATTTTTGGTGGACAAACGTGGACTAACGGTGGACAAACGAATCTGATGAAGAAAAACTGAATAATCGAATTTGGGGGTGCCAACTTCACACAGCCAATTTTTTGGTAGCTTATTGAAAATTTAAAATAATAATTATTTTCTTATTTTTGCCAAATTAAAAAATCATTAAATATATTTTTTTTAATTTTCAATAAGCTACAAAAAAAGCGATATATAATGGACAACATTTAATTTTTCGTAAGGTACCAAAATTCGAAAACCGTTTGGAGATTACATGATAGAAAGCTTATTTTTCATTTTTTTTATATCCTTTTATTTTCGAGTTATTTTAAAAATACTGAAATATTGAAAAATAAGGATTAATAGGTGCCCTAATCTGTGCTAACCCTCTAATTTAAAAATACTAATGTCTGTTGGCAGAGTTGTTAGTCATTGAACTCAGGTGTTGCCTTCTATTAATTTTACCCATTTTTATTCCATTTGAAGCTAAATTAATAATTATTCTTTAAATATAATTATAAAAATACTTCTTATATAATATTTTTTTGGAAGTTTTGCTAGTTTCGAATGGGCTATCACAGGAAATATATTTACAAGTGAAACCGCGGACAAAAGCTAGTATTATTATATAACATTATGAATAATGTTGTAGGCGATTTGAGTTCCGGCTACAGCAACACCTATTTGGAACACGGTATTGCATTTCTATAACGTATACTCTGTGGCTTGACTGACACTATCTATCACTTTCTTTGGGTGACAGTTTATATTTCTTAATTTTAGTCCTAGCTAAGGTTTTCAGTTTATAAGTCCTCAGAATTTATAAAAAATCATAATTAAATTAAAAATATAAAAACTCAACAAAAATAAAATATAAAAGTAATAAAAATGGGTGATTAAAAAAATGAAATGTTGTCCATTGAAGAATAATGGTATAAGAGCGCTTTAAAAAAATTTAGAGTTTTGTAATAGATTATGAAAGAGAGAAGGGGCAGAATAATCCTTTATTCTACCACCCATATTTCCTATTAAATAAAACCAATTGAAAAAATAACGACTATTTCACTTAGACATATTGAATAAGTAACTATATGCTAAATTACAGTGACACAGGTGGAGTATTTACAGAGAAATTGGGAATAGTAATATCTCCATACAAATTCCCAGTATAGGACCCTTAACCTACATTTCACATATGAATGACGTCATTCATATGTGAAATGGTTAAATAAAAGCAAAATATTTACTTGTCAACTTGTCAACCAATGTTACCCTGTTACTAGATATACTACTATTTCAGTAGTTTTTATAACTAATCTAGTTTATTATTTAGGAAGAATGTTTAAGCATTTTTTATGGTAGGATATTCTTTGACCTTTGTATATATTTTGTATTACAACAACTATGCAGACTACGGTATAAAAGCCGTAAAGATGTGTTTCTTTGTTTATGTTTTAATATGTTTTATGTAGAAGTGGTAGGTTTTGGTAGATTTTGTAGGATTTAGAGACGGCAACACTATTGTTTGTTAAATGTCAAAGTCAAAGAACACAGATGTTATTTTTTCTGTACCAACATATCAAAGGTATTGAAGTATTCAGCCGACAAAATGACGTCATCAGTGCCAACACTTTGATAATTTATTATAAAAAAAACTACTGTATAGAAATCAAAAATATTCAAATTAGTTTCTTAAAATAGCTTAATCTTTAAAATAAAAATATAAAAATCGTACCTTAGCTTTTACTTTACATACCGAATTTGTTGTTTTAATATTTTTGTAATTCATTTATCAATTTAAAATCATAGATAACTAGGCTATATTATAAATATTTGGCTTTCTTTGATTTTTAAAACAGAGATAGTTGGAGGGCCTGAAAGAGACATAGGCTACTTTTTATCCCGGAATAAATTCCTGTCACACTACAAAAAAATCCACGGGCGAAGGTGGGGCGGAAAGCTAGTTAGAAATACACAAAACAAGGATACATACTTTTCCTAGGCAGTGCCGTTTCTAGGTAAATCGGTGGCGCGTGCGGGTCCGTATTCTCCGAGTGCGTGGGGGTCGGCGGTCCTGCGTCGTGTCGCGGGGTGCTCGTAGATCCGCTGATGACAGTGCCGCAAGTGTCACCGCCGGGGCTGATACTGTCCCCGTTGCTCGCGGTCGGAGCCGTGATGATCCTCGGCAAAGCGGCCGCCAATAGAGATCCACCCTTTAAAATATATAAGTCTTATTAGGGCCTTACTAGATAAACTTATGTCTTAAATCTAGTTGAAAAATTGTGGTTTGTCCACAGACACCAGTAACAGTGTCCAGTTTTTGCCAGTTGTCCATATTAAAGAAATTAAGATACAATACTCACTGGAGTTCAGACAAACAAAAAAAAAATTAATCAAATTGAATATTTTTGTTTCTAAACAGTAAAATTATTTCATATGTTTTGGCAAACCCAAGTAAAGTCAACACTTCTACTGAAAATAATAATAATATACCTCAACAGAACTGGCCACTCGTTAGGTATAGCCCTACAAATACCATCGGCTAAAATCTTCCGCTGGGTACCCTGGCACCGTAATACGGTTTTTGGAGTTGTAAAGGTAACCCGTGAAAAAAAGAAAAAATATTAGTTTCGTTGCAATGACGGGTTTGCCGCCATCATCTAATCTGTTTCATATGGACTATTCGCTAGATGTGGACATTGTATCCGGTGTCTCTGGCTACGCAGCACGATAAAAAGCAGTGATAGTGTTTTGTTTATTTACAATAAGCAGAATAAGCTTTGTGTTTTTTAGGAACGCAGTATAAAACAAAGACTTAAAAATCTGTCTTCACAAGTGTGAAGGTGAAAGAATAACCCTTGCTTCGATTCCACATCCGGTCATGGCGCTGACCGCACGCGTTTTCGTCATGGCGTGATGTGGAATCCGGTTTAATCCCGGCCGCGCTGTTAAGGTTGTGATTAGACTGGCAGAATTGCGACGAAAGTCAGCACTGTTGCCATATATCAAAATAAGAAGAAGAACCCTTGCTTCAAATGTAAGAGATTGAAATGAAATAAAATTACATTGTATTTTTATGTAATAAAAGATATAGACAAAACAAATAGACTAACTAGATATTAGAAGTCATACAAATTACTGAGTTCAAATGAACAAACTAGAATACAAGGCAAGCAATTCATCCTGTGAATGCAATGCACTGGTTATTGAAGAATAAGTGATTTAACCTACTATACTTACAAGTAGGTACAATGTGACAACTAGGTACTTGGTAAAGCAAATATGAATGAAATTGAATGAACTTAGGAATCTTATTATTTTGTTTGGATGTCGTATCGCCCCTCTTCCGCCCCGTTTTCAGGAATGAAAGGTATTCCTAATATATTATAACAAAACGATTACATACAATTAGTAACATAAATTGTAAAAGGTAGTCAATAGCCTAATTGGTAGGATGGTGGACTTGACACCGGAGGTCCCGGGTTCGAATCCTACCCCTTGCCAAAATGCTAAGCACCAATTTTCTTTAAGAATATGTGCTTAAATCGACTATGGCAATTCCTCTCAATGAGCACCAACACTAAAAAGGGTGCTAGAGGGAGACCATGATCCAGCAGTGGATCTTAAAGGTTGATGATGATGCTACATCGCTGAACCAATTCTAAAAAATCTTTCATTAATAGAAAGCTACACTTTTCCTATAAGCTGTATTTATTTAAAAAAAAGTTAGGTACCATAAGATACAGCAATAAAAACTGGAGTAAACAACCAATTAGGCTACAATAGAGGTTATTTTTACATTACAAAAAAATCCACTAAGTTGATGCAGATAGCTTGTATTATATGTAGATAGACAATACCTGATGGTTAGAGTGGTCCAGCACAACTACAGGCGGAGCAGTGGCTTCAGTATTATTCCTTATGTTTGATCTTCTACTGTAGGAGTTATCAGAGAATGGAGTGCTTCTATCTGGTGAAATGTCCATGTCTTGGGCTAAGTGGCCATCTAAAAGTAAGATAACCAAGTATTATTTTTTACCCATGGCCTAGAGACACTGGTAACAATGTCAACAGATAGCAAGTTGTCTATATTAAACAAAAAAGGTGGCTAATTCATGGACTTGATATGTCACTCCTTTTAATCTATGTATTTGTTATTCTTTAAAAGTTCAGATGCCTCTACTATGGAAGTTATTCTTCCTAATGTAATGGGAGAGTTGTTTTTTCCCTTCTACACGGGTTGCCTTACAGCTTTCGAAACCGTGTACCCAGCAGAAGAGTTCAAGTCTCCTTGTTTTAGCAGATGGTATTTGTGAGACTATACCTCGTTAAGCCATTCGTTAGTGGCCAGTTCTGTTGAGGTATATTTAGATGGAAGAGCCTTTAAGTGTATTTGATTATATTGGAGTATTTAGTATTCAATGTTTTAGATATTTTTTTAAATATCCATACATTTAGATTATTTGAGAACATACGTTCCTAAAAAAGTAATGTAAAATTAAGCATTTTACACTACATTAAATACAATGCATGACTACATATTATAAAACAAAATCCCTTGCCGCGTCTGGCTGTCTGTGCCATTTTAGCATAGAGTACTAAGCCTATGGAGAAGTCATAGACGGGCTCCCCCTTTCGACAATTTTTCCCCCTTTGACCAGTTATACTGACCAGGTGCACTAATTTTCGGATTTCGTTGGTATCGTTTTGTGTTGCGAGACAGAGCTCTAGGAAATAATTGTGATGTTTTAAACGGGAAAGGCGATCTAGGGCGTCAAACTTAGTGTTTCCAATCATTAATTATAATTATTATAACGTAAAATCCGTTGCGACAATAAAACGACAGAAAAATACAGTGGTACAGGGGCTAGTACTAGGCGTTTACCTCCCCCCCCCGCCAAAAGTGGCAGAAACAATTGTTCGGTCATTTACACCCTTCACGTCTCCTTTGGTAAATACTCAAAGCCTTTTAGTGTAAAAATGCTGAACGGATTTTGATGCGGTTTTCACCAGGGAGGTTTACAAGTATTAAACCACATAAGAAAAGGCGTGAACTTTCACCATGTTGCGACTAGAACCCCCAAAAGATAAAAAAGAACAAACAAACACATTAGTTAGGATTACTCTATGGCGAAGACATTTAAAAATACCTTCTAATTTACCTGAGAGATACTTGGATCTAATTCTATCTTGTCCGTCTGCGTCACGACTATTTGATGAATTCCAATATCTATCTGTATTGGAATATGGTCTCTTGTGGAACCTAGCATCGGCTTCTCTTTTAGGTTGATTGCTAGGTCTTTTCTCGTGATCTAAAAAATATTAGATTATTTCAATTAAAATAGTGAAAAAACTTATTCTATCTTCTACTATAGTCATAGAAATTGTTTTAGGGTATCACCAAATAATTTGGTATGTAAAGTAAAAACTAAGGTACTATTTTTATATTTTTATTTTAAAGATTAAGCTATTTTAAGAAACTAATTTGAATATATTTTATTTCTATGCAGTAGTTTTTTTATAATAAATTATCAAAGTTTTGGTACTGATGACGTCTTCTTCTTCTTCTTCTTTTTTATTATGGCTCCACCAATGTTCATCGGTGATTTGCCAATGTCAAGTATTATAGCCTTTATAGTGTATATAGCCGATAAATCGGTATTTAAGATAATCCCGCCGACCGTGATATGTCATATTAATCACTGATTAATCACAACCATCACAGCGCGAACAGGATTAAACTGGATTCCACATCACGCCACGACGAAAACGCGTGCGTATGTCGCCATGACCGGATGTGGAATCCTGAATACTTCAATACCTTTGATATGTTGGTACAGAAAAAAGAACATTTGTGTTCTTTGACTTTGACATTTAACAAACAATAGTGTTGCCGTCTCTAAATCCTACAAAATCTACCAAAACCTACCACTTCTACATAAAACATATTAAAACAACAACAAACAAACACATCTTTACGGCTTTTATACCATAGTCTGTATAGTTGTTGTAATACAAGATATATACAAAGGTCAAATAATATCCTACCATAAAAAATGCTTAAACATTCTTCCTAAATAATAAACTAGATTATAGTTATAAAAACTACTAAAATAATAGTATATCTAGTAACAGGGTAACATTGGTTGACAAGTAAATATTTTGCCTTTATTTAGCCGATATAATGACGTCATTCATAGGTGAAATGTAGGTTAAGTAAATTATTTGTTTTTGAAAAGATAAAGACAATCTCTAGATTTTAATAGTTATAAATTGAATAATACGGATTATTAAACCAATATCTCGAAACGGTTTTGGATTCAGCATACCTTAACTTTTACTTTACATACCGAATTATACTAAAATAAAAGTACTACTATGTGCATGTTTCTTCAATTATTGTGCCATCTATTGGAGAAAATAAGAAAATTATATTTACTCTCACTACATCTTTTCTAATTTTCTTACTTTAGTTTATAGGTATGTAGTTTCTTTAGGAAATAATAAATTATGTTATATTATTGTACCTAATAACTTATTAGAGATGTGCCGGATATCCATATATTGCATATCTGTGGGGATATATCTGTAACCATTACCTTTTAGTTGGTCTAAACTTGAAAGATAGTAAATATAGTAATTTATAACATTAACTCCTTAAAATAATAACAGAATGGCACTTCTTTATTGCATAAAATCAAATCAATATTTAAATTTAAAATGGATTGTAAATTTTTGAACTAAATAAAACAAATTAATATAATAAAAGCCAATGTAAAGCGAAGCTATCAGTCCGAGGTCACTCACATGCGCCAACTACAAACTAAGTACCAGTTGAGATTTGTATTCATGAATGTAATCCATATCCGGGTCAGTATCCCCTGATACTAATTCTTAACAATCTGGCACAACTCTGTCTGTATATCCTAACTAATATTATAAATGCCAGAAAAACAGAGTAATGGATAGATATGATTTTTTGCTCAGAGATAGTTGGAGTGACATGGCAACTTTTTATTCTGGAAAACCTTCAGGATAAATTGTTTCGAGGTGGGAAACTAGCTGTTAATATAAATGATATTACAGTATTATAATTTTTGTTTTAAGTTGGACATTATTTGTGATGATTAACTGTGTTGTTTATAGGTCTAATATACTTATATTATAAAAACTTACAGTTCCAGATGTTAAGTATTTGTGAATGCAGCTACTGCAGCTAGCATTGGCTGCTGTTGTTGTTGTTGATTGTTTATATTAGAATAACAAATGTCTCGTCACATAGAAAAATATTGTGTATGTCAATGTACCTACTAATTATGTTATAAAATGAATAATGCCTTATTTAATACAAGTTTATTGTGGCCATACCCATGTATATCCTAATACCCGAAACCAAAATAATTATACAAATATTGCTATCCTTACAAACACATTTTTTTAAATAACACATGTCCAGCTAGATTAATACAGGTTTAAAATACTGAAAAACCTTTTGAAATTGGTCCAGTAGCTTTTGAGTTTTACTTGATACAAACTCACATTTTCAAATAGGTATGATAAAAAAAACTTACTGGTTCTAGATGTGTACATTGAATCTTTGGAGGTATTCCTCTTGGCCCATTCTCTTGGTTGCTCCCATTGGGATACTTCACTTACACAGTTGTAATAATACTTTTTTCCTGATGAACTAATATGCTCTGACCATTCACTGCCCGGAGGCACGCTTGAGGAAGAGGCATTTCGTTTATTATATTTACTATTACTCCTACTAACAGTACTGTTCACTCCACTAGTCCTAGCTTTCTTGGAAGGATCACTTCGCTCTTGGTTACTGCAGTCTCTTTCAATATCCTTGCTTCTTTTACTAGGTATTATATCACTATCTGTAATATCCACAAAATCCATGTCTTGTTAATTCTGAATAATTGAAGACTGTGGTTCAGGGAATAAACATGATTTCAATTCTCAATGCCAAGTATATTCATTAAGATTGTTTAAAATTTCATGCTATTCCATGTAGTCTTCAATTATAGCACGCTAGCAATAATAATTTTGACAATATTACTTGAAAGCAGGTTAATGCTATGCGGCGCCATGTACATACATATTGTGTAAAAAAATTCAATCAGTGGTCAAATGGGTAAAACGTTGGCTCACAACTGAGAATTCGCTGGTTTGATCCCTACATCCGACCATGCACCAATGGGTTTTATAATAAAAAAATCAATGTATGTGATATATTTTATATGCGTAAGAAATTACTTGATTATGTATGACATTATTATCCGATAATCCGTACAAAGAGGCTTTTCCATTTGCATCTCAACAGAGCTGGCCACTCGTTAGGTATAGCCTTAAAAAAAATTCAGCTAAATGAGGAAGACTTTTGTCTTCCGCTGGGTACCCTGGGGTCGGCAATGTTTCCCGGTGCTCGTAAATATTTTTTTAAAATAAATATTGTATATATTGTCTCTTAAGTTCTAACACTGCGTAAACTGTTTGTTTAGATATTCTATGTAGATTTTTTTATAGGGGGTATCTTAAAATGAGAATCATATTATAGTAATTTTTACTACTAATACAGGGTTATTATATTATTTCTCTGATTTACGAGGTGATGCCATGATTTATCTAAAGTTTGCAATGACTTAAGAGTTGTTTGTATAGGGAATTAAGTGAGTTCCGCACAGTTTTTGTAGTAAAAATTCAACCGCTGATTTACGCTCTGTTGCTTTTTATAGAATAATGACTTGTCATTGGCTAAATAAATCATTTCCACTAACTATGCGTATTTCGATTTTCTATTCAATGATATCAAAATGTCAAAACTGCCAATTTCTGACTTACGCGGTCTTAGGCGATGATATATAAATACAATCAAAACACTTTTTTATAATCAAACAAGGATAATGCAGCCATAAATTGTTAATTATATGACATTTCTACATTAAATTAAAAGGTGTATTTTCAAAATGCTTATTAACACTAGCCTCTCACCTGCATACTTATTCCTAGAGGATTTGTAGTCTCTATCTCTCTCTTTGCTGCACCCTTTCTGTTGTATGTAAGAGTTTCTCGAGGTATAACCTCTTTCTTCAGGATAATGATTGTAGTGATGATATCCTTGAGTAGGATGGGGCCCATGTCCATGAGGTATATTACCATTTGGTGCCCCTACAGGAAAATGACCTTCAGGTGGGCCATATTCTCCTGTGTTTGGTCTCCTCTCATTTTTAGAGTTATATTTCTGCTCCAATTAGAAAGAAAAGACAATTCATTTTATTAATGGATGTAAATTGCTTTTAGATTATTCATTAAAATGTAAAAGAAGTTTTGGGTTAGGTTTAGGTACTTTATGGTTGCAGGAATTTGGGGTGGCTTATGTTTAGACTAAGAAAAATATTAGATTAGGATTATTAGACAAATTGGCAGAATTAATTCCGAGAAAATTTATGTTTAATAGGGCTTTGAATAAACTGAAATGGAATTATAAAGAATAGTCGTATTGTATTTGTACTATCAAATAAGAAAATAATTTAAATCTCACCTGATAGGAATGGGCTTGATGCTTGTCAAAGTACCTGTAACAATAATTTGTATCTGTATTAAATACAACTTTCGTAGGTACATGACCGCCATCAATCTAAAAATTATTACAGAAAAGTATATAATCAGCTTATCCTTACCCATCGCCTACTCGCTGAGGTTTCCTTGCATGCATTACCATCAATGCAAATATACAATTAAATTCAGTCTCTGTAATAAGAGATACTTGATGCCCTTTATTTCTATTTAGTGAGAAGAATCAGCGAAAATTATCTTCTTGATGGACGCCATGTCATATTCAATTCGAGTTCCATTTTAACATTTTCAACCAAACCACCAAAGAGAATATAAGATACGGAAGGTGCAATAGACACGAAGACAAGACAGCAGTGTTGCCATTTGGACTATGATTGCTTTTAGACTGACAGTACTGATAGATAGGACAGAAGCAGGACAGCTGACTGAATGAGGCCGCGGCAGTGATTTATAACATAGAGCTCTCGGTAGAGAGCTTGGTAGAGCTTTGAGTATTTACCAAAGGAGACGTGAAGGGTATAAATAGGTATAAATCATCGAACAAATTTTTCTGCCACTTTTGGCGGGGGGGGGGGGTAAACGCCTAGTACTAGCCCCTGTACCACTGTATTTTTCTGTCGTTTTATTGTCGCAACGGATTTTACGTTATATGATGATTATGTTAAAATACAAACATAATAATTATAATTAATGATTGGAAACACTAAGTTTGACGCCCTAGATCGCCTTTCCCGTTTAAAACATCACAATTAACTATTTTCTTAGAGCGCTGTCTCGCGACACAAAACGATACCAACGAAATCTAAGGTAACTTATTACTGCGCGGTCAGTATAACTGGTCAAAGGGGGAAAAATTGGCGAAAGGGGAAGCCCGTCTATGGCCCCTCCATAGGCTTAGTACTCTATGCTCTATGTGGTAGAGAGAGAGTAAAGACGGGTCTATTGGCGTGCGGCAAAAAATGGAACTATATTATTTTTCTACATTTTGATTCCAATAAGTTTGACATTACATAGACGGTGGCGCTACCGCAAAATGCCAAAAGATCCTGTATTCCTGTGTCTAGAAGTACTTATATTCCGTAGAAAGAGGTATTATACTCTGTCTACGTTATATTCCTTGTCATAGAGTAACTTATGCCTTGCTCTGTGTCTTGCCTTGTGTTGTGGTAAAAGAGTGTTGGTGTTGTGCATGATGTTTGCTGTTCCGATTCTGTCATAAAAATATTATATTCTATGAGATTTTAAGCAATAAATTATACATTTTTATAAAAGGTATTTATTCTTAATTTTTATATCATATACTACAATAACGTACAAGTTTGATATACCTACAATTGGATTAAAGTAAAATTATGTGCACCTAACTGACTTCAATGCCACTTAAAAGGCAGACAATAATATAGTCAATTATTCAATGCTATTCCAGACTTTTGGCTTGCTATTCCTTCACTCAACATATACCTACTGACTACAAAAGATAAATTGGTATCTTATTTCATATTTTAGACTTGTTTACACTTTCAATTTCTAAAATGTATTTGTAAGCAACAGTTTTCTAGCATGAAATTACATTTACCAGTGGTTTATATAATAAAACAAAATTATGTGCTAAATGCAAATCAGATTCCAATTCTAACAATAAGAGCTAAAGTACAATGTTAAATCTAATCCTTTATTGTCACATTACAAATATATCATTAGTCTAAATTGTTTAAGTAATATTTAATTTGTTTATCTTGTTTAGGATATAAACAAAAAGGTCTCTAATCAACATTAATAATTGATACAATAAAGTTATGAAATATAAATGTGGCTTGAATTAATAGAGCATTGATAGTGAAAGTTTTTTTCCATCACGGGTTCAGTGTTTAATTTATTCCTGAAAAGCTGAGTTACATAAAAAAATTATTTCCTACATCTGAAAATATAGATTAGGGTTGCAGGAATTAATGGTTTTGGAGAGGGTTTGACTACTCTCAATCACCAAATGGAAAAAAAGGTATTTGCCATTGTTAGTTAATAAAGTTTAACATTATGCTGTACAGGCAATATCAAATTATGGTATGTTTCTATATTATATTGCTCCCAAGTTTTTTGAAATGTGTTCTATAGTAATTATGCAGCCAGTACTTTGAAATACAACTTTTTTGTTGATATCCTACCACTGAGCAATTTTGGGCTATTTGTGGACTAGTCTAATTAGACTGACACTGACCAATTTGTGAGGAAGGATTCGACAGAGTACACTGTACGTTTTGGAGCATTATTGTTTTGAAACATTCATAATATAAAGGGGAGATTTTTGTTGGAATAGGGCATCATAGTTTCTCCTGACATTTATTTGTATTTATTTTATCAAATCAATTTTCTCTAATGTTCAATTTCAGTGAAAGAACTTTTTGAGTAACTCTTCCTAACAGGGTCACCTCTATTAATTGACATCAAACATGCCTTGCATAACGCAAGTAGCAAAAGTTTGTTGTACCTATAGTAGACTATAGAATGTTTTGTGAATGTGAATTGGTTCTATAAGATGCCAAAGAACCTTTATTCAGACCGTAATTGGCACATTAAAATTGCTATTCAGTGATATAATGTATCTGTATTGGCTTCAGGCATGACATTTTAGGCCTATACCAACGCAATATGGTGGTGTATGGGTTACCGCGATGCTATAATAGCACTTTTTTACACTATAGTAGAGCTTGCGGTTCCTTTACATCACAATTTTGATGTGAAACATCTATAGGCTCACTTGTAAACCGAATTGTTGGCGTGGCTAAGGTATACATATATATATTTTATGTGTAGTAGAGTGTCCGGTGTGGCGACGGGTATGGAAGATTAGGCTATATTTAATTCCTGTAATAATATTATCTTTTATGTATATTACTTGTACACACACGATGTTTCACATCTGCCAGGCGTCCCATGACGGCTCACATTTTTTAATATTATATCAATATCTTGTCATGCTCAGTGATTTGTTTTCTCTCAAAATTAAATTAGTTAAATACTATATCAAAATGTATTTCAAGTTGTTATCAATTCATATTTGTTATGTACATACCTACTTAGTAATTTATCTCATTACAATATTATCTCTAGGTCATTGCAATAAAAGAAGATGACTAATTAGTTCAAAAGCAGATATGCCTCGAGACATCCTTAGTGACAGTCTAACAGCTCTGAGAATTCTAGAGGTATGTATTCAGTCATTTATATTTGCTTCCTAACCCTGTTTCCCATGGGTAGACTTTTAACAGAGCTTTATTTTTATTAGCTACCATTTTTTAACTGACCTCACACTGATAATAATTTAATTGGCACAAAATGTTAAACAATTATACAACTAAACCTTACCCATGACCCATTCTATCTAGTTGTGAAAACTGGAATAAAATCTGTCCAGGAGTTATGGAGAAAATTGTTCACATATTAGAGATTGAATTTGACATCTTGTGATTGCGGTTTTAGATTTAATTTGTTTCCTCTTCAGAATGATGATGAAGAGATATGGCCTTTGGAAGACAAAAAGGATACCATGATAGGCAAACTGGCAATCAACAGGAAACTTAGTTATAATAAGGAAGATTGTACATGTTATTATAATTATGGGTGAGTATTATATATCTATAATATAAAAATGAATCGCTGAATTTGTTGCTAAGCGCATATCTCGAGAGCAGCTCAACCGATTTCGCTAATTCTTTTTTAGAATATTCCTTGAAGTACGAGTAACTCACTAAATGTAGACATATTGTGTGTCTGGAGTCAGATTTTATAGCCTATGTCAGACTAATGTGGCGGTAAATTTTTATTTCATTTCATTTACTGTTGAGTATTGGTGTCATTATACAAAGTCAATGTGTTACAAAAGAAAATAATACAATAACCACAATAAACACAACCTTATCTTACAATCTAGGTTAATCTTAAGGTTTCCAATCTCTCTTGTAGGAGTCTTTTAAATGTGTACAAAGAGTCATTAAATATATCTTTATCTGAAAAGTAATCATTCATAATTAAAGAGGGATAAACAATGTAACATCAATGTAGACTATTAGTGGTGTTGTTGTCATAGTTCAAATATAATACAAATATAATACATAGTTACAAACAAAATAAACTTTTTTTTTATTTTTTATTTATTTATCATCTTGCAATCAGTCAAGTGGACTATAAGCAGATGAGATGCAGTCAGAGTGGTTTGTAGGGAGCCACTCCCAACAGAGTCCGCCGTTTCTTTTGTGTAGTCAGCCTTCTAGGTGACCATTATGTCAAAGATGTCTCGCCTCTTCCTTAGTCGACGAGTGTTTTCAGGAATGGTAAGCTGTTCCGCAAGCTGATTTGGGTGTTTTTGTAGTCGTAACTTGTAACTGGCACCATAGTAGTTGATCACCTCCTTAACCATTGGCAGGTTCAGGATTTCATGGATCTCATTTGTTTTGATGAACCATAGCGCATTTGATATTTGTTTGAGAATGTAGTTTTGCGTTCTTTGTATTATTATAACATTGGAGTCACAGGCTGAGCCACATAGTTCTATTCCATAAGTCCAGATTGGCTTCAACATTATTTTGTATATGAGAAGCTTGTTATCAATTGCTAGTTTTGAGTTTCTACCCAGTAACCAGTAGAGACCCCTATACCTTAAGTTAATCTCATCTCTTTTTGTTTGGACATGTTTTTTCCAGGTGAGTTTGCGATCTAAATGCATTCCCAGATATTTGACTGTGCTTTGATGGGGAAGTTGAGTATCATTTAGAGTAACTGGGGCACAGTCCTCTTTGCAAAGAGTAAAGGTTACATGCATCGATTTGGCCACGCTAGCTGAGATTCTCCACTTGGTCAGCCACTTCTCCATTTTATGTAGTCCACTTTGTAGGAGCTCGGAGGCCCTAACTGGACATGGGCTTGTAGCAAGGAGGGCGGTATCGTCTGCAAAAGTCGCAACTGTTATCTTTTGACTTTGTGGCAGGTCAGATGTATACAGGGTGTACAAGACGGGCCCGAGTACAGACCCCTGCGGCACTCCTGCAGCTATTTCATGGAAGTCTGATGTGCAATCATTTTCTTTGACTTGGAATATTCTGTTAGATAAATACGATTTAAGAATTCCAAAATACGTATGTGGTAGCAGGGATTTTATTTTACATAATAGCCCTTTATGCCAAACCCTGTCAAAGGCTTGCTGTATGTCCAGGAAAGCTGATGAACAATATTCTTTTTTTTCAAATGTCTTCCTAATTACTCTGCACACTCTATGAACTTGTTCTGTAGTGGCATGTTCTTTTCGAAAGCCAAATTGATGGTCAGGAATGATGGACTTTTCTTTCAGGACATTGGTGAGTTTATACAGAAGGATTTTTTCAAAAAGCTTGGACATGATTGGTAGCAAGCTAATAGGTCTGTAACTTTATGGTGAGGTTTGCCAGGTTTATGCACCATTATGATGTAGGAGACCTTCCACAAATCTGGAAAGTATCCCACCCGCAGGATGGCATTAAACAGGGTGGTGAGATATATAATAGCCTTGCGTGGTAACTCTTCTAGGACTTTTTTATAAATGAGGTCAAACCCTGGGGCTTTGTTGTTATCCATAGATTTGATATTTCTAAAGACTTCTCCAGGTGTTACTGCTTTTAGGGGTAATTCAAGTTGAATGTCCTGGTCTAGAACAGAGTTTATATCTGATTCATCTGTGTTCGGTCCGGTTTCCTTCATGTGTTCGGAGTGGAGGTTTGTGGTGCAGTGTTCGATTGAAGTTTCTACATGCTCTCCATAGTGAGTAGTTTGTGGCTTGTGTAGGTGATAGGCCTTCCAGATATGTCTCTAAGGCAACGTCGTTAGCCTCTGATATAAGGGTTTTCAACTTCCTGGTCGCTTTATTGAGCGCTCTTTTGTCACCTGGATGTCTGCTAGTGTGCCATATACGTCGGAGTCTTCTTTTTTCTAGTATCTTCAATCGTATGGTTTCAGAATAAACTTTACGTTTTTGTTGATGCTCGATAACTTCCGGTGTGCAGATCCAACAATGTTTCTGAATCATGGTGGTTATTGTTATTTTGTTTGTGCTATTTTAAGTTCGAGTTTCTCCTCAATTAATTCGCGAAAGTTATTCCAATCTGTGCGTTTGTTGTATAATTTTTGATTCCTTTCACTATTGAGAACTGTAGTACCAATTGGCCATGCTACATATTTATAATATACTTTTTTTATAATTTGTTTTGAAAATATAGCCCATTTTAAGAAACTAATTTCGATATTTTTGTTTTTTATCCATTGCGTCTATTTTTAATATATTTTACAAATTTTACCCGCGAAAAGTAAACGTGACGTCACAAGAATTTAGAACAGGATTATAATCTTGGCCACTAGAGCTGGTCGTTTTTTTGACAAACTGCTTCAAGAAACAGATTTTTGCCATGTAACGAACGAACGCTTTTATGACAGAAGGAAAATCAGTTTTTTTTAAAAATCAGGTTTATTGCTTCTGCGATTCAACTGTACGTACGTACAAGTCGTTTTTTTTGACTAACCGTTTCAAGAATCAGATTTTTGCAACCATTTACATATTGCGCTTGTGTGTGTAGTGTAGTGCCTGTGAGAAGTGTGAGAGGTTCTAGCTTCCTATTAATGAAATAATTTTTAAAATCGATTCTATAGTTTCAGAGATTACCCCTACATCAAATCTTATAAACTGTACCTCTTTATAATATTAGTATAGATTAGATACATGTACCCATAACACATGCTTTGGGGTTCCGTGTTATCATATTTAGAACCGCGACATCTTTCGTTTCGACTCGAAGGCCAAACCGACGAATCCATACAGGGCCAGCCAGGGAAGGAATGCACGGCCCGAGTGTGTCCAACAGCATAATGACCGACCCAGCAATTTGCTCGGCATTCTAGTGTTGGACATTCTCGGGCCGTGCATTCCTTTTCATTACCGATGACAGTACTTTCTATGCAAACAATAAATGGCTAAAATAATTGTTCAAAGTTTCCTCATTCTGGTCAAAATAAAAGATGTAGCGGGGGGTCCTATGTATGCTAAAAATAAAAATTCTACCAAAAATATTTACGACGCGGTTTTGAAAAAGAAACTGGTTTGCTGTTCTTTTAATATGGACGCTGTATAGTGTATAAATACATTAGACTGATATGGTACAGACTGTCGAATAAACGGTTTTTTTGAATGAATGAATATAATATGTAGTATGTACGATTTACGCCTTATGAATAAAAAGCCGTTTCTTTTGGCACTGCTTTTCGAAGCAGTTTGTCGATTTATAAAATGGGTTACGTTCCGTTTCACGTAAAATACGAAACGACCCAGCTCTATTGGCCACTACACATAAAAAGTGACATTGACTGTCAAATTAACGTCAAGCAAACGTCAGTCAAGGTCGACTAACCTAAAAATTACTCTTGTTTATATACTTGTGTTTATATTTATTTAAATTGAATAGTTTTTTACAATGGCAAGTAAATAGTGTTTCATCCCGTCATGTCCTAATAACAAAGAAAATAATTACACGTAAAATATAATTTATAAAGATGTCATTCAAAGATTGACGATTGCCCTTTTTTGTAGGCAAAGGTTTTTTTTTCATACTGCTTAAGATGACGTCATACATCGGTCAAATTAAGGTTATTGTTTGTTATTGAATATCTTAAAAAGTATAGACTTAATTTAAAATCTGATAAATAGAAATTGTACTGAAAGCTTATATCTCGAAACGGTTTCGAGATCTTCGTTTCTGTTCAAAAAGTTAGCATGGCCAATTGTTAGTATTACCGGAACATGATTTGTGTCAACATCCAAGCATGTTTGGATGTGGTGGAAGAGTCTAGACAGGCCTTTAGTGACGAAAAAGTCTATAACGTCAGGTTGCCGGTTTGGGTCAATAAGCCAGTTTGTAGGTTCTGCCGTCGAGATTGTGGAAATATTGTTCCTATCTAAGTTTTTCTTGAGTACTCTACCTCTGGTGTTAGTTAATCTGGAGGCCCAATGGACATGCTTTGCATTACAGTCTCCTCCAGCTATAAAGCGTGGGCCTAGGGTATTAAAGTACTCATCATATTGCTCTTCTGTTATTTTGTGTTTTGGAGGGCAGTATATAGCAGAGACATTGAATGCTCCATTTCGGTCTTCTATTGCAATAGTGGTTGCTTGTATGTGGAATTTCTTAAACTGTGGTAGTTCGCAATGTTTAATGCCAGGTTTAACGATAATGGCCGCTCCAGCATGTGCAGTGCCGTCTGGGTGATTAGTCGCGTAAACATTATAGTTTTGTATTCGAACACTACTGTTTTTGGTGAAGTGGTATGTCTATGTTGTGTGATTGTAATAGAATGTCAACCTCCTCTTTGTTTGGAGACAGTCCATCTAGGTTCCAGGCTGCAATCTTGAGAGAAGTCATTATGGCTCCCTAGATACTAAGTTTGATATGAGACTGATTAGAGTACTCATTTGTTGTAGGATGATATCTAACTTTTCTGCTTGTTTTAAGAACATCTGTTCAATTGAATACTTTGAGGTCTCTGCTTCTTGGCTGTTTGACTTAACTTTTAGCACTTCGGCATATCTTTCCCTTTTATTGAAGTATGTGTTCGATCTAACCTTTTCCACGTTTGGCTGTGGTGGGAGCTGGCTGTTGGAGTGTTAAAGTGTGGTCTTTGGTTGAATTTCCTGGCATATATTTCTCTGTATATACTTCACAGCCTTTGAAGTTTGCTGGGTGGGCACCTAAACAGAGAGCGCATGTTGCTGGAGTGGTGCGGTCAGTCTTGGGACATTCGGAGGTTCTATGAGATTCCGCACACTTCACGCAACGATACGGCCTCATGCAGTAGTTTTATGAGTGGCCGTATTGCTGGCATCTCTGGCATTGTACTACTATTTTCCGTTTTCGTGGGTCTTCTATAATGATGGATTGGTGATGGATATATTTAATGCTTTTTACAGCTTTGTTGTTGTAGTCCTGTTGTATATTGACAAAGAATGTGGAGGTTGGTTTCTTTTCAGGTCCATATTTTGCATTTATTATTTGCCCAATCACTATGTTGCCTGTTTCTTCTATTGTTTCTTTGATTGCGCTGATTGGGGTGGTGTAGTGGAGATTTTTAATTACAATTCTGTAAGGTCGTTTGTCCTTACTGTTGAATGTGTGCCCAATTAATCCCTTTTGTCTTACAATGTCTATTATATTTTTATATGCATCCACTGTTGCGCAATTTATCCTAAGTTGATTTTTGTTTGTAATTTTGTAGGTGAAATCTGTTTTGTCCACTACACTTCCTAGGAGTTCCGTGAGCCTATTAATATCTTCAATTCCATAGAGGATTATTGATGGTGGTTTCAGGGTCCTCTTTGCAGCATTATTTTGGGTAGTGATGTCTTCATGTTCATCAACCGGGAGTCCACTAAATTGGTTGTTGATGGTTACCCTTTCAGGAGATGGAGAGGGTACTTTTTTCCTTTTGGCTTTTCTCAATACAGGCACTCTGAGCCAAGTAGAAGGATTATCCTCTACTGCGGTGTTCATTGTTTCTGAGTTGAGGTTGTTCCAATTATGGGTGTGGCTTTGTAAATAAACTAGTCAAATTTTAAAAGAAACATTTAATTTTTATTTGTTTGAAATAATCTTCAAAATGGCGTATCAAACATTAACTTTGATACAGTATTAAGGGAGACAATATATAGAGATTATTTAGTCTTTTAAGTTCACGGGCGAAATGCTCAGTCCTTTGTAAGCTTGCATCCATAGGTCCAGATATTTATTATGTAACAAATTTATTGGTTGAGACTACTTACTTTGTAGAGAATAATCACATCATTTATGGAATAATATTGTGTAGTCTATGTCTTATATAAATTATAAAGTTTTGATATCTTAGCAACCGTTGTTGATTCGGTGACATTGTGTTTGTAAACAAATATATGTGGTAAAATGCATATTACGTTCCTATTATTATTCTATTTCTTCTGAAGGCAAAACCCTACCCTAAATCTATTACAAAATTGGTCCTACGAGCTTGGATCTTCAGAAAATTTAGAAGAATGTCTACAAGGAATATAGTGACCCGATTACAAGCACGCCGACGACTCGCTATGATGGGTGATAATGTATCGGACTCGGACCTACTACTTGCTTCACCGTCGACAGTGCGGCAGGCGAGGTTGGGAGTTACTCCTATGATTCCGACGGCTGGAAGTTGTGTTCTCGACCACGGGGTCGAATGCCAACCGTCGAGTGTGATGAATCAAGAGGAGACTCAACCTAATGTATTACCGATAAGGGAGTCCACGGGACCGCAGAGTCTTACGGAGGGTAGCCGCCGTCACAGTCGCTCCTCTCATGCGAGTCGATCTATGAGGGGGCTACGACGACTTCAAGCCGAGTTGGAAGCCGAACAGCAACTGGCCGATGTGAAGGAAAATGTCGTAAGAAAGAAGCTAGAAGTAAATTTAGCACTCATCGACGCTGAAGAAGAGGATGATGCTGATGATCTTCAGACAGTGGCGTCACCTGAACGAGTTGGCGAGTGGGTGAACACTACGATTGCAGCGACGCTACCAGATAAGGAACAGCTACGACTGTGTAAAGACGTAACGCACGCACCATGCAAATCATACCTCGCGCCTGTCGTTACCGCGTTCGTTCCGACGGAACCGCGACCAGCGCCAACACCGTACAATGGGCCGACGAAGAACAACAAGACGCGAATGTCATACGAGAAAGACCAAGACTGGCACAACTCCACTGTAACAAGGGATCAGTCGGGTGAACGGAGTTTCGATAGAGGTATTAAGCAACTCGCCGAGTGCATCGTGCGAATGAGTCGACCCCGTCCACTACCTAGACAGACTTACGAGTTACCGGTTTTCAATGGGAATCCTTCAGACTGGTTGAATTTCAAGAAAAGTTACGAGACGTCCTCGGCAGCATTCGATTTTAAGCCGCACGAGAACATAGCCAGGCTTCAGGCAGCGCTGGACGGCGATGCTAAAACTGCCACACAGGATTTACTACGGACCTCCGACGACCCTGAAGAGATAATACGAGCTTTGGAGCAGGAGTACGGTCACCCTGGGCTGCTTCTAGAGATCGCAATCCAGAAGGTTCGAGCACTGCCAAAGTTAACTGATAACGGGAGGGAAATACGTAAGTTTGCTGTAACCCTGAAGAGATAATACGAGCTTTGGAGCAGGAGTACGGTCACCCTGGGCTGCTTCTAGAGATCGCAATCCAGAAGGTTCGAGCACTGCCAAAGTTAACTGATAACGGGAGGGAAATACGTAAGTTTGCTGTAACGGTCCGCAACTGCGTCGCTACACTGAGAAATTTGAAGGCAAAGAGCTACCTGCACAACCCACAGTTAGTGAACGAGTTAGTAAGCAAGCTCTCTATGATCCAACGAACGCAGTATGGTGAATACGCGAAGCAGCTCGAGCAGCACTCCTTAGAAGCATTCCTGGAGTTTATCAATGAAATTGCATGCGCATCATCGTTCTCCATGCCGCTCAACCTCATGACAGCTCCAACTACATCCGTCACACACGTACCTACGAAAACTATAAAAAGTACTATTCAGCGATTACACGTGAGCAAGGAAGAACACGCTACGGAAATTAAGAAGAAATGCGTACATTGCAAAGGAGACCACGTCTTAACAGAGTGCAGAGATTTCCTGAATATGTCAGTTGAGGAACGTTGGGAAGTAGTGAAGAGGGAGAAACTATGTTTCAAATGCGCAGCGAAGTCACATTCACGCTTCCGGTGTCGAGCCAAACGCTGCGAGAAGTGCCACTACGCGCATCATACTCTGTTGCACTTCACTAAGAAAGAAAATGACCCGGAAGTTAACGAGGCCACTTCAACGAAGGGGAAGCCTGTAGTAACGGAACACGTGACGAATATAGGCGAGCTGCATTCTAGTGCTCTACTCAAGATATTGCCTGTAACGGTAATCATCGGAGGCGAAAAACAATCGACGTATGCTCTGCTTGACGACGGGGCTACAGTGTCCTTGATTGACAAGAAGCTCGTGAACGGAGTAGATGGAGAGTTAGTTCCCCTCAAGGTTACGAGTGCGAAAGGACTACGTTTTGAGGACAACACATCGCAAAGAGTATCCATCGGCATCTGTGGACCTAATGGAGAGTTGCACAGCGTGTCAGTCCGGACGTTATGCGATATTGACGTGCCGTCACAAACCATTTCATCAAATATCATGAGAGACAACCAACACCTACGCGATCTGGACTGCAAAAAGATGGAGAACGCGAGGCCTATGATCTTGCTTGGTCAGGACAATTGGGAGCTAATTGTCGGCTGGGATTTAAGGAGGGGTAAGTCAGGTTCGCCAGTCGCTTCTCATACTAAGTTAGGCTGGGTCGTACATGGTCCTTATTCTACATGTGCGACACATGTGTCTGTAAATTGTTTGCGCATTGGCAATGATCTGCATGAATTGGTGAAGCAGCAGTTTGAACTTGAGGCGATAGGTATTTCAACGTTAGGTCGGAAGAACAAAGACTCTAACCGAGCTTTGGATATTCTCGAGTCTACGAGCCACCGAGTTGTTTCAGGTTGGGAATTAGGGC
Organism: Nemapogon koenigi; assembly: GCA_963924495.1. Taxonomy (NCBI): domain Eukaryota; kingdom Metazoa; phylum Arthropoda; class Insecta; order Lepidoptera; family Tineidae; genus Nemapogon; species Nemapogon koenigi. The sequence continues at coordinate 16,492,312 of OZ004629.1, read as the reverse complement.
TGCTGTGGAATCACGACACTATCGACTTGCCTGATAATTATCAATACGTTTTGAAAAGGTTATTCAGTGTGGAAAAGAGGATGGATAGGGACCCAGATTATGCTGCTGCATATTCATCTCAGATTGATAGGTTGCTAAGTGAGGGCTACGCGAAGAAAGTTGATAATCCTGTAGCTTTTAACCCTGTTTGGTATTTACCTCATTTCGGCGTGGTTAACCCCAATAAACCAGGTAAGTTGAGGTTAGTGTACGACGCTGCCGCTACGTTTAAAGGTACGTGTTTAAATGACAATTTGCTCTGTGGGCCGGACCTGTTGAATTCGCTGCTGAGCATTTTGCTCAAGTTTCGCGTTGGCCAAATTGCCTTTGCAGGTGACATAGCTGATATGTTCTTGCGTGTCAACATACGTGAACAAGACCAAGGAGCGCAGCTATTTTTATGGCGTGGAAAAGACAGGAAAAGGGAGCCTGATATATATGCGATGACCTCAATGATATTTGGTGCCGTGTCGTCCCCTACCTCCGCAATATATGTCCTTAACAAAAATGCCAGTGAGTATAAAGATAGACATCCTGAGGCTGTAGCTGCCATAATAGACAAACATTACATGGATGACTATCTCGATAATGTGAGTACTGTACAGCAAGCTATTGGTGGTAAGCAAGGTGGTTTCGTTATTCGAGGTTGGGTAACGAATTCACCTGAGTTAAGAAAACACTTGTGTGCCAATACACCTGAACGTGTAAAAATGGAAAAGTCACCGAACGAAGGTGAGCGTATTTTAGGAATGATTTGGACTCCATTCGACGACAATTTAGCTTTTGACCTATCTTTCAAGCGCTTACCGCCAGAAATAGTAGAAGGTAAGGTGATACCAAGTAAACGGGAGTTTATGCGTTTTATAATGTCGGTTTTTGATCCTATAGGGTTGTTATATCCGTGTATCATACAATCACGAATCTTAATGCAGCGAGTCTGGAAGTCAGGCGTTCATTGGGATGAGCAGCTGCAGGCGATCGAGGCTATGCAGTGGTTTCAATGGCTTCACAATTTGAGTCAGCTGACTAATGTTAAGATTTCGCGGTGGTATGGGATCAATGTTGATGGCATTGATCTCCACGTATTTGGAGATGCATCAGAACTAGCTTACGCTGCGGTCGCTTTTATAGTCGGAAGTAACAAGGACGGGACTCTCAGTGTTTCTATGGTTGCTGGAAAGGCTCGTGTTGCTCCTGTGAAGGTAGTATCCATTCCGCGTCTTGAGCTTCAGGCCGCGGTTTTGGCATGCAGACTGGCGTCTACAATTGAGAAGGATCTGGGTGTAGCAATAGGTAAAAAATTCTTTTGGACTGACTCGCAAACTGTTCTCAGGTGGATTAATTCCAATGCGCGTGATTACCAGAAATTTGTGTCGCACCGTTTAGGTGAGATTGGTAGTCTTTCGTCTACAAGCGACTGGCGCTGGCTACCGACATCTGAAAATCCAGCCGATGAAGCGACTCGATTGGAATGGCCAAACACTAAAAACATGTGGCTCTTGGGTCCTACTTTTCTCTCCGATCCACAGACGCAGTGGCCAAGATCGACGGTTCTAGCAACAGAAACATTGGAAGTCGACCCGGAACGGTTGACACGGGTTCACGTCATGACCGAGCCTGCGCCGCCACTGATAGACATGCAACGCTTCTCAAATTGGTCACGAGCACTGCATGTGACCGCGCGAGTACTCGCCTTTATCGACCGATGTCGCTGTCGACGTCGTTCTACCGAGTTGTCAGCGGATGATTTGGACGTCGCTGAACATTACTTGCTAAAGGAGTCGCAAGTACATATTTTCGCCGATGAAATACGAGCACTGAATGAAGGGCGCCAACTGCCTAAAACGAGCCGTCTTAAGGCGCTTGACCCTATGCTGTACGAGGACGGTATGCTTCGTGTACGAGGAAGACTACGTGCTGCTTCGGAAATAAGTTTCGGTGAGCGACATCCTGTAATTTTAGATGGACGTCACCCTACCGTTCGTCTCTTGATTTTTGCCTATCACGTTCGTGGACATCACGTTAATCACGAAGCTGTAATCAACACTATTCGAGAGAAATACTGGGTGCTGCATTTGCGTCCGTCCACAAAGAAAGTAATAGACGAATGTCAGCTGTGCCGAATACGTCGAGCCCAAAGAGCGTTCGTACATTGCGGTATAGACTATTTCGGCCCTATGGAGGTGGCAGTTGGGCGGCGCAAAGAGAAACGTTGGGGTGTACTTGTAACCTGTCTGGCAACCCGTGCTGTACATCTAGACCTAGTAGGGTCATTAAGTGCGGATTCTACAATCCTTGCTCTTCGAAGACTTATCGCACGTCGCGGACAAGTATCGGTCATGTATAGCGACAGGGGTACGAATTTTGTAGCTGCCAACACGGAGCTTCGAGCCGCACTACGTGAAATGGATCACAACCGCCTGGAAGATGATGCTATAGCCAGAGGAATTAAGTGGGTTTTCTCGCCACCCGCAGCGCCACACATGGGTGGTTCATGGGAACGTTTGGTACGCACCACGAAGAACGCTCTACGAGTGACACTGAAGGAACGAGTTCCACGAGAAGAAACTCTAATAACTCTGCTGGCTGAGGTCGAACTTGTGGTAAACAGTCGACCACTCACTTATGTAACTGATGACCCTGATAACCCCGTCGTGATTACACCGAATCATCTGCTCATCGGGACAGCTGCAGGTGGAGCTCCCATGTGTCGAGCTCAGCCTAAGGACCTCGATGCTAGATCTCAATGGCGCCGAGTTAACGCGATGGCAGATGAATTTTGGAGACGCTGGAGACGAGAGTACTTGCCTACTCTGCAGCGACGTCAAAAGTGGATAATGAGTGAGCAAAATCCTCAAGTGGGTGAAGTTTGTCTTATTGTGGACAAAAACAGACTTCGTAATGAATGGACAATTGGCAGAATAGTAAAAACATATTCTGGAGGGGCTATTGTACGTGTAGTAGATATAAAAACACGAAATGGTATACTGCGTCGTCCTCTTACAGGTATAACTATTCTTCCCACGAAGTGAGTACTCGAGGAAACCCTCGTACTGGAGGGTAGACTTTGTAGAGAATAATCACATCATTTATGGAATAATATTGTGTAGTCTATGGCTTATATAAATTATAAAGTTTTGATATCTTAGCAACCGTTGTTGATTCGGTGACATTGTGTTTGTAAACAAATATATGTGGTAAAATGCATATTACGTTCCTATTATTATTCTATTTCTTCTGAAGGCAAAACCCTACCCTAAATCTATTACATACTTAATGGGCCTCCTAAAACGACCATTGGCACTTCTGCTGGCAGTAGGCAGAAACATTTGTGCCTAGGAGTGTCGAGAGGTATGGCACCGATTTCGCATGTAGTTTCCCCGTTATTATGCGTTTAGATACTTCCATCCCCAAGCGGTGTCGTTACTCACCCACAGTTTGTCACAAGCCGCCCTGCACCCTTAATTATTATTTGGATCTAAGCCACACGTCATATAAGTACCAACTTTATACATACATTATACCTGGTAGTCTCGGGTATGTGCATGCATCAGCTATTTCTTTTTGACCTGCATATATGTTTATAATAAATGTTAATTTAAAAATGTTTTGTTTGTAATGGATATTGGATGGAATGCATTGGAAGCTACTTCAATGAAAATTTTTAAATGATATTACCCTAGAGCAGAGGTTCTCAAACTTATTTTGTTCACTGCCCACTTTTAAAATAAATTATTTTTCAGCGCCCCCCAATTATTTTTTACTTCACCACTGTATTGTTATGTATTTAAATAATAACAGCTTTTATGGAATACTGATTTATTAATATTAATTACTTGCTAGTTGTACAGTTCAATCTTTATGTGCCACGAATGCTACCACAGAAGACATACATTATATTTACATAGTCTATGTAATGGAGGCGTTGGTACACACATATACAGCCTCCACTACATCTATCCCCTTTCAAAAAATAATAATAAATTTTTAATATCTTTTATAACACTTAACAAATACAATTTTATATACAAATATATGAGGTATACATTTATAACACTAAGAAGTACACATTTATATACAAATATATATGCATATATTTATAACACTTTAACAAATACAAAATATACAAATTTATATACAAAGAGAAGAAACCAGAGTCCCATTAGTGCCTCTACAGCTACGCACTCCCATGTTATTGGTGAATAGGGACTCACCAGACTATTGAGGTCGCATATGATAAGAACTCCTAGTGTATATTGTACCATTAATATCCCTAATATTGTAGGATCTAAATCCATTGCATTTTGTGATAGTCCCCGGTAACCTTCTTTTTGCTTCAACACACTTTTTAAACCATATTTGTTGACCTACGACAAAATTATGCTTGTATCGAGCATTACGGTTATAATTATATCTATTTCTCCTTGTTGTCTTATCAAATTCAGTCTCAACATTAGTATTTAACTTTGGTTTCAAATAATTATAGGTTACTGGCAATTTAGTTTTAATGTTTCTGTTCATCACTAACTGAGCAGGTGAAAAGTTTGTCCCTGAAACTGGTGATGCTCTGTATTGTAATAAAGCTATTCTAAAATCAGACCTATCCTCATTACATTTTAACATATTTTTTTAGCTATTTGAACAGCCCTTTCTGTCATACCATTTGATTGGGGATATTGTAGGGTGAAGAAATGAAATATATGATGTTAATAATGAAAATAAAATATTAGGGATTTTTAATTGAGGGAGGTACCCTGTAACCAATAGCCTGGCAAGGCTGCCAAACTCAGGTCCACGCCCGTCTCAACCCATTCAACCAGTGGGTCGGTAGGCCTCGCAGGAGGGCACAGCGATCCATATTGCGAGGAGCGGGGCACGCCACGTGCAGGGGCCGCGGCCAAAATACATGGCCAGCACGCCGCAGGTCAAAATCTTATACCGCCTCCTCTGTTCCCTCCCAAGGAACACTTCACTGTCCCTGGATCCTCACGGATTCCCAAATGAACAATTAAAATTCACTTTTACAATAAAATATGAAAACCGCGTCCATCAGCTCTCATGGTGGGTAGATAAAAAAAAACGAACGATCATCAATCCCTATGATTGATAGTCAACGCTCCACTGACTGTCAAAATTGACTGAAATAAAGCTTTATAAAAAGTCAGTGGGCGTTGACAACCTTGGCTTAGCAAAACAATTTATGTAACAGCAAGTGAAGCTTGCACGTTACAATATCTAGGACTAGTGTAAACAAATTTAAATCCCCATTCCATAGCAAAGTTTCTGCACTCTCTGGAATCAAAGGGTACATGATCTGAAACAATTTCATTTGGTACCCCAAAATAACAGAAAATATCCATTAAACTATTAATAATGCTACTAGAACTTTTATTGTGAATCATTTTTATGTCTAACCATTTTGAAACATAATCATAAACTACAAGATAGTTTTTTCTTTGAAATTCCATGATATCAATTCCTAGCTTAAAAAAAGGCAATGATGGTATGTCATGTTGAATAATTGGTTCTTTTGTATTATTATTCTGAAATGTTTGGCAAATATAACACTTTCTCAAATACTCTTCAATATGACTATCAATTCTAGGCCAATAATATAAATTTCTAGCTAATTGTTTCATTTTTGTCATACCCAAGTGACCTTCTTGCAATTTATTCATAATTTTAATTCTCATTGACTTGGGTATAATTAACCTGTGTTTTAAAAAGACTAGATTTTCATCAACACTAATATCTGTCCTCAATTTAAAATAATACTACAAGCAATCCGGTAAGCTCTTATTAGATTCTGGCCAACCTGACATAGTGTACTCAATTAATTTACTTAATTCTTCATCTTAATAAGTTTCTAATATTAATTCCTTTTTCTGTTCATCCGAACATTGCATATAGTGAGATTGGCCAACACAGTGGATGACTTCATGCATGTATGAATCATCAGTTTCATTATTTTCTAGGTATGACCGTGATAATAGGTCAGCAATATACATAAATTTAACTTTTAAATATTTAAACTCAATATCATACTTTAATAACTTTAGTTTTAATCTCTGAAGTCGAGTAGATGAATGTTTTTTCTTAATAATGTTTCTAGTGGCTTGTGATCATTCAATATAGTACATTTTTGTCCATATATATAAAAATGAAATTTTCTGGTCGCCCATACTACACTAAGTAACTCTTTTTCAATTTGAGAAAAATTTCTTTCTGAACTGGTTAAACTTCTAGAAGCAAAACTTACTGGTTTACCATTTTGCAACAAACAACAACCCAACCCATCTTTAGAAGCATCACATTGAATTATAATTGGCAATTTGTTATTAAAATTCTGTAAAATTGGTGCTTTGCTAATAGCCTTTTTAATATTAGTAAAAGAGTTTTCATGCACGCCTGTCCACAACCAGTCAACATTCTTTTTCAATAATAACTGTAATGGTGCTGATATATTTGCCATGTTAGGAACAAAGTTCCTAAGATAATTTACCATTCCTAGAAATATCTGTAATTCTTTTTTATTATTAGGACTTTTAATATTAATAATGGCTTTTACTCTTTCTGGGTCAATTTTCATATTCAGTTTAGAAAACACGTGACCTAAGTATTTAACCTCTTGTAATTTATACTGAAATTTATTTTTATTAAAACGTACATTACATTTTTTATCTCTTTCAAAAACTTGTCTTAATATTTGATCATGCTCTTCTTCTGAGTCTGCACAAATTAGTAAATCGTCACAATATATTAAAACCCCTGGTATGTCCCCAAAAGAATTTTCACTGTATTTTTGAAAAAATTCAGGTGCCACCGATAGGCCAAAAGGTAGTCGTTTAAACTTATAACACCCAAAGGGACTATTAAAGGTACAAAGGTCACTAGCAGATTCTGTTAGAGTGATATTGTAAAAGCCATCTGATAAATCTAATAAACTAAATACTGACTTATTCAACAACTTAGGCAAAAGTTCCTCTAATGTGGGAATCAGATGATGTTCCCTTATCAGACATTTATTAAGGTCTTTAGGATCCAGACATATGCGAAGTGAACCATTTGTTTTTTCTATTATTACTAAATTACTGACAAATTTTTTAGGATGCTCAACCTTCTCAATAATCTGGTGAGACTCCAACTCCTTCAGCCTGAGGAACCCTTCGTGGAGGCCTTACAACTGGTTCTATATTGGGATGAGTGCGTAGCTCCAGCGGCTTTTCAAAACTACCCACACCCTGAAATAATTCCAAATATTCATTAATAATTAAATTTTTATTATCCTGGAGAATCACACTATCCATGTTAACATTCTTTAATAAATTGAGTTTGATTAAGGTACTTAAACCTAATATTGGCCGAACATTTTCTTTTATGATTATACATTCTGTTGTTATACAGCAATTATTTTTATTAATAGTTAAAAATTTCTTCCCTAAGGGCATTATCTGGTTTCCTCCAAACACTTCTAATATTACCAAAGTCTCAGGCCATTTAGGATTGTCATCATCGACTATTTTCTTAAGATCAGTTAAAGACAATACATTTACTTGTGCTCCAGTGTCACATTTAAAAGTTACAATTTGATTTTCTACATTTACCTTCACTAGCCATTCATTCCGATGTTTCCTATTATGAATGCTGTGACAAGCTTTTAGTCACAAGTTATTGGACTCATCACTGTTGTGATCATTAATACAGTGAACTTTAGTTTGTGCGCTACAACCAACTTTAAAATGGTTATATTTCAGACACTTATGGCAAACTTTACCATAAGCAGGACAATTTTGAGGGCCATGTGTGGTGTTACATTTTCTACAATACGCTTATAAATACTAGCTGCATAAACATTCGCTCTAAATTTAAATTGATTTAATATTATAAAACAGTTGTTTTAATGTGATTAAGTGTGTTTTAACATTAGACAGATTGTCAAGGAGTATTGTAAGAGTATAGTTTGATATTATTTTGTGTAAAGTAAAAAAGTGGAAAGTGAATAATAATATTGACAAAGTGTGGGTAAAATTGGAAACATTTTAAATATCAATAAAAATTGATTAATCCGCCATCTAACGGCGAATAGAGGAACTAGTTCGAATTCTATTCATATTGACAGCACAAACTAACACAATGATGCAGCGATCGCCTTCGAAAACCGCGTCGAGTCCCGATCTGTCACTTATGCCAAGGGATGAAAATGTCAAACTTAGAAAAAGAAAATATGAGGAGGAATCAATGTCCGCCCATATGGATAGAATCACTCAGGATTTAATGACATTGATGAACAATTGGAAGGCGGACATGGAGGTTAACATGCAGCTAATCAATAGTAATATTAACTCCGTGATTAAGACAGAACTTCACGCTTTGTCTACCCGTACCTCGGAGATGCAGTGTGACATAAATAAACTTAGACTGGATTACGGAAAATTCCAATCCACTTTGGATACCCTGCGTACACATCATAAAGACCTACAAATAAATCTAGCGGACGTCAAGACGTCCCTTAACTTCCAGGGTGAACAACATGATGACCTAAAAAAGCGGGTAGACACCATCGAGTCGTACACTACTAAGGCCCCTAATGACCTGACGTCTCTTCAACAGGAAGTATGTCAACTTCGAAGAGAACTGGGTAGGCAGCAACAACGGGAGCGTCTGTTAAATCTCGAGATCGTGGGTATTCCAGAAATAAAGAATGAGTCCTTGACTGACATAATCATTAATATATCAAAACATGCTGGAGCGCCCCTGATTCAAGACGACATAGTGCATGTTAACAGGGTCCAACCTCGTCAGAGTGTTCCTGGTCGACCTAAAGTAATTGTGGCAAAATTAAAATCACGACTTCAAAAGGACTCCATAATATCCGGGTTACGTCGAACTCGAGGAGTGACTACTAAAGATATCCTGATTTCTGGCGAGTCACGGCGAATATACGTCAACGAACACCTAACTACTCAAAATAAACATTTGATGAAGATGGCGAAAGACACAGCTAAAATTAAACAATATCAATATGTGTGGACGAAGAATTGTCAAATCTATGTCAGAAAAAACGACGTATCTCCGGCTATAACAATAAGGAACGAAGAGGACATAAAGAAAATGTCTCAGCATTAGATACAAATTACTCTGTTAGATTTTGTTTACATTTATATTTACCATTATGCAACTGTTATAACACTTGTAAAACATATCTCAATCGCATAAGCAACGATACACACACACTCGCAACACGCAAACGCAACACTAACACACTATACTTATACATTAATAACTTCATGTCTACTACTATCATTATATGTACTTACCTGCACACATATTATTCACATAACAAATACCTATTTACACATACTAAATACAATAATATTTACACTTATATAATTATCCATAGACCTCCTTGTGGTGGCCCAATACCCTGTAACTACGGGAACAACTTTATAATCCCACCATGTGGTGATATCAACTATATTCAAGCAAAACAGGTAAAATTAGAAACGTTGAACACAGTTCATAATCAGGTGAATAATATTGTTATGTTTGTTATTGATTGCATCCTCGACCCCTGCCCTCTCACTGGAAATCGAACCTGTATAGCATTTCTAGCGCGTTGTACTTCACCCGTTTTTAACATTATCACTGACTCGGGTGGTTGTGTGTTTTTGTATTTTAAACACGATATCTTTTATAAAAACTATAAGAAAGTGATATCATATTTTTGTAATGTTATCTACCTGCTTGCACTGTTCGTGATAATAACTATTGAAGTATACAATTATATTAACTTACCTACGGTTAACAGGTACAGGCATATGTTTGTAAATAAATACTACACCGCCACTTTGCCGCCAATAATGCTCGTACTCATCATATACCCAAACTCAATATCTAATGGTCTCCATCATAGTGTCATTTTGTATAGAACGGAACAGAATATGCCATCGCGGTCTATTTGCTTTACGACACGGCCGGGTATGGTGGTAACGGGGTCCATAAATAGCAAAAGGCCTATATTGAAAAATGTAGGTGTCATCTGTGCAGGGTATAATGATTTAAATAACTACGATTACGGATCGGTGTCATCAAACATGAGTTGTACTATTTCATTTTTTTTGTTTTTTTTACATATAATACAGTACATATTATATTATAATAGCGTTGAAGAGATTAAATACCTAATGTTGTATAGCACTCATTTGGACGACAATTCATTATTTTCTTATACCACTCGACATTGTCAGTGTTATTTGATTGACTGTATTTGTATTATGTATTCGTTTATCGTAATGACATCCCTTGCATCATCTAATACCTACCAAGCGTCTCGCCATTTCAGATCAAATACATTCAAATTAATTATCTTTTATCATTACATATTCATAATGAGCACATCTTACCTGTATTACTTTCTAATCTATTGTCTATTTAAAACTACACACCTGTACCTACTAAATTTATAAATAATTACTTCTGGAGACACACTTCACGTATTATAATAAAAAATTAAAACTAAATATATATTACCAGAATGTGCGGGGGCTGAGAACAAAATGTTCACAGATATATCAGGCTATTCTTTCTAATGAATATGACATCTTGATATTTACCGAGACCTGGTTACATGACGGCATATTCGATGCGGAGTTATGTGACGACAGATATGACTTGTTCCGTTGTGACAGGGATCAGAATGCTACGGGCAGAAAGATGGGTGGCGGTGTTATGATATGTGTGCGTCGCGAGTTGCGGGCCGTGTTGCGGGACGGCTGGGCGCGCCCGCCGACTGAGATGTTGTGGGTGACGGTGCCGGCCGGCGGCGTCGGTGCGACCGCTGCGTCCGCTTTTGACTTGCATGTCTGTGTATCATACATACCGCCGAATCCACGCGAACAGTCGGCACATCTGGAAAGTGTTATTGAGGTGACCCGTTCTATCGCTAATGACGAAATGCAGAATGTGTTGTTGGTAGGAGATTTCAATCTTCCGGCAATTGTATGGAATAGTGATAATCCTATTTATTTGAAAAAGGGTTCAATTGAGATACAGGCGGCAGGAATAAACCTAATCGAACAATTGACATTACTCGGATTGACTCAATATAATAGATACAAAAATAAAAGTAATAACGTGCTGGACCTCGTATTTGGAAGTTTACCTTTGAACATCACTAGGGCTGACCCTCTATTAAAAGAGGATGATCATCATCCATCGATCATTATAGAAGTTCTAGACTTACACGTTAAGCCACTAAAGGAAGCCCCCGTGTTAAAATTTAATTATTTTAAGGGTGATTACCAAAGAATAAATACATTCCTTGACTCAACCAACTGGGACGTCCTACAACAGGGTACCACTGATGACGCAGTCAAGTACTTTTATGACTGCCTATACGAATCAATGGAACGTTTTATACCCAAAATTAAAAAATCCAGCAATCATAAATACCCAATATGGTACAGTCGAGCTCTCATAAAAATTATACGCGAAAAATTCAAGGCACACCAACGATGGAAAAGATTTGGAAATCCTTCCGACTATGATGAGTTCAAAATGCTGCGGAGGAGACAGAACAGAGTACAAAGTACATGTTTGGCTGAGTATACTTTGAAAACTGAACGTTTACTTAAGACTTCACCTAAAACTTTCTGGTCATATATTAAATCAAAACGTGGTAGATCCAACTATTCCAATAGTTATACTCTGGGTAATGTAACAATCAGCAACGGTCAAGACATTTCTGAAGCCTTCAACAGCTTTTTTGAAAGCGTATTCTCTCCGCCCGCTACCAATACTTTTATTTCTTCATCACCCTACCATAGTACGGATGATATCTCTAACGTTGACTTCTCTTGCTACACTTTAACAAATATGTTGTCCAGGGTGGATGTCTCGAAAAGTGCTGGATGTGATGGAATCTCTCCTATATATATTGCTAACTGTGCGGAATCTCTGGCTGTCCCCCTATCTACAATATATAGAAGATCTCTAGATGAGGGAGTGTTTCCTTCTATATGGAAGCGGGCCCATATCGTGCCAATACATAAAAAAGGCTCACGTACCAAAATAGAAAACTTCAGACCAATCTCCATATTAAACATATTTAGTAAGATCTTTGAGAAATTAGTTTATGATAGTATTTATGTGGTCATTTCACGTGGTATTTCGGACTCACAGCACGGTTTCTTTAGGGGTCGCTCAACAGTAACAAATCTTAGTCAGTTCACAAATTATGCTCTGCTAAACATGGAAAAAGGTGGACAGGTGGATGTGGTCTACACAGACTTTGAAAAGGCATTTGATCGTGTGGACCACGCTATACTTGTTGCAAAGTTGCAACAGTTGGGCATCCATGGAGATCTCCTCAGATGGGTCAAGTCATATCTCTCTAATCGCTCCCAGGCGGTTGTATTGGGAGGATACAAGTCAAATTATGTGACTATCCCATCTGGCGTTCCTCAGGGTTCGCACCTCGGTCCTTTGTTATATAATGCATATATATATGACATACACTATTGCATGAAGTCAGCAGAACATTTATTATACGCAGACGATAAAAAGGTGTATATGCGGGTGGCTAATATTCAGGATTGTCATAGAGTACAGGAAGATCTAGATGCATTGCACACATACTACAATGAAAACAGAATCACCGTAAACATCAAGAAGTGTCAATGTATCAGTTTTACTCGCAGCAAAAATCCAGTCATCTTTAATTATACATTTAATAACACCCCCATAGAAAGGACGAATACTGTACGAGACCTTGGTGTAATTCTTGATGATAGACTGACGTTCTGTGACCACATACACTCTGTCACAAACAAAGCGTATAGAAATCTTGGTTTCGTGTTGCGAGTGTGCGAACCCTTCACAAAACCGGAAAGCCTGAAAATTGTATATTTTTCTTATGTCCGTAGTGTTATGGATTACGCCTCCTCTATATGGTCACCGCAATACATTGTGCATAAGGCAAGACTGGAAAGTGTACAAAAAATGTTCGTCAAAAGCTTAAATTACAAATGCCGCAACTCCATGACAACTTATGCAGATAGTTGCAGAAAGTACCAGCTACTGACCTTGGAGGAGAGACGTTTGGTGACAGATATGGGTCTGCTCTGTGATATTGCCAATGGTCATCTGAGTTGTCCATCGCTTGTTGCAGCATTGGGATTCAGAATACCTACACGCCGTCCCCAACGAGTGAAGCCCTCACTGTTTTATGAACAGATCCACGGTACTAATTATATTAATAACTCCGTTCTTTTTAGGCTCCCGAAGATATATAATAAAATGTTTGATGACATCGATCTCTTCTGCTGCTCTAAGCAGGCATTTAAAAATAAAATTATTCGATCAATAAATGATAAATAGAAAATTGAAATGAAATAGTATTAAACAAAATGATAAGTGTAATACACAACCCCCACTTCTCCAAACACACACACACACACACACACACACACACACACACACACACACACACACACACACACACACACATGCATTGAGATATAGTAATTATATTATACAATTAACTTGGGAAACTTTTAATTGGCTTTATTTACGGATTACACCTACATATTTAATACCAATTTCTTGTATAGCTGTAAGTTTCTTTTTATAAATAAATAAATAAATAAATAAATAAATTTTTGTTAAATTGAGGTGACTTAGATTTAAAATTACTATTATACTTATCTTTAGATTGCTTGAACGGATTTTTTTGTTGAATGGCATCTACTTCTTGAGTGTCTCGACTTATGATCTTGCAGTGCTCAGATGCCAGCTCGGAGGCCCGACATATTTCCACTGCTTGTTCCAACTTAAGATTTTTAGTTTCCAATAATTTTCTTTGGGTGTTTTTATTTAGGATTCCCGTGACTAATCTGTCTCTGACCATTCTGTCTTCCTGATTTTCATAGTTGCACAATTTTGCCAATTTTTTCAGATTGTCTGCTTTGGTGAAATAAAAATGCATTCACTACTTCATTTTGTTTAGGTTTGAAGTACTCATCCAAGCTTTGTATAATTTCTTCATATTTCTGACTATCATCCTTTTGTAAGAGATTGAAATATACTTCCTGAACCTGGTGCCCGATGGAGTTCAGCAATATGGCTGCTTTTCTACTATCTGAGACTCTTTCCAGCCCCGCTGCCAATAAAAATATTTTAAATTGCTGTTTGAACCTTGTCCATTGTTGCAAACCATCGTTATTTTCGAGATTTAGCGGCGTCGGCATATGATAGTCCCCGAATGACATCGTGAAAGTTTCTTTAATAGTTTGGTCGACTTCTTCTGTTCGATCCGGCTGCGCCATGTATTGTTATGTATTTAAATAATAACAGCTTTATGGAATACTGATTTATTAATATTAATTACTTGCTAGTTGTACAGTTCAATCTTTATGTGCCACGAATGCTACCACAGACGACCTACATTATATTTACATAGTCTATGTAATGGAGGCGTTGCTACACACATATACAGCCTCCACTACAACCACATCTTAAAAATCATAAAGACATTCATTATTTCTGGGCCTCTTACCGGCCTCTAGCGCCTACAAGGGGGCGTTATCGCCCACTTTGAGAAAGACTGCCCTAGAGGCTGCCCAAGATTTCACCCTATTTCACAAAGTCATAATATAGAGCAACTCTAAATACTCACTATGATCTCTGTAATCAAAGTGAATACAGCTGTTTTGGAGCCTATTCTGGACAAATATTGGGACAGACAGAATTCTGAAAACTGTTATTTAATTTCTATATCAATTTTATTTATTTAATGTTTATTTGTATACAACTAGAATTACATTAAATCCTACAATAAATTTTATTTTTGTAACTCAAAATACATTTATTTGTAAATTTAAATTTGTAATTTTCCCCATTTTTTTCCTGGAGCTTACATTAAAATAGAGGTGATAATTTTTTGACTCTGTATAAATATTATTCCTATGTAGTGACAAAAATTAACCATTTCTTTAACTTTGGTTTTGTATTTTTTTAAAAATATATAAGAAAGTTCTGAATAAAAATCTGTGAATATTTAAATTCAAGCGATATCTAAATATTTTAGGCCCTACCTCAAAAAAGAAAAAATAAGTACGGTCACCTCCATAAGTAACTTACCGCCGGAAGGTTGACTATTGTTTCGAAATGACAAGATTGTAGAGTCGATTATCGTTTGGCACTTTGATTCGCTATCTTTATCATTTTTAAATGACAGCATCATTTGTTATTTGTGTCTAATTTGAATTGATGGAACACGAAATTGATGAAATGTAAATTTGTATTTATTTATTATTTTAGGGTTCTGTTAAGTATAATAAAATACAGTTTTTTTTAATCTTAGCGGGGGTTGCCTTTCGGCTCCCGGAACCGTTAACATAGTGATATATTAAATATTATTTTTATATTTTAAATGTAAGACGTGGTATGACTCATGCCAGTAGGTGGTAAAGTTCCACATTTAACCATTGTTACTATCATAATTAGAATTATTTACACCTTAAAAACTTAAAATTATAATTAATAAATAAAAAAAATATTTTTATTGTAAAATATTATATATCATAAAATGAACATTTCGACACAATTTAAAGCAGTTGCCCGTGGGGGTAAAGAGCATAGTTCACCAACGCCGTCAGCAGACATCCAACTCCAAATATTTTCAGAGTTTCGTCCGGACTCCCTATTCGGTACAATATGATTTTCATTATAACGTGTGTTATTATAATGCCAGAGATGTAAACGTCCGTGTTGACTGGACTTAAATGTTTTTTAATCAGGTATATAGGTCGCCCAATACGTCTGTGGTCCTCGAGATATGCTTTCTTCACCTTGACGGACAATCCATAAAGGGACGGTGTTTCGCTGAAAATAATTGATTATTAAATTATCAATTATAAATAAGTAGTATGTTGTTTGATACAACAATTAGATATTCGTCTAATAATTTCAATATAATTTTATTGCTGAACTCAGAGTTTTCCTTATGATGTTGTTTATATTTCTGTGCCGCGATTGACGGCCTGCACTACGACGGCATGAAAGGCCGTGAGTTCCTAAGACGTCGGCAGTATATTAGAACCTCTCGGACTGAGCCGCGACGACGGGAAAAGACCCGACGGTATGAGTTTGGTGCCGTGGGAGCGGGGTCGACCGTTTGGGATGCAACATGCGCTGACACCTTCGCCGCCTGCCACATATTCGCAACTTCCAGCCGCAGCCCTACATGCCGAGAACACAAAAAGAGCAAATACTCATGCCTCTCAGCAGACCATTTTGAATTTCTGGCGTTTGCGGTGGAGACTCTGGGTGCGTGGTCACCGGACGCTATAGTTTTGGGAAAATACTTCTAACGGAGACCCGGCGATCCACGCTCCAAAGCCTTTTTCATACAACGCATAGCGCTAGAAATTCAAAAGGGTAACGCGCTATGTGTTCTAGGCACTATGGCAGCGGATTCGGACTCTCTGGAAGAAATTTTTAATTTGGAGTTTTGATATTGTTTAATTAAAGTTATATTATTATAGCGAAAGATGTAAATAGAGAAAATGTTATTGTATTATAGTAAGTATATCTTGTATTATATGGTAACACATGACGACAAACATAAATATATTTACTTATGAAAAGAAAGTGATATGCATACTTACTGATATATTTAACTGTCGTGAAATTTCAGTAATATGTTGTCTTGCTGTATAGGCAATCTTGGAGGAATTTTAAAAGCTTATTTTTGTATATAAATATGATTTTATAGTAATACAGAATTGACAATGTCAATTTGGTAATGATTTCTATTGACAATAAGCTTTTAAAAATTAAATTGATTAATATTTATACTGGAAAAGAGGTTTTTATATAACTGCTTTACTTATCGATTTTAGTCTACGTTTACTACATAAAGATGAAATTTAGATGTATCTTACCTCGACATGTGAAATTTACAAAGAAACTGAAGTAAAGAAATTTACGTCAGTGATGTAACATGTCTTATTGTGCATCTCTTTCATTACTAAAATCTATATAAAATAATTTCGATTTTATTATAAACGTCAGGTCAAAGCAAACGCTGTCAAAAGTGGTAAGTTACTTATGGAGGTGACCGTACATATATCTGATTTTTGGCAAACATGTTCCTTAGGATCCTAGAAATATCCCGTCAAATATATATAGTACTAGTACGTGTCTACTGTCTAAGTGTCGGCTGCCCTCCCCCCCCCTTAAATGTGTCCGTGATGCTGGATCTTTTATTTCCCACAAAAGAGCTAGAAGAAAACCAATTGTCTATAAAATGGTACAAGACTTATTCATAGTTTTACAATTACGACTACACACATTGCACAAAACAAAATTCTTGCAATGAAATATTTTTTTCTCTAAAGGACCCCACAGTTCTGAAACCAACTGGAAAATATTACCCAAGACATGCCGATCAAAAGTCTCTAGCAACAGCCGAAGATCTCAAGATCTCGCGCAAAAAACTGTTCCCTGCCCAATACTGCAATAATAGTTTTTATCAATATATACCCATATATCGCATATGCATATATCAAGATTTGTGAATATATGCATAGACGTGATGATGAATATAGATGTCTATGCTTATATTTGTTCTCCATTTTCACACTAAGCTCATGGTGTAGAAAGGGGAATATCGCAACACAATGCTTAGAAAAATACGGGAATTATTTATAAAAAGAAATCGCGAATGTAGGAGTGAATGCGGCAATAAATTTATTTTTACTCTACTATAGGCACGGAGATGGAGCTGCCTTTCAGCAGAACCAGTATAAAACAAATAGCTTGCCAGCTTCTTCATCCCTCCACCAGCCAAGTGAAGAGGTCATATTCTCAGCATTAATGATTTCACCCGAAGATATTGCCAACCAATTAACATTGCTAGACTTGCCATGCTTCAAGGAGATTAAGCCGGAGGAGTTGTTAACTTGTGGTTGGACGAAATTAAACAAAGCTGTCATTGCACCTAATGTGGTGGCATTTACTCAAAGATTTAATAGGGTATGTAAAGTAAAATGCACATTAATATCTTATCTGTGAATGTATTTTCTATGCCTCTGTTCATTACACCTAAAGTATTGAATACAATTTTTATGTAGTGTAGATTCAATTGATATGGTAGATGGTATGGTAAATAAATACCCACTGTGATCACTGAAAATGTATTTAAAATTCGTGCTTTTAGAGCCGTGGAGCTCTCTGGACAAACAAGTAGAGAAACAAAATGTATAAAAAAACATTTATAATACTTTAAAATCATAGACGGAAAATCAATTTTATTTAGGTATTTGTACAGATATAGGTGTAATGATATGGAAGTAATTTCTATGATGGTAATTTTTAATCACTAATTTATTGTTGTACATTATAGGTTAGTTTTTTCACTGTACAAGAAATATTAAATGAAAAGTCACCAAAAACGAGGGGAGAGGCAATAGTCCATTTTATTAAGGTTGCCAAAAGGTTACATGAGTTGAACAATCTACACTCTATGTTTGCTGTTATATCTGCATTACAAAGTGCCAGTATATTCAGGTATACATTTTCACATTATTATGTTTACATCATACTTCAGGGTCTAAATAATTATTATTTTGAATTTTCAATAAGGTACAAAAAGACGCGATGTATGTTATTGAAGAGTAATGGTATAACAGCGCTTTAAAAAAAATTAAGAGCTTTGTGATAGACTATGAAAGAGAAAACGGGAGCAAAGTTTAACCACCCGTATTTCCTATTCAATAAAACCCATTGAAAAAATAACAGCTATTTCACTTAGATATATTGAATAAGTAACTATAATGCTAAATTAGAGTGACACAGGTGAATTATTTACAGAGAAATTGGGAATACTTTATCCCAGAAAAATTATGGATATAACGTTGATGTGTCATTTCATGTATATCTGTTATTTTTCGAAGAATTGCGTGCTTTACGTGCCCTCCGAAGCACGAGAAGTCGATTACAGAAAACTGTAGCTTAGCATTATTGGCAGGAGTGAGATTTGAACCTTACATGAGGCATTATAAATGTCAGAAAATTACACATTTATTTAGATACTAGTGACTCCGCCCCCGGCTTTGCATCTTTTTGTCTATTATAGCTTATGTGCTATTCTGGTGTATAAGCTAAGTTTCATCAAAATCCGTCGAGTAATTTTTGCGTAAAGGAGTAACAAACGTCCTCACACACTTTCGCGTTTATAATATTAGTAGGATTTTTTATAAATTCTCGGATTTCCGGAACAGTGTCAGGGTTCTCAGCACAAGACAAGTCTTCTTCATAGAGCCGATGGAATTTTTGAAGCTATACCCAACGAAAGGCTAGGCTTTTTACAAAGAAATTAGAAGTTCTGCAGAAGTGCATATTGCTACCCAAGTAATTATTAGCGCAATTCCCTCCCATTGGCAATCAAATAATGAAAGCAACCAATACAGTAGAGCTTTTTTTTTTTTTACTTTTTTTAGATATATCAAAATTTAAAACCCATTTAAATAAAAAAAGGCTTTCAGTAAGATTTCAGAAAAGTATATATTAGTACTTACTCATTAAACATTGTTTTAAAATAATATTTCAGGTTAAACAAAAGTTGGGCGTGTCTAAACAAGAAAGACAAGCAGCTCTTCGATAAACTAGCTGAGTTGTTCAGTGAAACTGACAACTGGTCTGCACTCCGGGAATATCTGAAAAATGTGTCCTTGCCCTGCATTCCTTATCTTGGTAATTGCTCATTCTTCATATGTGTAGACTATTAGCTGATTGCCCGCTACTTCGTAAGAATTGGGTTATTAAATGCAAAAATAATTTTTCAAATCGTACCAGTAGTTTTTGAGTCTATCGAATACGAACATACAAAAAAATATTGATTTTTATATATTATATAACTAGCTGGCCCGGCGAACTTCGTACCGTCTGAGAATCCGTTCTCGAGATATCATCAAAAACTCCGCAGACGTTGTTTCTATTTACTTTCCTTCGTCCGTGGAAAACAACTACTTATCACTCCCACTACCCCTACCCCTACTCCAACCCCTACCACTGGTTCTGGTTCTGGTTAACGGGCTCGCTTTCCGCAACTCGACGTCTAGCGCCTATTTTGCGTGATACGTGATTTCCGTTACTCCTGCCATCCCAGCTCCTCCAGGAAGCCGATCAGCCCCTTAGTGTTGTCACATGCTTCCCGAAGGGTCCTCGGGGCACCGAGATGAGCAGCCCTGTATTCTGTCAAACCTACACATTCCAAAAGGATGTGGGTGACCGTTTCTTCAGTCTCCATGCAAGCTCTGCATAGTAGACTATCTGTAAAGCCGATATTAAAAAGGTGTTTATTAAAGGGTCCATGTCCTGTGATGACTTGTGTAATTAGTCTCAAATGGTTCCTTTTTAGGTTTATTAGTATTTTTGTTAGTCGTGAGTTAGGGGATGGTAGAGCTAGTTTTGATTGTATGCAGCTCTTAAGTAACCCCTACCACTACATCTACTCCAACCCCTACCACTACCGCTACCCGTACCAATACCAGTACTTCTACTTCTACCACTACCACTACTTTTAGCGAGTTTCCCATACAAAATGTTTTTCCGATTTCTTTTTCTTCTAAACCACCCCTGTATTATAACGAACAAAACGTTTTTTTGTGATTTTCTTACTTTTCCATTGCGCGAGGAAACATCCTGACTGATTGACTGAATGATCTGGATTAAAACCAATCGATTTGACAGTTGCATTTTTGTTTCTGTCATCAATCCGTTCTGATATCAAAAAAGGCGATCCATAGAAAATGTATGGGAAAATGTTTTATCTTTATAATTTTTTTTTTCGTGCATTTTTACAAAGTTTTAATAGTTATTCTGCTATTCGGGACGGAGACAAATACAACAAATCCAAAACCATGAAAATCGGTCCAGCCGTTCTCGAGTTATAAGTGTTCGAACAAACCTGACTTTGTTTTATATATAATTAGATTAAATAATATTTAAACTAAAACAAACATTACATTAACCAGTATGCTATAAAATTGAAAACACAGACACAATTTTGTAAATTTGGTATGAACGAAGATAATATTAACTTTCGTTTTAATTTTATTGGTTACTGCTCCGCTCCCAAAAGACGTAGCGTGGTGTTATATAGCCTATAACCTTCCCCGTGAACGACTCTATCTAACGGTACTAACAGTAACAAACAAAATAAAGAACAAAAAAACAAAGAAACTATAGAAATGGCTGCATACAACAATCCAACGATCATGAGTAAAAGGAATACTCCCCAACGCACATAGCTGGAAAGTTGCATATATGCCAATCTATTAAATATTTTCAATGGCGCGATACAAGTTTCAATGAGTTAGTAACGGTGCGACATCTATCGACGCGACGCGATGTGCCGCCACATGACTCCCTTCCCAGACCAGAGGTCGATACAGTATGAAAACCAACATCCATTTTAGCTTTGTCAGCAGTGATGGACTGTGTGGTGGACTGCATCGCGGCTGAATCACCTGTCGTGATGTATGACCTGTCGTCATGTTGGGCCGGCGGTCTGGTCAGTGGGAAGTGGAAGTAGGATGCGGGGCATTGCGGGGTCAGGAATACAGGCGTGTTCATACGGGGTCACCAATATAGAAATGGCTACATACAACAATCCAACGATCATGAGTAAAAGGAATACTCCCCAACGCACATCGCTGGAAAGTTGCATATATGCCAATCTATTAAATATTTTCAATAGCGCGATACAGGTTTCAATGAGTTAGTAACGGTGCGACATCTATCGACGCGACGCGATGTGCCGCCACAAAACAAACAAATATTTATTTGTTTGAGAGTAGTATAGTCTGTTTCTAGGCCAGGCGGAAAAACTGACAATTACACAAAGTATTATGTTAGCGTCGAAATAAAATCATACGTATCGCTCCATACAATTATTTATCGTTTACACATTGTACCGCGTTTCTTGGTACTGGGGTGGGGTGAGACTACTAGTGACTAATATAAGTGAAGTCAAATAATGAAAGCAACCAATACCCCTACTGTATTTGGCTACTTTTTTTAGATACCTATATTAAAATTTAAAACCCATTTAAATATAAAAAGGATTATTATTGATATTTTCAGGTATATTTTTGACTGACTTAGTGTACATTGATATTGCATATCCACTGGGCTCACCAAATCGAGGAACAAAGATGGACGTTGTACTTGGGGTGATAGGACGATATCAAACGTCTAATTATGACATCCTAGTTTTGCCGCCGGTTGCCAATTACCTGAACAGCGTGCGTTACATTGAAGAGTTGCAAAAGTTTCTAGAAGATGATCAGTACAAGTGAGTCTGAATTTTATTCTTCCCCTTTTCATGGTTAACTTGAAGGGCCATGTTGTAAAAAAATGCTAATATCGGAAATTCGAGAAAGTGTACTAGAAGATTCTCTTCGAACTAAATGAGGAATATTTGGCATAAACATAACGTAACATACGAGACATTCTAGGGCTGGGTCATTTTTGGCCTTCGAGTCAAAACGAAAGATGTCACGATCCTAAGTATGCTAAGCCATCGGGAGCAGTAAGGTAACCCGTGAAATGGTGCATTTTTTGACGTTTCTCATACATTCTAGCATAATTTGTTTGTGTATAAAGCTAAGTTCAGACTACGCTATACTTCCCATTCTGCTATATACTATATAATATATATACTAGTTCTTGTCCGCGGTTTTACCGGCGCCGTAAATAGAATATCCCGTAACGCTTGAGAAAGAAAATGGCAATATTTGGTGACGTTGCTATATTTAGTAGACGCTTTGGTCTCCACGTAAAGCCCTTTTATTTTAACGGGATAATACACAGCCTGTGAACTGGGCTTTCTGTATAAGCCTATACATATCTAATGTTGCCATGGCAATTTGACAAAAGAAAATAAATTTCTCCACTGTCTTCGTTAGATGCCATAGAGTACTAAGCCTATGGAGGGGCCATAGACGGGCTCCCCCTTTCGCCAATTTTTCCCCCTTTGACCAGTTATACTGACCAGGTGCGCAGTAATAAGTTACCTTAGATTTCGTTGGTATCGTTTTGTGTCGCGAGACAGAACTCTAAGAAAATAGTTAATTGTGATGTTTTAAACGGGAAAGGCGATCTAGGGCGTCAAACTTAGTGTTTCCAATCATTAATTATAATTATTATGTTTGTATTTTAACATAATCATCATATAACGTAAAATCCGTTGCGACAATAAAACGACAGAAAAATACAGTGGTACAGGGCTGGTACTAGGGGTTTACCTCCCCCCCCGCCAAAAGTGGCAGAAAAATTTGTTCGATGATTTATACCCTTCACGTCTCCTTTGGTAAATACTCAAAGTTAGATGCACATTATCTAATAAATATAAATAGTGAATTATAATAAGTACATTTAAAGAGTGTTTGTTTTATTTCAGGTTATCTTTAAAATTAGAGCCCGCGTCCCCAGCAGGGAGTTGTAAAGGTTCAGAGGAATCTGTCAAAGAATGTTTACCTAATATTGGCAGTGGGACATTAAATATGTCACCAAGTCATCGTGTCGGAACTGGATCACTTAGAATTCACGGCACATTTTCACAATCTAAATTTATACCAACTCACAGGAAATGTCGCTCATTAGGATCGAAGTATGTATACATGTTAACATAGTGTTTTGTCATTTAGATTTACTATTGTGATGCAATTACTTTAAGGCTAGGCGCAAACACGCTCTATCGAACTGTTTTGTCTATTTGTCAAATAATCATTTATATAAAATAAATTACATAGCATTTACATACATAATTAAATTGTCGATCGATACATAATGGTGTGTTTGCGCTAGCTGTTAGTAATATAGCTTCTGAAAAATACAGATTAGAATATTATGGTTGTATGAGAAAGAAAGTTCTCAGTACATCTACTCATTCAAAATTGAATCTAATAATAAAAATACCACTGGATCTATATCAATGGATATACTGAGAAAGATTGATTTTTTCAGCCTGATTCATTGCTAAGCCTAGTTTGTTTCATTATTAATTACGCAGTCATACTAAAACTAATTATAAATTAAGAAAAAATGTTTTTTCCCTCTTATTTTCCAAACGCGGTTTAGGTTTCGTAGTACGAGCCTACCGAGAAATTTTCACAAGGTCAATTTTGGTGTTGGGTGAGTTTTCAAAGTTGGTTGCAAAAAACGGACGCCTTGCTGTATGATATTGATGTAGAAATAGACGAAAAGCATGCTTTATGACAATGCACCTCGGTGTGAGGGCAACATTATGGCTTATACGTATTATCATTCGGCTTTTACTATTAACTTAAGCTGACAGCTTAAATGAGCAGTTAAAGCTGGGCGTGAGTCGTGGGCTTACTACTCTAATATATTGAAAACACAGCTTGCATATAATAAATATGAATTTTACATAACTTTTAATACTGTTATTTTTTCAGCAGTCTGACCCGATCGCATTGACGTTTCCAATTTAAGTCTCATGTTGCTTTTGTTACGATTCAATGTCTTTTTGAACATATTATCCTTTTCTTTAGCAATTTGACACATTTTAACGACTGTTTATGAAATCGGGTCAGATTTCTCTGGTTTGACGTACCTATGTCTTTTTGTATAAATGTGAAACTCATATTTATGATATTGTATTCGGCACGGTCGAATGATGCTGGCTGGTACGCGAGGACGCGCTTTTTTTTAAACACTTGCCTTTGAGTGTGTGCCTATATAAATTAAATATTTGAGATAAACTCGTAATGATAAGGAAATGAATGGTTTGATTGCATGGATTTGGACAAATGTAACAAATACTACAGAGATCGATGCAACTTATATTATGATATGATCACTATAATTAATACTATAATTTAATATATTTAAATTGTATTTTATGAAACACTAGCTATTCGCCCCGGCTTCGACATGACTGAAATGTGACATGTGATTTTTCATCCCGTAGGATTTCCGGGATAAAAAGTAGCCTATATGTCACTTTCCGGCCCTCAACTATCTCTGTGCAAAAAAAATATTGGATCCTTTGTTTTGAGGTGAAAGAAGGACAAATAAACAAACAAACCCACTTTCGCATTTATAATATTTTGTATTTGTTAAAGTTTATATAAAAATAACACCAATGTTACATTTTAAACACATCTTTGTAATTTATAGTTTTATACCATTAAACCCGTATCAAGGCCCGTCCCTCACTATGGCTCATCTCTGCCCCTCAGTATTAGATTTGTGCGACAGGGATACTCAGTACTCGTTTATTAAACACTATTTCTACTATAAATTTATTAGATATAAGTTGGAATATATAGGATACTTAATTTCAAAATTTATAGCCCATACATTTTTTTTGTTAATTTAAATATCTTAGTCATGTGATATTGATAGTGTAGTATAGCAATAACATTGGCTTTTTGTATTCGTGCTGCATATTTCATAGGTTCGCACTAAATCGATTGGGTATAAGGGATTTTTATATAATGATAAAATAAGATTGCATCAACGATCTATTAACCAATAATATACGCCTAATGCAAGACAAACACATATCGGTCAAATAGGTGTTCACCGACAACTGATTTTTAATACCTACATATTTTTTTAAATTCTATAATATGGCATGACCTTGAAATTCCTTGTCAATCAGTGTGCAAAAAGAAAAACGTTAGGTATCGTGGGACATCCGGTTGAAACGAAGTTTCTTTCGCTATATATTATGTATTAAAAAGCAGGCACAATTAAATAAATTAACAACGTTTGAGAGTAATTAAATGAAAAATAATTAATGAAGGAATGGTAATAAAATTGTATTTTTTTAAAGTTATGAAAATAAATATTTTGTTATTGATTATTATTTAAGTATAAACTAATTATACACTTAATCAGTACTGATTCGTGTATATCGAATATAATTACATCGAATATAATTACACTTCACTATATATATGCATGCATGGCTATAACATACTATAGCAAAAGTGTCGTGACGGTCGAAGTCTTACACTTTTTCGGCTTAGCTCTCATTCGCCAAGTGTCTGGAGTGTAACGTGCGATAAGGAACTTCGTTCCAAAATAATTGTGTTGCACCGCCACCTAATGGGAGCTAGGTTCAAGACGATCTCTTTAGGCTTCTTGTGGTTAATATGTCGTTGTATTGCAGTCGCACCGCGGGCGATTAACTATTTTAGATCTCAAGAGGACAGCAATAATAGCGAGAATTTGCTGCTTTTGTATATTGACTAGAAAATAGTTACTCGCTGCGCTCCAAGGTCGCGGTGGGACTTATTATGAAACTAATACGATTTTAAAACATAACTATACACATTACAGTATATTTGGCAAAAATCATACTGAAGACAAGATTGATGATAAAACACCTGCTGGTTCCGTCAATCTACTTGATGACACACTGCTTGAATCGCCAGGATCCATGTCAAATGATAAAATGGCGGCATTGTTGAAAGGGTAAATTTATTTATTGTTTTGATCATGAACAGTTACTTTTAAGTATGAGATAAAGTAAATGAAATTGTACGTTTTTTAATCTCTAGCCTGATCGCCTAGCTAGGCTATCCCTGTGAACTCACCTTTCAGAATTCCCTTTAGGTTAAAGTAATCACATTTCATGTGCGTTCTTGTGCTTTTCATATCTTTATTGAACTCGATCTAGGAAATGCTAATTGTTAATCAAATGACGTTAGTTACTCAATATCTACGCTAGAAAAGAAAAAGCAATCAATTTAACAATTTTAAATTATTTTCCAATTTATGTCTAAATACTAATATTGAACTTTTTTACATTTTAGCATTGATGGCGCAGAGTCGGCGGATAACGGTTATCAGAGCTTTGTGAGAAGGAAAACTATTTTGAAAGAAGGAAAAAAACCGACGTTGGCATCTTGGCAAAGATATTGGATACAAATATGTGGAAACACATTGATATTCTATTCATCGAAGAGTTTTAAAGGGTATTTCTCTGAATTAAAGTTTTAAATGGAAGTTTTGTGAGAAAAAATATTTTTTAGTAAGGTTAGGACTGTTGGCGAACAACATGAACCTGTTTCAGTTCTGATATTATATTTATCTTGTTTGTCCTATATTGAAATTTATTTATATTAATTCATAGTACCTACTCAATGTATTTGTAACTTATATCTATATTAATAATTTCGTTTATGGGTACTGGTAGACTTGATTCAAACGCATACCAAATTGTTAAGAAAAAAAATTAAATCAATTTTGGGTTAGGAACATATATCCGCAAAATTCGTATAATCCCGTAATTTCGTAATATCCCGATTTTTCCCAGTCCAAATTTATTCATAAATGCTGTCAGAATCAATTTTCAACGTGACAGTAACGTTTGTTTGAATCATGTGGTTTGAGTCAAAGAAAAGAGTGGGCATTGAGTAACATTTGTTTGAGCCATGAAATGCGTTTTATTTTTAGTAATATTAAAACTCAGGACAAATCCAAAGTCAGGTCGCTTTATATAATAATCCAATTCATATAATTACCTAAATAATACAGTAAAATTATTTGTAAGCCAAAAGACATTATGTAGGTAAGGTACAGTAAAGAACACCCCGAGCGAAACCGCGGGTTTGTATCTATTAACTTATATTTTTAATACCTCTTTACGTAAGTCGTGGTGCCCATGCCTTAATAAAGTGACTGACACAGACGTAGCAAGTAGCAAGACGTAACAAGACCAACACAGACAGAAGTGACTTGATATATGTTTTTTTTTCTTCACCAAGTCTCTCTCTTTTAGTCTATGGTATTTGTTAGGCTATATCTAACGAGTGGCCAGTTCCGTTGAGATATTTAGATGGAAAAGCTTCTAAATGTGATTTGTCGGATTATGTACATAAGTTTTTAATTATGAAATATGTATGTATAGAGGTATTTAACCTCTTTGGTCAACAAGTAATATTCTTGTTACGTGTTACATCATATTATCATACCGCGGTGCCACGTCACCCTAACGAGACGAGTGGCAACTTACTTGTCAGATCACCAGGTGTGCATGGCCCCGGTTTTGAATGCCGGGTGGCTTATTCTTGATTAAAAATGAAATCAAAGCTACACAGGATTTATGTCGGGCCGTGAGTGGTAGCATAGGTTATTCAAGTTGTACCTCTATATAAAAACAATCTTGTTTTATAGCACCACTCGAAATGACTTTAAACGTGAACACTGTAAGGCGATGTGTTTGGATGGATGGCTAGCGGTGCGTACTGATGACGACAAAGAAGTTTTTCAGCTACTCAATCATAATTTGGCCACGTTGTACAAATTCAAGTAAGATGACTTCTCCACTTTTAATGTTTCGTATCTAAAAATTAAAAAGCACTAATGGCTATTTTTATATCGTCACGGGTTGCCTTATACGCCTCCCTGACCTTGTTATCGGTACCAGGGTACAAAGCGGTAAACGAAGAAAAGACGAACGGCTATAAACAGTCGAACAGAAATACTTAATTTTTTGGCACAGACCCATAGTTCCGTGGGTCGAAGTTACATAGTTAGGAAAAAATTAAAAATTCGTACAGAGTATAACGCGAACATTTTTATTTCCAGAACTCGATCGGACGAAGCTGCGTACCATTGGGTATTGAAAATTTCTGAAGTTACCAACAAGTCCGTGAAACCATTACCGGCTAATCTAATGTCCTTTGAATAGTAAAGTTGGTACTAAACTGACGAAAACTGAACGAATATTGGAATCTCTTTTGAAACTGACAGTTTCGTTTTCTCGAAATCGCCGTTATACTGTCGTTACATATCACAATAATTCGAATATTTAAATCTCATATGATGCCCATTATTGTAGACATAGTTTTAGTCAAGATATACATACTACCTACATAGTAGCTAAACTGCATTTTGTTATAGTGTTGTTATTTTACATTATAGTAATAGTGCATATACCTACATATTATGTAGTTCTAGACGTTCACTATGCATGCGTTATTAAATTAGAACCGAGTTCAGAATTAATGAAATAAAATACCTCAATGTATGTGTTAGTAACTACAAATTTCGCAGCCCTTTAGTCAATTAATAACGAAGCGTTTAATATTTCTTATTTATTATATTATATTAATATACATTATTATTTATATATATTAATTATTTATATCTTTACTAGCGGACTCGGCAGACGTTGTCCTGCCCAAACGTTGGCTTGCCTGCTATTTACTTTCCTTCGTCCGTGGAAAACAACTACTCCTACCCCTACCTCTACCCCTACCCCTACCCCTACCCCTACCCCTACCCCTACCCCTACCCCTACTCCTA
The DNA here is from genome assembly GCA_963924495.1 of Nemapogon koenigi. NCBI lineage: Eukaryota > Metazoa > Arthropoda > Insecta > Lepidoptera > Tineidae > Nemapogon > Nemapogon koenigi. The sequence goes on along the minus strand of OZ004629.1, from coordinate 16,462,921 downwards.
CCCCTACCCCTATCCCTATCCCTATCCCTACCCCTACCCCTACCCCTACTCCAACCACTACTATCATGTGTCCTTCTCCTGGCTCTAAACTACCTCCCTGCCAATTTTCAGCTAAATCGGTTCAGCCGTTCTTGAGTTATAAATAACCTAACTAACCTACCTGGCCTACCGACTCTGGAATTAACACATTTCCGTGGTAGAAAGTATAATACAGCGCCATCTATTGACGTTTGCAAATACATTTTAGTACACATGTAAAACTCAAGATGACGCCATATATTCACAATTAAAATTTATAATTTTAACTACCCCTACTCCAACCCCTACCACTATCCTATGTCCTTCTCCTGGCTCTAAACTACCTCCCTGCCAATTTTCAGCTAAATCGGTTCAGCCGTTTTCATGTTATGTCGTGACAACGGAAAACGGGTTTCATTTTTATATATATAGATTACTGAGGAAAGAGGGGTGTGACAAAACTAACTGAAATATTTTTGTCTTTTGTATTTATAATTCTGAAATTTCTCATTTTGTTAATTATAATACTATTTTTCATAGCTTGGTGCTATTGATCGTTTACTTTATAGTTATCTGGGGGTTTAATTTTGTTTGTAATTGTATATTTAATGGATCATGTTTGATTCTTGATATAGAGCTTGATAGCAAGTGAGGGTAGTACATGTCACAATTTCTAATCAACTTTGTAGATCTTTGTAAGTCATCGCAATAATGTAGTTCGGTCTTGTAAACGTTTTACATTATGATTACAAACTATTGTGAATATTTATGTAAGGGGAACAGTCAAGTTTAAAGTAATATTTTTTTAATAGTGTACACCTGAACAATCTGAACATATTCAATAATACTCATTTAACTCTCTTAACCAGTTACTATTTTTTTATATGACAAATATTTTACTAATTTTAGGACGAATATTGATATTTCTTAATATTATTTTAATGTTTGTGTAAGACAACAAAATTCCAAATATTTTTCGCAAAATAGTTTTTATAAAATTTACAATTAAGTCTCTCTATTACCCATGACTAACTATACTATGTAATATTATCTATAATCGAAGTAGTGTTAGGAACTTTGCATTTGATAACGACCAAAGAGGATCTATCTCTGTGAAGCATTTTATAATCATTGTTCAATAATATTGTGTAATGGATCTAAATTAGTTTACTTGCTAAGTCTTCTGTACATTTTATTTAAATACTTCAGTGGCGTTCTTTATACTGTGTATTTATGACTTTTGCATTGCTATATTTGCTACTTTTTTCTTAAATGTGGTAATCTAATCTAATATGAAAAGTTACATAATTTATAGCAAAGTAATGAAGCTTCTGTTTATACACTCAATATGTGGCCTATTCTTTGTATTCTTCTATGAGGCTATGTAATTTGTTATTTTTAATCTGTAATGTACTGCTATGTACAGTATGCGACAGAAAATAATATTGCGCAACGTCCAATGTGTACGAATGACAGCGACGACGCTCTACAAAATTGAAGGTATTATTTTCTGGCGGGTAATGTACCAATATACAATATAATAATAATAAGTCTAAAATAGCAATATCAAGTTATTGAATGATTGTTGGTTATTACAGCATAAAGTGTCCTATTTTAATGTTCTAAACTTATGACTTCTGCAAGTCATACATTTGAAATACTATATACCTTATAAAGGATTCGGTAGTGGCACGACTGATTTTTGTACCCAGTAATATAGGTTTTAGAATTAGAACGTCTCTTCTGTTTAAGATGGATAAGTAAACAGTCGTTTGCGTTCTATATTATATTGCCGTATATTTTATTTTATATGCTTTAATTTCAAAGTCTCCATGTCGCAAACGTGTAATTGCACTAAATTCATAGGGCCATAAAACAACGTACTGCCGGTAAGTGTATTATACAGCTTGTAAAAGACGGTGTAACGAAAAATTTAGAAAATTTTCAAACGATAGTGATTTGAAGAAGATTACGCAGGATTTAGATTTTGAAAAATTTTCGCTACGCAATGTAATGCAATACGTCAATGTAATCGGCGCTAACACCACGTACGGCTTTGTAATAATTTCACATGTTACATTGCTTGTTTTGTGTCATTGTTATTTTTACTGTTATTATTTATAAAATTGTGATTGATGATATGAAAAAAAAAAAGCCGGGCATTTTCTAATAAATTTTCGTCCAGAATAATGGTTTGAAGCTACTGCTTCATTTTCGTTACGCTGTCAATCACAGCCTGTATATTCTCGAGAACTGCTGCTGATATTACGGGTCTGGTTACATATTTTCTACATACATACATACTTTTTAAAGCGCCACCGGCTTGCCTTTATTTGCCATTTTCATATTTAATTCCTTACATCTCGAATTATTGTTTTCATTAGAGTATTTATTAGGGTACAAGTGGCATTAGCTTTGTTAATTTTTAGTTTCGATTTGTTAAAATAACAATTATTATATTTAGTGCAATTATCGTTTGATGATATTATGTCATTCGTAGTCGTACTCTCTCGTTTATATACTCGTATGTACTGTTCCTTGAGAATTACTGAATGATATCTGGAGGCTGCTTTTAGCTCTAAGACCGAAGTAGTAATAAGGCTTGCATATTAGCTACACGTGTTTAAATATCTATGGCACCACGTGCCCTTGTGTTCAATAAACATTTTAAAATATTTTTGTTTTCAATTATTCCAATAGTAGTAGTGGCCGTTTTTAGGGTTCCGTATCCAAAGGGTGCAAACGGAAACCCTAATACTACTGCTCCGCTGTCCGTCGTCCGTCCGTCCCTCTACGGGGCTGTATATTTTGAACCGTTATAGGCCGGCCATAGCAATACACACTTGAAATTTTCACATGTGTGTATTGCTATGGCCGATATAACAACAAATAATAAAAATAAAATAAAGTAAAAAATTAAAGAGGTGACTGAAACGTGCTTTATTCGGCGTTTTTTGCTGCATCTTAATAATCGCAATACGTAAAAACGTCTTACTAGTATAACTATATAATGCACACTCTTAAGTAAACAACAAATAATAAAAACCGGCCAAGTGCAAGTCGGACTTGCACACGAAAGGTTCATCAGTACAAGTTGCGAGTGAATCGATACGTCCAGAATCGCATATTCCAATGCAATCATAAGCTACAATTTTTTAATACTTAGATGTCGCCAAAAGGAATATAACAAAATAATAATGTTTAACCGCTTCGAAATTGATCTCACACTTAAAAATGTAGGTAGGTGACAAACGTAACTAGGTAGATACCTACTGTAGTTATACTTAGTACATTACTATGACAATTGTCAAATATGTGACTCGTGGTACCGAATTTGTATGGTAACTACGGAATAAACTACAACTAGCTATTGTAGTTTACGTATGGCTTACTACTATAGTTAATTACAGAAACATATGTTGCGATGTTTATATACGTCGACAGCCTATGGTTTCCCATACAAATATTTACTACAAACTGTAACGTGTATCGCTTGGTAAAATATATGGTAGGGGCTCAGAATAACGATAGACACAATAATTATGTTAACTCTGTGTCTACGGGCGAGCGGTTTATTACATTAAAACAACTACATACATGACGCGACCCTTTCAGACAGGGTTCTAATATCGGTATCTAATTATGTTCAGAATGGCTGGCCTGATAAAAATAAACTAAGTAGATATGAAATGTCAGTAGAATATAAAAAATGTAGTTGTGTAATGAGGGGGTTTAAGTTAATAATTCCTTCAGTGCGACCAAAATGAAGGAGGAAGCTTGCCACCGTTTCTGGTGGCCGGGCGTGACGGCAGACATCGAGCGTGAGGTAGTTACGTGCGAGGGGTGCATGACACTAGCCCGATTGCCATTAGCCCGATGCCCATTAGCCCGGTTCCAGTTAGCAAAATTATTATCTTTTAAATTTTTATTTATTTATTTAGTTATCTAATGATTAATTTGTTATATTGTTCTTCCAATTTATTTGCGATATATTTATTATATAAAATCTTCCTTCCTTATTATAAATGCGAAAGTGTGTCTGTATGTCCTTCTTTCAAATCAAAACAGAGCAACGTATAAATGATTTTTTGCACAGATATAGCCCGAGTGTTAACATAAGCTTTTTCCAAATCCATTATCAACAAGTGATGGTTGTTTAGCTAGTTTCGTGTTTTTGGCGCAATATTGTTGGCAATGAGCCTAATACTGTGTTGGTAGAACGATCAGTGCGCCTTAATCGATGTCAATATCTTACATGACAATCTTGTAAAAGCTGAGAAAGATAAACAGTCAAAATATCTTGACTTGACTCGAGATTGAGATTGGGGATCTGAAGTCGGCGATCATTGTACCGATACCATTCGTTACAAGAATTGGACGAGTCTGTGGTCGGTTTCGGTCTAAGATTTTGTAAGACGATGCGCGGTCCGCCTCTACATCGTCTTACAAAATCTTAGGTTTCGGTAGACCGTACGCCAACGGGATTGGACGAATGTGTGGCCACCTTTAGAAACCTTGAGAATGGCGGTTGGGTCAAGGGCCTGCACGGCTCGTATTGTGAGGAGGTTCCTGTCTCTGCAACCCTAACCACCGGTAGCTTGGGTCTTTACCTCGCTTCCGGGGATAACCCTTTTTATATTTTTATGTTCTTTTTATAAATGTAAAAATATAAAATAAAAGTTAATTACTTATATAAAAGTAAATATAAATAATAATAAGTGCGTCGGTGGCCAAGTGGTTAAAGTATATTGGTCCGGCATCGCACCGAAAATTTCCCATTCCGGCCGCCAGACGATCTAGGCGGACCATTCGGTACAAGAATTGGACGAGTCTGTGCTCGATTTCGGTGGACCGTACTTGAGCTTGCCTCTAGTGGAAATTACTTTGAAGGGGACACAATCAATTTGGATGATTAAAATTACCCTTTCTGTTTAATTTATAATTTGCGACAGAATGTATACGCTAGCTAATCTCCACAATGGCTAAGCCAATTTGGATGTGGTTTTCAGTGATATATTAAGATAACTTTGGGCTAATATTTAGTGTTTATTTCATTTAAAGCCCTTCAGGAATACAGGCGTGTTCATACGGGGTCACCAATATTGAATTGGCTATACAAATTCACCTTGTTTTTATTAAATGTATTTATTAATTTAATGCCCATTTGGGAGTCTTCCGGTTTCCTACGAGTCGTTCAAATTGTTGTGAATTGACAATAATTATGTGGTTCAAAAAAATAACTCCCAAAACCAATGTTTACTTTCCCCGCCCAGGGGAGACACGAATACCTACAGTTGATTTTTCGAGTTCGATTTCCGTCGCTCATTAGGGAAGATTGTCTTGGGGAAACACGGGTTCGTACGAATAGCAATCCAATGCGTATTATGCCGATCCCGACCCGTCCACCCACTGGACTTTCCCACTATGCATACATTCGGGTTTAAATATTCAAATGTGTTGAATATTAGAATTTATGAGGTTCTTTAGATGTTACACATCATTGCCGAATACTATAAGTCTACTTCATTTTTCTTATGAAATCGCGGGCGGGAAATAAATAAAATCGATAACATAATGTTCATCCGTTCAATTTTCATCGAGCCAAAGCTTAGCACCCATTTTTTTTCTAAAAAGTGTGGCACTTGATTTCTGCCTATTCACAGGTGGGTCTCCTCAAAGACAAACTCGATTTCGGCAGCAGTACAAATAAAGTTTAGGTTAAAAGTTAGAATCAACATTATTTCTTACTAGCTCTTACTTTGCTCTTGGAAGAAGCTCACCTGATATGCCAGTATGGGGGATACTGGCAGCATATTATGGGCAATACATCTTTTAATTATCTACAGAACCTTTTACGTTATAAAAATGAAACAAAAAGCAAATGTTAAGTCTGAGGTACTCACTATCATCCATGACCGCCTTTTCGGAGCTAATATATATTATAATATATAATATAGAATCGGTTCAATAGTTCCAGAGATTACTTTATTTTATTCAACCCGTGAAGAAAAAAAAATGCTGTAAATCAGGCATTGTATAAATGTTGACTCTGTTGATTTGAGCAATATAATAAAGGTGCGTCGGTGGCCAAGTGGTTAAGGGCTTAATTTGTATGGGGATATTACTACTCTCCCAATTTCTCTGTAAATAATCCACCTGTGTCACTGTAATTTAGCATATAGTTACTTATTCAATATATCTAAGTGAAATAGTCGTTATTTTTTTTAATTGGTTTTATTGAACAGGAAATATGGGTGGTAAAATAATGGATTAATTTAGCATATAGATCTTATTGAATATATCTAAATTGAATAGTTGTTATTTTTTTAATGGGTGTTTTTGAATAGGCAATATGGGTTGTTAAACTTTGCCCCTCGTTTACTCTTTCATAATCTATTACAAAGCTCTTATATTTTAAAGCGCTGTTTAAAAAATGTAACCCGTTATCATTTTTTAATTGGTCAAAAATAATAATTATAATTTTCAATAAGCTACAAAAAACCCAAGACGTTTAATTGAAGGGTATGATATAACAGCGCTTTTAAAAGAAAGAGTTTTGTGATAGATTATGAAAGAGTAAACGAGGGGCAAAGTTTAACAACCCATATTGCCTATTCAAGAAAACCCATTAAAAAAATAACAGCTACCTATTTAATTGAGATATATTCAATAAGATCTATATGCTAAATTACAGTGACACAGGTGGATTATTTACAGATAAATTGGTAATAGTTTATCCCAGAAAAAAATATGGATATAGGAGCCTTAATACGTCTGGTATTAACTAGGCAGACCACGGATTCGATCCCGGATCCGGGCCATGTACCAGTGGGTTTTTATAATTAATAACTTATGTACATAATCCGACAAACCACACTTAGATGGAAAAATCTAAATATACCTTAACAGAACTAGCCACTCGTTAGGTATAGCCTCACAAATACCATCAAACGAGGGAGATTTGGTCTTTCGCTGGGTACCTACCCTGGAACCGAAACACGATTTCGGGAGCTGTAAGGCAAACCGTGAAGAAAAGAAAAAAGATAATAAAACTTTCGTCATAATTACTAATTCCATTATTTCCATTGCTTTGTCCAAATTGTCGATGAATTAAATAGATATTTCTCAGTATTTGCCCGGCGCGCCGCCATACGGTCCACCGAAATCGACCACAGGCTCGTCCAATTCTTTCCGCCATCCATTTTCAAATTGTTGTATTTGTGGTTGAGTTCGATGGCCAGAACGATCTGTCACACACACACACATCCACACGCCTTTGTTTGATCGAATCTTGTGTGTCTGTGTGAGTGAATTGCATGTGATGTAGATCGTTTGATTTACATCGCTAATGTGTAGCCTGTGGCTGGCCGGACCGAAAATTTTCGGTGAGATACCGGACCACTGCGTGGGCTACTTTACGATAAATATTCGTGTGCGCTCTCTACATTTATTCTATGATCTGCCCACTCTACTAGGAAAAAGGCTTGTGTACGTGAATTTAGTTCAGTAATATTCCATTATAATTGTCACTGTCTTTTATATAATAACTAGCTGACCCGGAGAACTTCGTACCGCCTGAGAATCTGTTCTCGAGATATCATCAAAAACTCCGCAGACGTTGTCCTGCACAAACGTTTCATTTGCCTGCTATTTTCTTTCTTTCGTCCGTGGAAAACAACTACTCCTACCACTACCACTACCACTACCACTACCACTACCACTACCACTACCACTACCACTCCCACTCCCACTCCCACTACCGCTACCCTACCACTATCACTACCGCTACTATCCTAGGTTCGATAAGAAAAGTATAATACAGCGCCATCTATTGACGTTTGCAAATACATTTTAGTACATATGTAAAAAATCAAGATGACGCCACATATTCACAATTATAATAAAATGTATAATTTTAGCTACCCCTACTCCAACCCCTACCACTACCGCTACTATCCTATGTCCGTCTCCTGGCTCTAAGATACCTCCCCACCAATTTTCAGCCAAATCGGTACAGCCGTTCTTTAGTTATAAATGGTGTAACTAACACGACTTTCTTTTATATATATAGATAGATAAGTTTATAGATATGTAGGTATAAGTTTATTTAGAGCGCACTCGAATATTAATTCTAAGGCTGAGAAATATCTTCTTGAAAATATCTATTTGATTCATCGATAATTCAGATCAACTATTTCGGATAATCGTTATTTCCTGTGTCATGCAATTAATTATCAATTGTATATATATTTAATCATTAAAATCATAAATGCGAAATTGTGGTTGTTTGTTTGTTTCTTTCACGCCAAAACGGAACAACTTATTTTTTTCATAAAGATAATTGGTTGGTCGGAGACTTTTATATTCCTTTTTATAGCATTCTCTAAATTTATAAACAACTGTTCTACTACTAATGACTCCTATCATTTAATGTAACATATTATTCTAATAGAGACCAGTCTCGGCTTCGCACGGGTAGAACCTAAGATTTTGCGAGACGACGCCCCTACGGGCCACGCATCGTCTTATAAAATCTTAGGGTAGAACAGTTGTTTATTATTTTTTCCCCGCGAATTATCTTTATGAAAAAAATGAGTTGTTACGTTTTGGCGTGAAAGAAGGACAAACAAACAAACAACCACAATTTCGCATTTATGATTTTAGTTAGGATTATCGTATTAGTGGAATGATATCGCCATTTTTGTCCGTATTTTATATCAAAGCCGTTGCGTTGATACGTCACAAAAGTTATTATGACATATTCCAAAACATTTCACAGGCGAAACGGGACGGAAACCTACCTTGTTATATATAAATGGCACTGTTTTAATTTTATTATAAACTTACCTTAGTACAAGTTACGTATAGGTCACATTCTCAGCCTCACACTCGTCTGCTAAATGAGTAGACATGGGGCCCTGAGGCTGGTTATTACGGGAAGGCAACTCAATTATAAATATCGATTTGCTACTACAACATGGTTTGAAGCATCTGCCAGTAGATATGCATAAGATAGGGCAACTAGAGGAATTGGATTCGATTTATATTGAGAGTGTCAGGCTGAAATTAAACAAAGCACACCATCAAAGCCTTTATGCCTTTCGCAGTGACAAGAGACATTGGTCATGTGCCTATATGTAATAAATAACTGTAATGATGTAAAAAAATAATATTCATACAAAGGCTGACAAACCGTACAAAGAGGCTTTTCCATCTATACAGGGTGGAAAAAAATCAATGGGTTCTGAAGGGAAACCACTTTAAATCCATATGATAGATTATTTCACTTAAAGGAAACATTCCTTTATTTTTAAAAATAATCAAAACTGCATTCAAAGATTTTCTTAAATTCGATTGAATCCCGGGAATCGAACCAGCTAAAAATTCAAAAAATAAACCTCGCTATTTTAATATACTAATCGATAGGATCAACGCAAGTCAATGCAATGTCTTCAACAAGGTAGGTACTTAGAGATAAAATAGCAATTGTACTTCATAGAATGTCTTTAGATGTTAGAGTTATGAGAAAATTATAACGTGTCTTTTAGTTGTTGAAAGTGAACAGTTCTAGCTAGGTAGGTAAAATAAAATTTAAATAAATATTAGATTTCATGGATATCTTGTACGACAGACGAGTGTAAGCCCAAATGTTTATAAGAGAGATTTACTCCTGAACATTGATCTAGGTTTATTTTTTAAATTTTTAGCAGGTTCGATTCCCGGATGAGGCAAGCGAATTTATGAAAATATTTGAATGCAGATTTATTTATTTTTAAAAATAAAGGAATGTTTCATTTAAGTAAAATAATCTATCTTAAGGATTTAAAGTGGTTTCCCCTTCAGGGCCCATTGATTTTTACTACCCTGTATAGGTACCTCAACAGAGCTGGCCACTCGTTAGGTATAGCCTCAAAAAACATTGGTTAAATGAGGAAGACTTTGTCTTCCACTGGGTACCCTGGGGCCGCCAACGGTTCCTGGGAGCTGTAAGGCAACCCGTGAAGAATAATAAAAAAATCATACAAAGTTACTATGAAAAAATGAAAAAAATGATCAATCCTTACTCGCAAAACCATATAACACACCAATATAAAAACTTAAAATTAATAAAATTTTATTAAATAGAGCGGTGAAGGAGCCAGCCCTATTGTCGCCAGAGGAGATGATTGGTTGTGTTATGGGGATATATCTATAATAGTCTCTGCTCTCGAATTTTGTGAGTTTGTGTGTATGTGGAGGGTAAATGGAACCACTAATTCCATTTAGAAAATTATTTTACTAATAAGAAATAGGAAGCTACATTATTCCTGAGTGCTTTATTTTGGTCGAAAATATCCACGGGCGAAGCCGGAGGCGGAAATATCGTTCACAGAGTGTAGTTTTCTTCCAAATCTATGAAAATAAATAAAATTTAAGAGTCAGTCTATCCCAATGTAAACGGAAATTAAACTTAAATAATAAACCTTTTAAAAAAAAGTGTACCGACTTCAAAAATTTGCACTGAAAAGTAAGAAATAATAAAAATTTCGTCGTAGAATTTGAAGACGGTTGGTGCCAAATTAGGATACAAAATTAAGTAAACATCTAGGGACATAAAGATCTGTTCAATATTATCTGTGTTTGTACTGATGATCGTAGGTTCCTAATGAATTATCTAGATTAGTGAATTTGGGTACTAAATTATTTCTAATTTCTTCCAACCGTCTTCAAATTCTACGACGAAATTTTTATTATTTCTTACTTTTCAGTGCAAATTTTTGAAGTCGGTACACTTTTTTTTAAAAGGTTTATTTTTCCCTTTTAAGTGATTTTGTTGCCCTGAGAAATAAATAATAACGCAACTAAAAAAAAAAAGATGGAAAATTAATAAAAATACTGCGGTGGATGGGATTTGAACCTCGAGCAATGTGCATCCTGCGCTGCATCCCATACCTTTAGCCGCTAGACCACCGTCGATACGAAAATTGACAACTTCGTGTCAATAGCAACCGTTGCTAAGGCTTTTCTCTGATATAATTTTCAGCAGTAAACAGAGACAAATTACTGAATTTCTCAAAAATTACTGAACCGATTTTCGTCATATGACTGTGAGATAATGTCAAGAAATTATTATATCCTTAAAAAAATAAGTCGTCAAAATCGGTACATATTTCATCGAGATATTACGAAAAATTGACTTATAAGGTCAGTTTTTTCAAAATTTCTGAAAAACTAAAGAACCAATTTTTATGAGATAAAAATGGGACCAATCCGGAAGAATTATCTGTCGATTAAAAAAGAAACCATCAAAATCGGTTCACAACTGGCGGAGTAATCGATGTACATACATACAAAAAAATACGGTCCGAATTGAGAACCTTCTCCTTCTTTTTTTTTCGAAGTCGGTTAAAAATATAAAAAACCCTCTCAAGATCACTGTCCTGCGGCAGGGTCCCCAAAACACTAGCTGCATTCCCTCTTTGTATCGCCAAGCTGTTACGTGGTAAAAATATTATATCCTTAAAAAATAAATCATCAACGTCGGTACAATTTTGGATAACGAAATTTTTAGAATTAGTGTAGGCCTAAGGTTAGGAGCACCAGTATGTTGCGAACATAAATGTCCGTGTGGAAAAGATGTAGATCAATTTGGAACTCACGGTCTTTCCTGCATAAAAAGTGCAGGCAGGCTTTCTCGCCACAGCTCCCTCAATGATACCATCAAAAGGGCTCTTGCGTCAATAGACGTCCCTGCTCTCATAGAGCCAACGGGAATAATCTGGGAAGACGGCAAGAGACCCGATGGAATGACTCTGATTCCCTGGGAGCGAGGTCGGGCCCTTGTATGGGATGCTACGTGCGTGGACACATTAGCCCCGTCTCATCTCAGGGAAACAGCAATCAAAGCGGGAGCTGCGGCGGAAATCGCAGAGTCTAACAAACGGTGCAAATATAGTTCAATTATTGAAAACTACAAATTTGTGCCGTTTGGTGTAGAAACTCTAGGTCCGTGGGGTTCAAATGCCAAAAATTTTATTAAAGATGTATCCCCTCGACTGATCATCTCTTCTGGTGACAAGAGGGCTGGCTCCTTCCTCGCTCAACGAATCAGCATCGCGATTCAGCGGGGAAATGCAGCCAGTATTCTTGCCACTGTTCCACGCGGACCTGGTTTATTTAGTTATTTTTAATCTTTAGATTTGATTTAAGGTTTTTATATTAATAATAATTTTAACATTTGGTTGATTAAAAACATTATGTAAAAAGAAATTTAGCCACTAATGTTCATATAAATAATTATTATTGAAGGTAGTCTATAATTTGAGATCCTACAGTTTTGTATCCAAATGGCATCATTAATTGTGTATTTGTTTATTTGTTTGTTTACTTTTACACTTTGTAGAACCACTTTTTGGATTCTCGTAAATTGATAAATTAGGTTATCGTTAAATTTTTTTTTTATTTTAAATGTACAATAATAAATAAATAATATATTTAAAAACTAACCTAACCTAAATTTTTTATGAATATTTTCGTTTCGGCAGACCATGCACCCATTGTTTCCAACGAAATAAGCAAGCGCCGAAAATAAATAATTTGTTATAATATTTGAATATTTTCGGCGCTTGAGTAGTTGAGCCTGTTCTGCCGCCGCACCCGCTCTTAATTTTGTATACTGTATGTGAGACGCTGCCAGTGTATCAACACAGGTAGCGTCCCACACCAAATTTTTTCTTAAATGCCATGGTACTAAAGTTACGCCATCAGGTCTTTTGCCATCGTCCCTGCTCATACCAGATGGTTCAAGAATTGCAGGAACAGAGGCAGTGGCAAGAGATCGGCGTACTATATCATTTAAGGTACCGTGGCGGTAGGCGCGACCAGCACTTTTTGTGCATGAAAGTCCATGGCGACCAAAATATATATAGTCCACGTCTTTTCCACATAGGCAACGATATTAATCGAAATTATTTAAAAAAAACCTACCCGAACCTAATTTCTTTATTCTCTATTAGAACCATAAAGGTTTCATAATTTGTTGTGGTTAAATGAAATAAATTGTGATGTATATTTTAGGGTGACCATGAGAACGTTAGGTAGCCGGCCTATTTTATTCGAATCTGCTGATTTAAGGAAGTGATGATGTTAAAATTTAGTAGAAAGTATATTAAGATATGGGTTGAAAACAAAATACCTCTATTTAAAAAAAATAAGTACTTTTATTAGGTATAATTGCGTAAAACAATTGTTATGAAATGAGAGGTTCGTGGATAAGGCAATAAAATTAAAACATTTTAGTCCAAGAAATTAAACATTATAATATTGATAGGAAAATATTATGACATTTACATATATTCAAAAATGAAAAAGACAGCAAGAACATAAATTTTTTTTAAATTAAAAACATATACAACCAAGTAGGTTGCATCCACAACAAACACCCGGCGTTGCAATTATCAATAAAATTGTAACACTTATTATAAGTCAAGCCTTTTTGATACCTTGACGATACGACCAGTACGTGTTATAGTTTGAGGAACTACTGGCGCGGGCGGAGCTTCATTTGATATTGATGATATCTCTAGAGGGTATAATCTCTGTAAACCCCTAACTCGCTCACCATTAGCAGTTTTTATTTTAGCTACCCTACCAGAACCATCAACGCCGGGAAATATCTCAAGAACTAAACCTACAGACCAATAAACCCGTTTTACACCATCGAAACCTATGAGCACGATATCTCCTACTTTAATAGTTTGAACTTGACGAGTATTGTTTTTCTCAATTAGAAGCAATAAATACTTGCTACGACAACGTTGCTTCAAATCCTTACTCAACTTTAGAATATAACGCAACCGAATGCTTATTGTTAATATAGTTTAAATCTGTTACGTCGTAATTAACCGAATCAGTATGCATAAACATAGCAGGCGTAAGTGGAGTTAAATAATTCTCCGAATTGTCTGCTATATATGTTAAAGGTCGTGCATTTATCATTGCCTCTACTTCACATAGCATGTGAAGTGTGACCATTTCTGCATATTGCAGCGAAGCCTTTCCGAGAATTCTTCGCAATAGGTATATTCTTTATTGTCCTAATCATTCTCTTCCAAAACCCTCCCCACCATGGCGATTAAGGAGGGTTGTAACTCTATCTCTACGCGCTAGAAACCTTCTTAACGCTAATATAAATTCCTCAGTAGATAAAGTATGTCTAATTACTAATTCTAAATGAACCGCCGGATAAGTGGCGCATGTAAATAAAACTATCCACGATTTCTCACCAGTTTTTAAGTACAAATGCCCAGTCAGATTTATTCCAGTAACTTCAAATACTGTTCCACATTTAATCCGATTCAAAGACAATGGAGCAGGAGGTACATTAAATATGAAAAAGCAAGAACATAAAATACTTTTTAAAATTAAAAACATATGCAGCCAAGTAGGTTGCATCCGCAACAACAATGTTCTTAAAGGTAATAATACAAAACTAGTGTCCGGCTCATTATTTCCAGGTAAATACATTATGTGTTCCTTTTTCTTTTATTATACTGTCTATATTAATTAAAAACAAAACACTTTACATAAAACAACGCACACAAATAATCGGCTGTTGACGCCATATTTGTTAGAGACTGCCTAACGCTATAGTGGCAAAATAAGGAACTAAATTTTAAATTCTGGCGGCTTTTGGTTCAGATGTTTCTAAAGAGCTAGCTTTCAACCATAGAACACATTGAACGTTAAGATATCATAATTAAATTGACGAACGGCCTAGCCATTAAATTGAATGCCGCCATGTAATGAAATGCCTAGCCATCCAATCAATTGGTTTAACCATTTGGCGGCGACACATACACAACAGAAACGACCTCCGAATGCGTCTCTAAAATCAGTCGGACAGCCTAAACTGCAAAGACTAAACACCACGCTTTTTTAGCAATACTTATCGAGTCTAATCATATGATGAACAGAGTTAAATGATGTGACTAGGCCAACACAAAAAGATGTCCTATTGATAGATTGCAGGGTAGTTGGACACAAGAGTGAGACATCTATATATATAAAACAAAGTCGGGTTTGTTCGAACACTTATAACTCGAGAACGGCTGGACAGATTTTCATAGTTTTTGATTTGTTGTATTTGTCTCCGTCCCGAATAGCAGAATAACTATTAAAACATTGGAAAAATGCACGAAAAAAAAAATTATAAAGAAAAAACATTTTCTCATACATTTTCTATGGAACGACTTTTTTGATATCAGAATGGATTGATGACAGAAACAAAAATGCAACCAGTGGCGTGCACAGAGATTTCAGACAGGGTATGCATGGCTAAAAAAGACTTCAAACTAGTCTCTATTCTATCTTTACCAAAAATTTGGAGCTTCAAGCACGAATCCAGATGTTTTTCTGAAGAATCGTGCTTAGCAGCCGCTTTGTAATAATTATTTAAACCTGAATATCCATTATAAATCCAAACATTTTTTTTATCTTGATTTGAAAACAAAATGCAAGGAAAACAAAACAATTTGTTTGTATGTAAACATCCGCATAGCCATTTATAGTTATCGTAAAGCTTTTTATTGAAAGTACGAGTAATATTACCTTTTTTTTGTGTTAAATCCACTAATTCAACTCGCGGCGCGCCCTTGGAAATAAATTTAATTTTATCGTCAAAATATATTTTAATTTATTTAAACAAACTTCACCCAAGCAAGTCTCACAGGTATATTTTTCCATTTTATAATGATTTTACACTTAATACAAAAAACTTAAATTACTCAATAACTTGCGCAAACCATAAACAGAAACTTAGCATAAAACAGTAAAGAAATTGCACTCACAAAATAATAATTGTCTTTGTTAACCCGACTAAAATAAGTTTACCCTCGTCCCTCTGTAATTAAAGCATTTGCAAGGGCTTCTCAATTCAAACGGCTTACCTCGGAGGCAGTGCTTCTAAAACACCTACCCATGCTTGCATTTTTACGCACACTTTGATATTATAGTTGCGTACTTACACGAAACTGATCTAGGATTTTGTATGGAAAATAAGCAGTCGCTAGCACTGCATCTGCCACTAGAGGCGCCGATGTCGCGTCGCGTGGGTGAATGCATACGGACGGGTGACACTTCGACAGATTAGTAGTTAGTAAGAAAGAAGATAGATGGCGCGTCGAACATTTAAAAAAAAAAAATTCAGCAAATAACTGCTATTAAAAATAGGGTATCTATGTATGGCACTACAGGGTATGCAGTGCTTATTTGCATGTATGGAGTGCACGCCCCTGAATGCAACTGTCAAATCGATTGGTTTTAATCATTCCAGATCATTCGGTCAATCAGTCATGATGTTTCCTCGCGCAATGGAAAGTAAGAAAATCACAAAAAAGTTCGTTATAATACAGGGGGTGGTTTAGAAGAAAAAAATGGGAAAAACATTTTGTATGGGAAATGTTACTTAATCTCGCTAAAAGTAGTGATGGTGATAGGAGTAGAGATAGGTGTAGTAGCAGTGGTAGGAGTAGAAGTAGTGGTAGTGGTAGGGGTTGAAGTAGGGGTAGGGTTAGTGGTAGGGGTTGGAGTAGGGGGTAGTGGTAGTGGTAGGGGTTGGAGTAGGGTTGGGGTAGTGGTAGGGGTTGGAGTAGGGGGTAGTGGTAGGGGTTGGAGTAGAGGTAGTGGTAGGGGTTGGAGTAGGGTTAGGGGTAGGGGTTGGAGTAGAGGTAGGGGTTAGCTACCAGATTTGTGTTGAATTTGTAGAGTCTAATACTAATAGTCTAATAGTAGATTTTTTGTATATTGAAAAAATAACAACTTTTATTCAATACCTTTTAGATCTTAATCCATTGAAAAGATAGTTTGTTTTAAATTATTTTTATATATCCTACCATTATATATATATATATATATATATATATATATATATATATATATATATATAACTAGCATTCCGCCCCCGGCTTCGCCCGTGGATATTTACGAACAAAATAAAATATACCCTACCCCTACCTCTACCCCTACCCCTACCCCTAACCCTACCCCTACCCCCACCCCTACCCCTACCCCTACCCCCACCCCCACCCCCACCAGCACCAAATCGCCGACCTGGACGCTGCTTTGAGGAACCCTCCACTTGTGGCGTCGTCGACATTGGAGTCAGAGGTCGCGAGTTCATAATTGCCTCTATTTGCGAGAACAAGGTGCTTAACTCTTCAAAAGTTAGACTGGCGTTACCAGCAATTCGTTTTAGGTGGAACTTAGCTGATTTGACCCCTGCTTCCCAAATGCCACCAAAATGTGGTGCGTATGGAGGAGAGAATTTAAAATTAATACCTTCGTTACACGCGAAATCGCTGACTGGTTGTTTACAAGTTTTAAGTAGTCTGTTCAGTTCGCCACTAGCACCTACAAAGTTTTTACCATTGTCACAATAGATAGTGTGAGGTTTACCGCGACGTGAGATAAACCTACGTAGGCAAAGAATAAATGCATTGCTGCTTAGGTCACTGACTAATTCCAAGTGAACAGCTTTAGTAGTAAAACATACAAAAATACATAAGTAACACTTAGAGGTTTATGCACCGCGACCTTTCCGGTTTAAAATTAGAAATGGACCAGCATAATCTGTGCCACAAGTCTCGAATGGTGCGGAAGGAGTAACACGAGGCTGCGGTAAATTGCCCATTATTGGATGCATGGGTTTAGCATTAAATCTTTGACACCGTACACATTTCCTCACAGTAGCAGTAGCTAATACTTTACCACCTGTGGGCCAAAAATGTTCACGAATGGAGCTCAACAGTTGCTGAGGACCACAGTGTAGAAGTCGAACATGTTCTCGTTCAAATAGTAGTTGAGTGAAAAGGTGTTTTGGATCTAATAAGATGGGATGTCTTTTCCCATAAGGACAGTAGGAAGCGTTATGAATTCGACCCCCTACACGCAATACACCACGATCGTCTAAGAATGGGGTTAAAGAAATTATATTAGATTTATGATTTACGAATTTATCTTTTTCAATAGCGTTTATTTCCTTACAAAAAGATTCTCTTTGTGAAGCTTTAGCTAGCAAGGTAAGAGAGTTATTTACTTCAGAGCAAGTAAGTGCACCATTAAATTTTGTATTACTTTTTTTTGTATTATTTATAAATCTTAGTACATAAGCAAATATTCGTTGTAGTTTATAGAGTTTAGAGTATTTTTCAAATATTACGTCATTAAGTTGAGTTTTAGTATTTAAGCTTATTTTTATTTCAGGTAAAGGTATTGTAGTAAATCTAGACTGAGGCCACTCCGCCTCCGCTTTCAGAAGAAAAGATGGACCATGCCACCAAAATTCATTACTAGAGAGAAGAATCGGTTGAATGCCCCTGGAAGCCATATCAGCAGGATTTAATTCGGTAGGTACATGACGCCATGCATTCTTATCAGTCAATTCCCGAATCTGATCAATACGATTACAAACGAAAGTTTTTAGCGTTCTAGGTTGAGTATGTAACCACCCTAAAACTATAGTAGAATCAGTCCAAAATACTGAACGTGAAACAATAACTTTTATTGATTGTAGAACTTTAGTATGTAGTTTAGCACCAAGTAAAGCAGCTAATAATTCTAAGCGCGGTATAGTTTTAGTTTTTAGTGGGCTTACCTTAGTTTTAGCACACAATAAGTTAACGTATGTACTACCCAAATGATTACTTGATTTCAAGTATATACACGCGCCATAAGCATCTTGTGATGCGTCCGTAAAACAGTGAACTTCTATCAAAGTAGGAGACTCGCACAGAGTATATCTTGGTATCTTAATGTCTTCAAAGTGTTTAGTTTCATTATAAAAGTCTAACCAAGAGTTCTTAATATCGTCTGGGAGATCATCGTCCCAGTCTAATTTATTTAACCAAAGCTTTTGCAGTAATATTTTATGAAATATTGTGCAAGCCGACAAAAGACCTAGCGGGTCAAATACTTTACAAGAGTTGGACAAGATAGAGCGTTTAGTTATCTTAACAATGTTTTTAGTTTCAGTAGCAAAGTGTAAAGTGTCTGAATCAGGTGTCCATATTAATCCTAACACAGAAGATTGTTTAGAAAAATCTTGAGATTGATGAATAGTAGTTATCTCATCAAAAATATCAGGACACTTAGTTCTGAATTTCCGCAATGGAAAACAACCTTCAGACAGTTTTTTAATAACACCTTTAAGAATAGATTTTAGGACAGATTTAGAATCAGAATCAGTATTTAGGTCATCTACATAGAAATCATGTTTTAAATCATTAGCAACAGCTTCATCTTTACATTCAGATGCGAGTTGCACAAGACACCTAGTACTAAGGATATGGAGCCGAAGCTGTCCCATATGTGAGAGTATTCAATTGCAATACTTCGAGCGGTTGACTTTCATCATCCCTCCAGAGTATTCGCTGCAGGTGACGTTGAGATTCATCCACCATGACTTGTCTATACATCTTCTCGATGTCCCCTGTTACAACGTAGGCATACTGACGAAACCTGAGTAATATGGCCATTAAATCATCCTGGACCACTGGTCCTACAAATTGAATATAATTTAGCGATTTATTAGTAGTAGTTTTACAAGAGGCATCAAAGACCACCCTTAGCCGCGTAGTCTCGCTACTTTCGCGTATCACTGCATGATGCGGAATGTAATAACCGAACTCCTTAACCATGCAGTTTGCGCTGGACTCTAGCCCTAAACGTGTAAGGTGTCCAAGACGTTCATATTCTTTAATAAATTCAGTATAGTCACTTTTCAAATTAGACTTAGACAATTTTCTTTCTAAGTTATAAAAGCGCCTCTTGATATAAGAGCATCCTCGGGGGCTTCGCGAAAAGGATATTTAACACAGAATCTGCCACCCTCTAAGCGTAACGTATTAACAATATAATCGAGTTCACAGCTTTCTTCATCTTTAGAAAATTTATGTTCAGTTAAAAGAGTGGGAATGTCTTCAAGTTCCCAGAATTTAGCTACAGAATCCTTAATTTCTTGACAAAAGTTAGAAACGGAACGGCTACCGTCCAAGCTCACCACCGCACTTTTACCTGACACCAGCCAACCTAGTTTTGATTTCTGCAACGTTGGCTTATTTTTACCCAACTTAATCTGCTGGCGATCTATTATGTCCCAGTATACATCCGCGCCAAGTAAAATATCTATTTCCGACGGATGACAGAAAGTAGGGTCTGCTAATTTAATATTGTCAGGAAGGTTAAGTTGTGAACGGTTTACCTCCATACTGGGTAGAATACCAGTAATCTCTGGTATAACAATACAAGCAACATTTATGTTGAATGAGCTAATTCGAGATTTCAATTTTACATTACAAGTTTTAGTTGTATTAATCAATCTATTATTAATACCAGCAATAGATATATTCGAATTAGAACAATAAAGTTTAAGATTCTTTTGCATTTTTTCAGTAATAAAAGAAGATTGAGATCCATTATCGAGGAGAGCCCTTACAAGATGAACTCTATTCGTTTGAGTATCAATCAGTTCTAGTTCTGCAGTACATAAGAGGACCTGTCCTGGTATTACAGGTGATACAGAAGAAGACCGAGCAGCAGTGCTAGTTTCAGCACTAGGAGTAAACATACTAATAGTAGATACCTGAGAAGAAGCTACTACTTGAGTAGGTGAGGACACAGGACGAGACAATATATTAGCAACAGATTGACTCTCAGTTTGGTGCGTGGCATCACTGCTAGTGTGCTGTTTATGTAGTAATAAATTATGTTTTTTGTTGCAGAATTTACATGGATGGTGTCTGCGATTAGAAGCAAAATGACCTGGTCGCAAGCAATTAATACACAGTTTATGCTTCGATACTTCATTATATCGAGCATCCAAAGACATAGCAATGAATGTATTACACTTATAAACCAAATGATTTTGTGAACATACCGCGCAGTTTGCATTGTACGAGTTAGAAGAAGAAACTAAAGACTTAACAAATTTATTTTCTTTATAATAAAATTGTGTACGTTTTTCAGTTTTATTGCCATCAGTGTTACTATACTGCAAGGTTTCTAAAACATCCGCGCGATGGCGCAAGAACTCATAAAACTTATCAATAGTCGGAGAAGAACTAAAGTTACTCCTATATTCCTCCCATTTCCGACTTGTGGCGCCATCTAGTTTCGAAACCATTAAATAAACGATTAAAGTGTCCCAATGAGAAGTAGGCTCATTCAAAGAATTTAAGGCACGCAGATTTTTAGAAAAGTAGTCAATCATATAGCGTAGTGACTTATATGTCTCTTTGTTAATCGCTTCAAAGTTGAAAATAGCTTTCAGATGGTTATTCACCAGTATTCTTTTATTGTCATAGCGATTCACAAGTAAATTCCAAGCTAACTTATAGTTAGTAGCAGTAAATTCTATTGATTTAATGATGTTAGATGCTTCTGCAACTAACGAAGAGCGAAGATAGTGAAATTTGCTAATATCTGGAATGGAATTATTGCTATTAATTAACGAGTCAAAAGTATCCCTAAATTCCATCCATTTTAGATAGTTTCCATCAAAATTAGGTAGCTGAATGGTAGGAAGCTTTATTGTATTATTAGTGTTACATTATTTATGAAAATAGTATCGTGACAGCTCGAGTTCGAGGGTTCTTCCTTTACAATATTTTGTTCAAGTATAATTTTGGCTAAAGCTATATTTTTGCAAAATACATTTTCAATTATTTCATTTTCTTCAATATGCCCTTCCTCTAAGAGCTCAATTTTATTTTTTAATTCATCGAACTGACAGCGTAAGTCCCTAAATCTAGATAATTTCAGTTCTAACTCTGAAATCATTAGTTTTGTAATACTATTTGCCTCAATTAAGTTTATAGTATTTACATATTTGGAAAAAGTGGTTACTCTACCTTTAATAGAAGTGCGTTGCTTAATAAGAGGTTTTATATCGTCGGCCATGGCAATGAATTTGTTTAACAACAGTAAACAAACTGAACAGACGACTTGTTGAAATTAATAAGTAAAATTAATTAACCAAACCGTGGGTCCAGTCAGCTGATCGCGCGCAAAGCAGTTCACGCGTGCAATACAGCATGTTGCAGCAAGTCGTAAGTTTATAGTTTAGGAAGCAGCGGCCTCAACGAATCTGGAATTGTTAGCACAAGTGAATAGCAAGCAAAATTCAAGCAAATAGAGACTAGTATGCTCTCAGAAATCTGACTCCATAGAAAGTATAAGTATTGGAATAGTAGTAAAAGAAAGAAAGATCGCACTTCCCTTGTGAGCCTAGCAAGAACAACACCAGCACTTTGTCACCATAGATAGCTCCCGAGATCGGCAGCTCAGTCGGCAACTCAGGTTGGCACTTCAGATCGGCACAGCACAGAATAGCAGAATCTCAGCATCTCAATCATTTGCGGGTTCGTGGTTTCTTTCTCAAGTTGAATCACGTCGAAGGTCTCCAAAATGTATAATTGTTTATTACAATTAAAAGAAAGCAGTCTCAATTAAAGTAATATTTATATTTTATTTCGTCTAAGTAGTTGTGTTCGTCTTGACGCTTGAATATCAGTGACGTTTCATTTTCTTTCATCTGAAACGCCATATGTAGCGGCCAGCAGCATTCTCAACAAGTACAAGTATAAGACCGCCTAAATTGTACTTTTGACTTTTTGTAAATTTGTTTGTATGTATATATATATATATACATATATATATATATATATAACGTAAATAAACTTACTTAATATACCTATTTCTAACATAAACTACAAAAACATAGGTACCTACTTTGAAATAAAAATAAATAAGAAAAATAATAATAATACCTAATAATAATATAACGAAGAAATTATAATAAAAAGATAGTTATATGACTCACTACTGACAGCGACAGACAAACAAAAGCTTGACCAGCAAAAGGAGATTGAGAAAGTAGGGCTTAAGAGCAAGGAAATGCGTTTTGACACGGGATTTAAAAATGGGCAGGGATTCGGATTATCTGATGGACAAAGGTAAGGAGTTCCATGGGCGGATGGACTTAAAGGTGAAGGACTTTGTATAGGAATGGGAAGAGTGGGAAGGGAAATTAAGGAGCAATTTGGATGAACGTATATGACCGTGAGCAGACTCCAGAAACTGGAAACGCTCCTTGAGGTAAGAATAGAATATAGCCTATGTCACTCAGGGTGAATGTAGCTTTCTAATGGTGAAATATTTTTTGAAATCGGCACAGTAGTTTTTGAGTTTATTCATTACAAACATACACACACACAAAAATACAATTCTTTCCTCTTTATAATATTAGTATAGATATAGACTAGTGGGCCCGGCAGACGTTGTCCTGCCCAAACGTTGACTTGTGTGCTATTTACTCCTACTCCTACCACTACCACTACCACTACCAATATATGTCAATCCTATTTCATTTTGTATGGGAATATGTTTTTCTTTATATTTTAATAGTTATTCTGCTATTCAAAAACCATGAAAATCGGTCCAGTCGTTCTCGAGTTATAAGTGTTCGAACAAACCCGACTTTGTTTTATATATATAGAACATAAGATAGATAAGATAAAGTATATCCCATACAAACATCATAGATTGTTCACAAATAACCCATATGCCCCTATATATATATATGCATAGTCTGGTCATAAGTTCTGTCACACAATAAATACTTTTGAATTTAAAATGCTGGCCACAAAAAAGTTTATTGAATTCGAATTTCAAATTTTTCGTGAATATAAAAATGTGTACTTTTTAGAATTTTACTCATTTTTAAATATGGAGTGTTGCGGTTATTGCGTTGCATCGTTGCGGTTACGCGCCAATTCAGATTTTCGACATATTGAAAATTTTAATATAACCAAAAGATTCGTTTATCGTACCATCAAACGATACAATGAAGACTCTAGTGTAGATGACAGGTCAAGAAGTGGTCGCCCTCGCTCTGTTAGGACTCCAGCAGTGATAAAAGCTGTGAAGGCGCGAATTCAAAGAAATCCCATACTTATGCAAAAACTTTTGGCCCTTCAGATGGGTTTAAGCAGAACCACGGTGAAAAGGGTGTTAAATGAAGACTTAGGGCTTCGGGCATATTTAAGCAGAACCACGGTGAAAAGGGTGTTAAATGAAGACTTAGGGCTTCGGGCATATCGAAGAAAAACAGGACATCGTTTGAAAGCTCGTTTAATGGACCTGAGGTTGAAGAGATGTCGCGCTTTGTTGCAGCGGTACGCGGGAAACAAGTATCGGGAAATTATTTTTTCGGAATAAAATTTTTTTAATGTGGAAGAGAGCTACAACAAACAAAATAATAAGGTGTACGCACACAGCAGTGAAGAAGCGAGCAACCGTGTTCCGCATGTCCAATGAGGCCATTTTCCATCCTCACACATGGTTTGGTTGGGAGTCTCTTATTGGGGCTTAACTGAGGTACATTTTTGTGAGAAAGGCGTCAAAACAAATGCAGTTGTGTATCAAAATACAGTCCTCACGAACCTTGTGGAACCTGTTTCTCATACCATGTTCAATAACAGGCGCTGGATAATCCAACAAGATTCTGCGCCAGCTCATAGAGCGAAAAGCACTCAAGACTGGCTGGCGGCGCGTGAAATTGACTTCATCCGGCATGAAGACTGGCCCTCCTCCAGTCCAGATTTGAGTCCGTTAGATTACAAGATATGGCAACACTTGGAGGAAAAGGCCTGCTCAACGCGTCATCCTGATTTGGAGTCACTCAAGGCATCCTTGATTAAGGCAGCCGCCGAAATGACATGGATCTCGTTCGTGCTGCGATAGATGACTGGCCGCGCAGGTTTAAGGCCTGTATTCAAAATCGCAGGAGTCGTTTTTTAGCATAAGAATCTGTGTTTTATTAAGTTCATTTTGGTATATAAATGTTTACATCAATAATAAGTCTCAATTATTTCATATTAAACATGTGACATAACTTATGACCTGACTAAGTATATATATGTCACTGCCCTTGCATAAGCAAGAGTTTCTAAATTTTATTGGTCTTTCTGATGACAGCAAATACAATTTATTGATCGAGTCTCACTTTTGAATAGGGATTATGAGTACTTACTTATTGCAGGGTTAAGTCAGGGAATTAAATAATACAAAGATAATAACAATCTAAGATTGTTTATTCACGTTCTACATAGATATTGATTAAGCGCCGCCGATGTAGGTATGCTGCAAATGATGATGCATATTTCCTTTTAAAACGCCGACGTTATCACCAAAACTGAAAAGAGATATTGTTAAAATTAAAAGTTTAAACACAATCAAACGAGTTATATTCATAGAGATACCTAACGAAGTTCATTTGAAGTTTTATACGGCATGGGCTTTATACTTTGCGGAGTGGTCATAGACACCACGAAAAAGTGAGGATGTCAGATTAATGTGCTCCACAAAGCACGAAAAACTTTGCTAACAAAAAAATGTGTATAGCTTTTTTAGATCAAATTAATATTGAACCCGGGACATCTTCTTTCAAGACCAAAACTAAGTTATAGTCATGTCTCTGGTACAAAATGTGTTTTACTTAGCTAGGACTGAAGCTAAATCTACTGTATTATTTATTGTATCTTCACATTTAGCGGAAGAAAACATACATATCTTTACAGGCATTATAACGTGCTAGTACTACTAAAAAAAATCCACTTTTTTCCAACAGAAAGCTGCTGCACTTAATGGAGCTAGCTAGTTGGTTAACAAATGTCAGGATCTATTAGAAGCACGGTAAATCGATCAAAGCATATATTCGGTACATTTACCATTTTCTAATACAGAATTATGAGAAAAGCACTTACAAAGAAGCGTCATGACACAGTTGATGACGAGTGGCTCCATCACCTTCATCATCCAATAGATCTACAAAAATTGATAAAGTAATTGAATTCCAAGTAACTATAATGCCAAAGGAAGGATTCGGTCAAAATGTAGCTTCGCATAAATTAGGTAAGTATTTATTGTTTTAAGTAACCTTAAAATTTCAAATAAAATAAACAAAATAAAGGTAATTGAATTTGTTAATATTGTATATTTTTTAATGAATTTCAGACATGTATCATTATTAATTTTATTTCACCGTACCATTTTTTCGGTCAGAAATTTAAGATAGGATTTTCGTTTAGGTTTTCCTGTAAATTATAAAAAAAACTCTATATTCCCTAGACTCAGTAGTTTCGGAGATAGGGGGCGGTGCAGTGACGGTTATTTTTGTATATTTTCTTTAATATAATTTAAATTATAAAAAAATATATTTGTATTCCTTATAATATAAGGATTCTCCTTTTATTTGATATTACGTTTTTTACGTTTAAATTTTTACCCCAAAATAGAAATTCTATTATTCACGCTATTCGTCCGTGATTGGGTCATGAAACCCTATATAGGTATGTACCAAGTTTCATTATTTTTCTATCTGTAGATTCGGAAAAAATAAGCTGCGACAGACAGACACAAAAGGGTTTCCGTATTTTCATCGGATAGGTATTGTACATTAAAAATAACTAAATAAACTAAGTCCGCTAGGAATAGTGGCAAGAATATTGGCTTATATTTTATTCTTGATTATATCTTATTCATAGAGAAATAGAAAACACATATTCGTATATATGCATTTATATATATTATATTTTATTTATATAGAAAAAACAATTGCCGTGCGTTAGTCTCGCATAAACTCGAAAATGGCTTGACCGATTTTGATAAAAATGTTTGTATGTTTGAGTCCCTGGATGGTTTAGATTCATTCATTCAAAAAATCGTTGAACGAACTCAGTTTTACGCGAGACTTATTTTGTCCATCTTTTTAGAAAGATTAAGCGAGATAGAATTATATTAAAATCGATAAGATAACCAAGGATAATAAGGTAGAAATTCACGTACCAGAGACATGAGAAAGTACGATTATTCAACAAAACATGTCTTGCGATAATACAGGAAATGGACTTCGGCTGTATGACTATCATACAAAAACTGCTACAAAAAGCAAGTTGTATATAATGTTTTCTTAGGACATTATTCATAAACGTATTTTAGCAACGTTTTTGTTAAAATGTGTTTTGTTTCTTTCTATTATTAGTAAAGACAGGTTTGTTAGAGAGAGACAAAACATATTTTAACTTAAACGCTTCTAAAATGTGTTTATGAATATGGCCATTAAAATATATGAAATAATATTTTAACATTAATAAATATATTAAAATAATTTGAGTCGCAAAGTTGCTTAAAAATACGCGAAAAATTAAAGACTTTCAGGGCTTCATAAAACTTTTGGTTAACTGTTTTTGAAAATTTAATATGTTTAATATACCTATCAATCTTTATAAAGCAATTTTAATTTCGAACCCAAGAAATATACTTGTCCAAACCCCAATCGCGTCGGCGTGCGGTCCACCGAAACCGACCACAGACTCGTCCAATTCTTGTAACGAACGGTCCGCCTAGATCATTCGGCGGCCGGAATGGGAAATTTTCGGTGCGATGTCGGACCAATGTGTGGCCTACTTTACATATACCTTCTTATAGGAGTTGTAAAGTTATGACTCAAAATTTTAACTAATTAATCGCGATAACTTAATTAAAAACTATTAATAATAAAATAGCACTTACAGACTTCGAAAAGTAATAGAAGAAAGTTTTGCGCCAGATCTTTTCTCGATAC
The DNA here is from genome assembly GCA_963924495.1 of Nemapogon koenigi. Lineage (NCBI taxonomy): Eukaryota > Metazoa > Arthropoda > Insecta > Lepidoptera > Tineidae > Nemapogon > Nemapogon koenigi. The sequence continues at coordinate 16,435,245 of OZ004629.1, read as the reverse complement.
ACTTTACGAACCCGTCGAAACTTACGTACCACCCTGAATACCTTCCCCACCTTAAAAAAATGCATATTCAATTTAGTTGGTACAATTATGATCAAAGGTTAGTTAGGACTGACAGACAGGACAGACGTCCGGTGCAAGAATAAATAAATATTTAATTGGAAAGAAAGAAAAGTAAATGTCGCGTCAAATACTGGAGAATACGAAAAGAAAATATTGTCAAACTTCATAAATTCCGAGATCCCATTTTTTTTATTGGCCGCGTCTCTGCAAAATTTCTCAAAAACCCCTTTTCGCGAATAATAACAATTTAACCATTATAAAACGTATTGACCGCATCCGAAACGATGACATTAGAGAAGACCGCATTCTTAAAAGATGATGTTGTGATTAAAATGAAGAAAAGTAGTTTACGCTGGTTTGGACACGTTGAAAGAATGAAGGATGAAATATTGACTAAAAAGGTTTATATGGCTGAAGTGAAAGGAAATGCTGGCAGAGGACGACCTAGATGTACCTACTTTTATTGAACATATAAAAAATATATTGATCGATGGAAATATTAAAAGTACACACAATCGCCGAGCATGTATGAAAGGTATGATGAATATAAAAGAAGCAAAATAGATATGTCAGGATCGTAGCAAATGGCATTCGATTGTCTCTGCCTACCCCTCTTGGGATGAAAGGCGTGATGATAGATAGATAGATAGATAGATAGATAACCATTGATACACTGGTTGAAAATTGAAATAACGTTAATCACAGTGGTTGGTTTGAATCACAACTCATAAAAAAATGCTAAAACTACCCTGTGGAAGCCAAACACGGTAAAAATATCATAATAAAATCAGACGGGCTGAACCATCGAAATACGCGTACCTATATATATTTGTAGAATAAATGTTTCGGTTCGTCGTCTATGGAGAAAATAGAAGACATAAGGACCAACCTTCATTCTCTTCGTCATGGTAGCGCCACTGACAACTAGACCAGTGTTCTGAGACTATATTGATACGTCTGTCCAAAAAAAACGGCGTGTTAATTATCTTATATAATGATTAGCGAGCTAGTGTGTTTACATAGAGAACAATCAATATAAGTCCGTCTCTTATTTCGGTTAATTAGAGAATAACAAATGTTATAAACATAAACACCTTATATAAGTGTAATTAGAGTGCTTTACTTATGCCAAGGGTAGCGCGTAGATATATAATTTAGAATTTATTCGTCAAGGTGTTTGAAAATGGTGTAATTAAAGTGGAGATATTATTAAAATTACTTAATTTAATTTAAATTAATCCTGAACTAGAAAAAAATTAATTTAAAATTTAATAAAAATCATAATTTATTCGGTCATATTGTTTCGGCGTGGCCATCCGTTAAGTGACCGACTTGTCTGTTCCGTGAGGGGTTTACTATATGAATATTGTATAGAACTTAAATCTAAATAATTATATTTCTGAGTACAAAACTGCCGCTGTAGTTCAAAACACTTCTCTGAATAGTTATTGGATGAATTCTAAGAATAACAAGCTTTAAGCTTTATGTAATAAAATTAGTATAGAGGCATCGCTTTATTCCGGTCTAATTTTTCTTTTTCGATATAGTTACGTACTTATACGTAATTTATGAGGAAAACTTTGTATATGAGTACTCTATAATTGTTTATATTATCTTCAAACCTCGGCCATAATTTAAGTATTTTTTAAGCTCTGAACTATCAGAATGGAATTTTTTCACTTTCCCAGAAAAAATCTAGTCTATTTCTGGAAAAATTAAAAAATACATTAAATATTAAACAAACAAACCTTTACCATTTGAACATTTAAACTTACACCATTCACTTTATAATAATAAATACTATTTTTATATTTAAAAATAAACGACAAAGCACATATATTTCAAGTACGAGTAGTAGGTACCTTCAAAGTTGTGTTGTAGTCTGAAGCCCACGCGAGCGACTGGCTGAAAGCTGAAACCTGTGGCAGGAACGCATGGGAGAGCGCTTAATGCATGCATAAAACTATATACTGGACATCCATAAAGTTGGGAATACCATGACGGCGCCAAAAAATAGGAAATAATATATTTTGCATTGCCTTCAGTAGATTTAATTCGCTTATCAATTCAAGCAACACACCAATACGACCTTTATGCCCAGAGACGCGGTTACAACGTCCACATTTAGCGAGTTACTTTTAACAGAATAATTACTTTTAGAGGAAGGCGCTTAATGCTCATATGTTTAACTTTTTGGCACAGGTAATTTGATTTTTTTTGGTTTGTTTGTATTTTTTGTTTTTTTTTTCATTATCCTTTAGCTATCTAGGTAGTTGTGTAAATAAATTTTGGATGCAGATGATAGATATGCAGCTGCAACAAATTCAAATTCAAAATTCAAAAGATATTTTTCAACACACCTTTAGACCCATAATTACCTCACTTTTAGACCCATATAATCCCATATATAAAACACGCGTGCTTTTTACTTTAAATTACAGCACAAGAGTTATAATATAACCTAATGAAGTTTTTATTTAACCGCATAATACAGTTTTTATTTTTTAAACACGACTTTATTGGCTGTTTGGCGAAGTTACCCGTGCTTTATCTATAGCGCGACGCGGGAGAAAACAAAACATTTGAGAATTGTACTTTCGTTAATTATTATTGTTTAAATAATTAAATGTTAAAACTACATGAAGTTTGTTTTTTTCCTCGCAAGTGTGTTGAGAAACGTCGTATGAAACGCGTGTGCATTGGTCATTACATACTCAGCTTTCATATAACGCTCGCCTAGTGGCTCGCGATGATAATACCGCCACGTACGTAATGACCAACATAGCACCCTTGTATCAGAATGTACTATTATTTCATAGGTAAATTATAATGGTACACGAAATAGTCAATAAAAAATACAATTAATTAATAAATTTCCTTCATTACATTTTTATATGATTTTGAATAGTCAATAATAAAATACAATTCATGTCCGAAATAATAAGAAACTGTATCCCCCGATTTTGTTATCATTCGTTTTTTGAATTGTCCCCCACTATGGAAGCAATTTTAAAGACGTATTCACGTCAAAAATAGCTTGCTAAAAAAGTGTCAATCAGTATGATATCACAATTAAATCATTTTTTGTTGTGGTTGTAAAGGATAAAGAACATTAATTGCAGTCAATCTTGTTCTTCCCAGTCGTGCACTCTTGACAGAGTGGTCGTGATTATGAATCACTCCGGAACGCTGCCGCCGTATCTACAATCTACATCATATGTATAACCTGCAAAATTAAGCATTATTATTATCCTATGGTCAGGACAATAGGTCAAAGTTATGAAATTATTGTTTTGTCATTGGTTCTTAATATGTGTGCAAAATTTCAAATTATTCAGACGTTTTAAGTGGGTGAAAATTAATTTAAAAGATTCCGTTACATAGATAGATACATTCATACATACATACAGGTCAAGCGAGTAAATGCGTGTTAAAAAAAAAGTAATGTAAGCGAATATAACGACATTTGCGGGCCCCCGTGAGGATGGGGGCCCTGTGTGCCTTTATGGTAAAGACGGTATTGCTTCTAGGTTATGTTTATAGGATATCGAACAATGAAAATAAGCTAAAATTTAATTTCTAGATTATTATGTTCATCAACTACAATAAAGCAATTCATATTTTGTACAAATTATTTACTTAGTGATGTTATATTTCACAAAAAACAGTCATGACCAGATTCTATTTTCGGCCTTTTAAAGACGTTCATCGAGTCTTCAACTCGATTTATAACTGTGCAACAGTCAATATGGAGTGCACAACGTGATATCTTTGAAAATCTACTGTATTTATTACAAAAAACAGCAATTACAAAACAAGCTGACATATCTTTGTTATGAGCAATGTATAAATAGCGCCATCTGTAGGCAGTACCTAGAATCCCAATTTTCATGAAAGACTTCTTGCCATTCTTGAAATATTGATGTTTGATAAACACTTTTTTTACCAGTCACTGAATTCTAGACCACTTCCAGATGACTTAGGAACTTTAAATCTGGCATCGAGTTAAATCATTGGACGTATACGAAGGAAAAAATAAATAAAATACACCAAATTATGGGTTCCAATTCCAACCCCTAAAATGTAGGGAGTGCAGATTTGTATGAACGCAGTATTAAAAATTTAGTTCTGAAATTAACCAAGAGATGGCGGTAGTATTTATTAGATTCGGTGGTGGAAAAATTAAAACCCTACTAATATTATAAACGCGAAAGTTTGTATGGATGTGTGGATGTTTGTTACTCTTTCACGCAAAAACTACTGAATGTATTTTAATGAAACTTTACAATAATATAGCTCAAACATATAGGATGAAGCCAGAAGCCGAGTGCGGTCGTGATTACTGATTAAATTTTGTGTCAAACGTTTGTGTGTTATTAACCGACTTCGAAAAAAAAAGAAGGAGAAGGTTCTCAATTCGGACCGTATTTTTTTATTTTTTTTTTATTTTTTTTTGTATGTATGTACATCGATTACTCCGCCAGTTGTAAACCGATTTTGATGGTTTCTTTTTTAATCGACAGATAATTCTTCCGGATTGGTCCCATTTTTATCTCATAAAAGTCAATTTTTCGTAATATCTCGATGAAATATGTACCGATTTTGACGACTTATTTTTTTAAGGATATAATAATTTCTTGACATTATCTCACAGTCAATTATGACGAAAATCGGTTCAGTCATTTTTCAGAAATTCAGTAATTTGTCTCTGTTTACTGCTGAAAATTATATCAGAGAAAAGCCTTAGCAACGGTTGCTATTGACACGAAGTTGTCAATTTTCGTATCGACGGTGGTCTAGCGGCTAAAGGTATGGGATGCAGCGCAGGATGCACATTGCTCGAGGTTCAAATCCTATCCACCGCAGTATTTTTTTTAATTTTCCATCATTTTTTTTAGTTGCGTTATTATTTATTTCTCAGGGCAACAAAATCACTTAAAAGGGAAAAATAAACATTTTAAAAAAAAGTGTACTGACTTCAAAAATCTGTACTGAAAAGTAAGAAATAATAAAAATTTCGTCGTAGAATTTGAAGACGGCAGCCGCGTAATATTAGCGGGGGGTGTGAGCGGGTTCCGGGGAGCGGCAGCGCCGATTTGAGATTCATTGTTTATCGCTGCTTCACCTTAACACTGTGTACTGAGGATAAGAAGGCTGGTAGAGCAACACTAGAATTTTTTCTCGCGCCGATGCCACCTACTCTAATGAGTAATGTTGCTTGGGTCCAAGAATTTTTATTAAATGTCAAATTTAGAGTTTTTTCCATAGTATCTTTTAGAATGGCATCTATTTGTTCGAGCGAGGCCGAAAACTTCCAAATTGGGCTGGCCTGTAGTATATACATCAATTTAGGAACGAAAAGGCAATATTTTAAAATAGTAAATATAGGATAGTAATAATAGGAGAGAAAATTGAAAAAAAAAAATTCGTTACAGCAATCCGACACCGGGATATTGTAGAATAAAATATTCTAAAAGAGGGAAAAATAAATCGAACAGTCTGCTGCTATCCGGGGTGGAATGGGGTGGTTTTTAGGGGTTGAAATCAGTTTTTCGCGATTTCTGGCTAAACGGTGCATTCTATCGAAAAAAGTTAAATATAAAAGTTGTAGAGAATAAAAAGATCTACAACTTTTGTATTAATTATTTTTACCCTAACCTCAACATTTTTCGAAAAAATGAAAAAAAACAGATTTTTTGGTTTTTAATTTTTTTTTCGAGAAAAAAAAACAATTGAGCCCAAACTTTGCCAAAAGATATCTTTGGTATTATAAAGATGTAGTAATTTTTTTGAAAGGAAATATTTTATGTTTTTTTTTAAATTCCATTTTTTCGAAAAAAAAATATGAATTTTTTAACGAAAATCCTACCTAAAACTACGCAACCTACAGAGTTCAAATTTGGCACTCTTACTCGTTGTTACGTCTACTTTCAATTAGTAGTGAAAAAAAGGTACACTGCAAAAATGGCATGAAAATTGAATTGGTATTTGGCATATACATCGTCGAACAATCGTTATTAATTAATAAAATCATTATAATTTCTTTTATAGAATGTTTATAGAAATTATAATATCAATCTTTGATTATTTAATATCAATTTTTGATTATTGTACAGAGCAAGTTTTTTAACGACTTCAAAAAAAAAAGACGTTATATATTTCGACCGTATATATTTTTATTTTTTTATGTGTGTTCGCGGATAACTTCGTCGTTTATGAACCGATTTCGATGATTTCTTTTTTAATCGACAGATAATTCTTCCGGATTGGTCCCATTTTTATGTCATAAAAATTGGTTCATTAGTTTTTTAGTAATTTTGAAAAAACTTACTTTATAAGTAAATTATCAGTAACTCGATGAAATATGTACCGATTTTGACGACTTATTTTTTTAAGGATATAATAATTTCTCAACATTATTATATGATATCATGCATGTCTAAAACAGCAAATTGTATCTGCTACACTCGTGTCTTCGTAATTGAAGGATACGAATAAGAGAAATTTAAGGAGCGGTTTTCGAGCTAAATACAGCATGAGAATGCACTCAGAGGCCTTCTAAGCCAAAGAGATGTCAAGCTGGTGTATACCAGTCTACAGGGCTCTTATATCGTGCCTGTTGCAGTTTCTTTCGGAATATCAAGCAAGCATCAGCCGTTTAATGTAGCTCGTATTTTTGAGTTGTTTACGAGTTAAGAGTGTTGTGGAATACTTTTGTAGGCAGTACTTCTTATTATATTCAACTACATGGACAGTCCAAAACGTAAGTTAAGCCTTATAGATTTATTTTTATGAAGGTAAGACAATGGCAAGCATCGTCATCATGCATGTTACTCAGGTTATGTGATACCTACACGTGAAATAACATTGCACTGGTACTTATATCAACAGTGCGACATCTAAATTATTATTTACATACGTATTTATATACTTGATGCTTGTAATGTAATGTAGTCACTGTAGAAATTATTAACAAAATATCGTAAATGCACTACATTTGAAATTAATACGAGTCTGAATCATATCATTTTCATATATTCATGTTCTTTAAGGTTGCTCTTCCATAAAATACAGGTTTTTTAGAATGTTCATAATAATAATAAATTGTTTGTACCACAGTAATTAATTTCATGTTAGTAATATTCATTTGCTATAAACAAAATCTGCTTCAATTATTCCATAATGTATTATTGTTTATAGATTTTTTTTGTATATATATATATATATATATATATATATATATAAGTGAAATATAAACAAGTTCTGTTCAGTCAACAAGTCAAGTTCGAAAAAATGGAATTTAAAAAAAACCTTAAAATATTCCCTTTCAAAAAAATTACTACATCTTTATAATACCAAAAGGTATCTTTTGGCAAGGTTTGGGCTCAATTGATTTTTTCAATCGGTTTTTTGCATTTTTTTCGAAAAATTTTGAGATTAGGGTAAAAATGGTTAATACAAAAGTTGTAGATCTTTTTATTATCTACAACTTTTACATTTAACTTTTTTCGATAGAATGCACCGTTTAATCGCGAAAATCTGATTTCAACCCCTAAAAACCACCCCATTCCACCCCGGATAGCAAGTCTGCTGCTATCCGGGGTGGAATGGGGTGGTTTTTAGGGGTTGAAATCAGTTCGATTTATTTTTCCCTCTTTTAGAATATCTTATTCTACAATATCCCGGTGTCGGATTGCTGTAACGAATTTTTTTGTTGTTGGAACCCTATTATGACTGGCCTAAAATGCAATATGAGAATTTAGAATGCCCAATTTGGTACAATTATCTGCAAATAGTCTCATCTTATTATCCAATAAGGGTTGTATGCCTTCTTCTAAGAGACCAAGGAGGCAAAGTGATGCTTTATGATTATATACATACATATTATGTAATTGGTAGATCGCACAAAGCCTAGTCAGTAGATCTTAGTTCTTATCAAGTTATCAACCCCTGATGTAGACTCAACTATCCCCACATGTTAACGCTTATGCGACCAGACTGCGTATTGGGAACTACGTGCCGTTCTTCATACCAGGTATTGTTTCGCAGCCACAAATTCAAACGTCCATGCTGGCTCGATTTGAACGTTTTTTCGTCCGTAAATATTGTTGACGACCAATCGTAGTCAACATTTTCTCGGGCAAAATTTAACCTGGCTGCTTTATGGGCATCTGTTAAATGCATCTTTTTGGCATAATGCCGGTGGTGTAAACCTTCCGTATGGAGAGCGCGGCGTATGATCCACACGGAAGTTCCGAATTCACGAGCATATGCTCGTGTTGGATTAAACCCGTTATTGTCGTAACTCTCCACCAGAACCCGACGCTGCTCAGAATTTATTAATGGAGGCTTTCCCGTGCGGTGTCTATGAGTCAGGTCACTCTCATCCTCAAAGCGGCGCATCCATCGACGCACGGTCACCCTCTTCAAACGAAAATTATTTTATTTAGTGAAGACGCTAAATGATATTCAAAAATTAAAATTTACAAAATAAAATGGAAACACCTAAATAAGAAATCAAGAAAAAGAGTCATATGATAATAATGAAAGAGATTAATTATACCTATCTCAATTAATTTTGCTAACAATACATACCGTTACTCTCAACTTATATTAGATACAATATTTATATTCATATTTTAACTTCCTCGTGAAATGTTCTGATTCATGGTTAAAACCATATCGAAGTTATAAGCGAGTACCGTTTTACCTAATACCTACACAGACAAACGTTCCATTGCTCTGTTTTGATGTGAAAGAAGGACAAACAAGCAAACACCTGTATAGAAATAAATATCTACATTTGTCAAGTGTTTGCCCTAAAGTTTGTCCAGAATAGGGCCTAATGGATTTTGATGAAACTTTTAGGGATTATTGGGAATTTGCTTTTTGTTTCATGTGGATAATAAAGGGCGCTTATAACAAAAACGTAAATTGCAGAAAATAATTATTTTCGTTTTACAATCGTTAACTTCTAGCTGTATCTAAACTGAATGAGATAGACAACAATTGTGTATTTGTACAGTAAGTAGTTTCTGTGCTCTTTTAAAGTATGTAAGAATATTTTTTATTAAATTAATAAAATTCAGAGTAAAAGACTGTTGCTAAATTGAAAAGACGCAAATAAGTACTTTGTGAGAAAGATGTTAACTCAGGGTTGTTTGATTCGAGGACGTTTAAAGAAAACTTACGAAAATGTCACATAGAAATTCACTTTAATATATAACGGTCACAAAAAGTCATGTACACACAGTAAATACAACACAAAAGGATATAGGGCTCCCGTTTTGCCCTAGTTGATAAACACATGTTAACCGAGTGAATACCGAAAATCAACTGTCGCTGCGCACGCGACCAACTTCAACGGTCGTTTTGGGTCGACCAACCAAAGAACGCGTCGGGGGCGTGACCTAAATTTAGGGTACCGCAAAGGCATGGTCTTACAACTTGCGCCCATTCTATGTAGTGTTTTTCTATGTTGCTTTTTTTTTACGTAGGGGTAATGTATGATTTTATGGATGTTTATAAGTTGAAAAGACGCAAGTGCCCATTTAATGCCATTATTTTTAGGGTTTACTATGTACTATTTATCAATGATTACTACATAGAAAAGTCGCAAATTAAACTTTACGTCTTATCTACTAAGTATCTCGTATAAATCATTTTAATGCCTTTGTAAGTTATGTCGTTTACGTTATGTTTTATGTAGAAACGTCTGTTCTACTAAGGAAGCGAATCATTGTTCGTTAGCCAAAACGACACAATGGTGTAAATACGACTTTACATCTTAGTGATTGTTAAAACCGCCTTTTCGTCTTAGGAAATCCAGAAAAATATGTCAATTGCGCCCTTTTCAGTAGAGGTAATTCCAGTTTGAAAGCTCTTACGTAAAAACTAAAAATAGTGTGTAACGAATTTATCTCTGGTGTGGCCACGCAATCGAATCGGGATCGGTGTCTTGGGCTGGAAGTGACCACACGAAGTAGAAATTCGTTATTTTATTGTGTTATATTTAAACTGTGTAAATGAGTAGGCTGTATGATGGAAGTTTCCCTTTGCCAACACTCGAGGTTGTAAAATAAGTCATTGAACTAATCGTTTTTGGCAAGTTTTTGAAATGCAGGCAGTCTTGAATTGGACACGAGACAGCAGAGTTTAAACTGGGACGGACACGAGATACCAAGGCTGAGCGTGACACGTCGGGCTTCGGGCTGTGCCATGCTGGCCGCCTGCAGCCCTGAGAGATGCAAGCTGTGCAGCGTGCCGCACGAGGACTGCTTCCTCGGGCAGCGATGGTGGCAGACTACCACGGCTTCGGGCAGGGCCATGCAGGCCGCCCGTAGCCCTGAGGGAGACCACGACAGCTTCGGGCGTGCCATGCCGGCCGCCAGCAACTTTAGATGTGCGCACGAGGACTGCTTCCTCGGGCAGCAATGGTGACAGACTACGATGACTTCGGGTGTGCCAGGCCGGCCGCCCACAGCTTCAGATGTATCAAAGATGGGAGCAACAATACTCGAATCCATAACAGAAGTCGCGCCACAGACGTGTGGCTCGACTGTAATATAAACAAAGAAGAAAGAAGAAAGAAGACGTTAGGGTTTATATATATATATATAACCAACCTCGAGTGGAACTTTAATGTGTTTTGTAAATATAGTGATATAACATGTAAGTGTCTTTTAACTGTTTACTCCTGGCAGGCACCCGTGAGACCTTGTAGTGTAGACCGCCGAACCACCCCTGAAGTAATGTAGGTACATGAGCTAGCTGGGAAACATCTATCTCCTCCTGTCTCTTCATCTACTTTCTCTCTCTTTCCTCTTCTTGTGGCAGAGGACTAAAAACCTTCTGTTACAAGTGGCAGATGCGCCTTGTTTAGCTGATTAAGAATGTGTATATAATTCAAAAATTGAAAAAATTGTAGATGTGCCCTTTGCTTATGGCGGCAGAATACATCTCCTTCTTTTTTTTCCAATCGGTTAAATGATATGAACAGATAATTATATGAATACGAATCTACATAACGATATGTGCGTCGGTGGCCGAGTGGTTTAGACGGTATTAACTAGGCAGATTACGGGTTCGATCTCGAATCCAGGCCATGTACCAATTTATGTACATATGTAATCCAACAAACCACATTTAGAGGCTTTCCCATCTAAATATACCTCAACAGAACTAGCCACTCGTTAGGTATAGCCTCACAAATACCATCGGATAAACTTGGGAGATTTAGTCTTCGCTGGGTACCCTGGAATCGTAACACTTAATTTACTAGCTGCAAAGGTCATGAAAGGCTAGTTTTATAAATTTTATAAAACGAATTCTAAAGAGGAGCTGTGTTATAAAAGCGCCGCTATGTAGCGAGAGGTTGAACTTTTAAAGCAGGTTAAGTGCAACTCCTAGTGGGATTTCGCCTACTCTCCAACAGATGGCGTATACCTATCTAACTTGGATTTTGCAGCGCCATTCGGTCACCGTAAAGTAAAAATACAAAAAGAATACTTAGAATTTTAGTAAAAGTCTTGTGCCAAAATACACCATGTTTTCGGCCCCAGGGTGCCCAGCAGAATGTCCTCCTCATTTAGTAGATGGTACCAGTGACCAGGCCCTTACTTTTGAAATAAATTAAAATTCTAATCGCAATCCTAATTCATCTAGACCCAATTTCTAATTTAAGACTCTCTGAGACCGTACTTGATCACTTTCAAAACGAAATAAGATCGAGTAAGAAATAGAAAGATTTGATTGATGTCTTCAAAAATAAAATTCAAATAATTCTTCTTAACTTTCACTAATAGATGCACAATTAAGTATAACTGACAAACATGTGTTAAAAGTATGTAAGTTTCATAAATAATACAAGATATTTACAAACTAAGCCGCAATGTGTATCACATATAGATTCTTTTGTCAGAACTTTAAAATCTTAATAAAATGTAAACGAACAAAAAATTTCGTAGGTAAATAAATAATTATTTGTTCTTTGTTTTTACTGATTTACATACATAATGATTAATTATTTATAATGTACAAATATTATATTTAATACAATTATTGGGAACTTTATTATTGGGGTCTAGTGGTTAGCGTATGGGGTGCAATGCAGAATGTCTATGGTTCGAGTCTCAGAGAGGGTACTAATGATGTAATCCGACAAATTATACTAGGAGGCTTTTCCATGTCAAATTTTTATATATTCATGTGTTTTCTCAGAAATAAAGATTTTTAAAAGAAGAAAATTATGGACTTGGTAGAAGTATTCCGACTTCAAAAATTGTGCATTGAAAAGCAAAAAATAATTAAATATTTCGTATTAGAATTGAAAGACGGTTGTTGTAGTTACTAGATACATGTATTATGAATATCATCACAAAATAGTGCTTTACGAAATATCAAAGACATTTAAAAACAGGCCGATGAAATTCTTCTTCTTTTATTATGGCTCCATTAATGTTAATCGATGATTTTGACAATGTCAAGTATTATACAGTATATTATATATGCCGATAAATCGGTAACCTAAAATGATCCCGCCGACTGAGATATGTTTTATTAATCGCAGACTAATCACATGTATCACAGCGCGGGCGGGATTAAACCGGATTCCCCATCATGTCACGACGAAACGCGTGCGTTGGTCGCCATGACATGATGTAGAATCTAAACAATGTTGTATTATTGTCTATAATCTAAAGTGGCCTACTGTTGTTATGATTCTGTAATAGGTAAATAACATTTTTTTTTCTTTCTTCACGGGTTGCCTTACAGCTCCCGAAACCGTGTTACGGTGCCAGGGTACCCAGCGGAAGACCAAGTCTCCCTCGTTTAACATTTTAAAAATAAGATTTTAGTTAATGACACCTGTTCGTTTAATTTGATCGGGTTTCACGGCCAAGGGTACAGCGGTTAAAATCTATCTACCACTGTACCATCAAGGGTACAGCCAAGGGTACACAGGAAAAGAAGTGCTTTGAAATTGGATAGTTGTCAAAATAGTGTCGAGAATACAACAATTTAATGTCATTTGTACAAATTTTAATTAGTACTGCAATCGGCTAATATAATTCTACAAAATCGATCCAACCACTAACCAAGCCATTATTTTGAAAAAATAAAACACAAAGTACGACTTTACCTTTTATTACATCTTTTCTGCAATAGGTCAATATCCTAGCTCGCTTGACTCGACCTCATCAGCTCAACTGATAGTAATTACCTTCTCAATTTCAAAAAGTGCCGGTGACGTATTTCGGGGGGGGGGGGGTCCGGCTCCACGGGACCCTCTCCCTGCCTATGTGCTTGAGCTTGATATAGTACTTTGACAGCACAGCTTCTAAACAAGATAGGTTATGTTTAATACTTGTAAACCTTTCTCGTAAATCAAACTATCTCATCGTGAAAGGGGCTCTGACGGACAGACAAACGAGCCATGTTATATTATCAGGACAATGGAGAGTGTAAATAACACACAATAACTGGTTCAACTGGATATATAATATAATAAAGAATTACATTTACATGTCGGCCATTCTGCCAGAACATCAAGTGACAAGCTATGACAAGAAACCAAGTCATATATGGATATATTAGAACAATCCCTATCCCTATATATATTATATTAATATAAATGCGAATGTAAGTTTGTTTGTTACGCTTTCACGCAAAAACTACTTAACCGATCACCATGAAATTTTGCACATATATTCTTGGAGGTATTAGAAGTAACATAGGATACTTTTTATTATCACGGCATGACGACGGGAACGGGGTGGGCAGTGTCATAGAGTAAGTAGCAATCACTATGTTCTTTAATAAGAGACGGGACTGCCATACATTAAAATGAAATCTAAGAAATTAGGGCCGAAAGATACTGCCAACCTAACAACATTAAGGAGGGAAAATAGAAAATCAGTGCTACCAACTACAAAAGTCAAAACATACGGCTAGTGCTGCCCTTCCTACAGAAATATTTTTGTCGATATCGATAAAAATATGCTAAAACCTGGAACAGCATCTACCTACTTTTAAAATTTCGGTTTTGTTGATTAGTATAATCGAAGAAGTTGAAATGTATGGTAATTCACAACCATTTTTTATAGGATTTGAATAAACTACGTAGTAGATCAAGTAGGAATTATTAAATTTCAACTTCTTTGATATTTCATTTCAATAAAACTTCACATGTTTTTCTATAATTTATTTGTGTTTAACCTAAAAAAACAACACATATACAAATACAATTCACCGACCTCTTAAAAACAATACACCTATCAATATTACAGTGAAATAGGTTATTAAATTGAAATTTAATAATATATAATGACCTTATCTAAGACCCATCTTAGATAATTATTTCAGCACTGCTTCCCGAAGTGAATTTAGGCAATGATAGAAAAACTTATAGTGCGTACCTGTAAAATAATGAGTATTAGGCGTATTTTGGTAAGTAATAACTAGTAGTAAGTATAAATTATTTTTTTATTGTATTAAGAGGTGTGCAAAAACGACACAAACATAGCTGGATTTGAACGATTGTTTAAAAATCACCAAATTGCACGTCAATCTGGAAAGAGTAGCCGTTTCTTCAGTCAGCATTCAAGCCCTGCATAACGGATTATCTGTAATACCAATGTTATATAAGTGTTTGTTAAAAGGACCATGACCAGTGATGGCTTGAGTCACCGATCTAAGTTGAGTTCTTTTTAGTTTTAAGATCTTTTGTGAGAGTCTTGTATTTATGATTGGTAGAGCTGCCCTGGTTTGTCTACATTCCATAAGATTGTTCCATTCGAGATGGTGCATGCATTTTGTTTTCTGCTTGAGTCGTGAGGCAAACCAGCCTCTAGGCAGGGGCACTAGGGGCTCGGGGCCAATTGCAGACATACTTGCACCGGCTCTCGCTAGCTCATCCGCCGCGTCATTTCCACAGGAGTTGCTATGACCTTTGATCCATTGTATGGTTAAGGTGTTACCGTGTTATTATAGTTACATACCTTGTTTAGTGCTGTATGACACTCAAGTATGAGACCTGATTTAAACTTATTGCTTACCAGTGCTTGTATGACAGATTTACTGTCCGGCAGTATGCAAATAGACTGGTTGTTTACTTTCCTCTTAGTTATCACTAGGGCCGCTAGGCAGATTGCCTGGAAAGAGTAAAGATAAAAGTAAATTTGCTGCAGCAAAAAGCAATCGCTCAATTTATTTGGTGCGGGTTATAATGGGTTTATTTTGTGGAATGTGAAACAAATATGTTTGAGTCTGAATATCGATATCGATAAACTGTACAATATGCAAAGTACATCACTATTTTTCAGAAATATGCTGTTCGTTTAATATGAAATTTATAAAGAATAATTACTTAATTGAATTAATATGAATGGCTAATAACTTACCGATCCTCATTTATTGGGAATATGGTCATAAATATTCGCTTGATACGGTCTACGCGGCCGCCTCTTGTACCACATATTGTACACTTTTTATGTTTCCATTCTTAATTATTGAATACAATTATTGTAAAACAATACATATAATTATTTACTATAACTTACTATATTATATTTACAATTAATATATTACAAGCACGATTTAAGCATCACATTATATATTTATTTATTAATATTTCAAAACTAAAATAAGACAAAACAAATTTGCCGCCATTTGCAACTTTGACAGGGATAGACAGAGATAGCACCATGGAGTGAAAAAGATGGCGATATGACGCCATTAATATTGGCTCAATTTTCATAGAACCAATTTTTTGTTCGAAGTTGCGCCAGCCTGGGCAGTGTATGAAGTGTATATGTTTGCCAACATTTTGAAATTAGAAGTCGTGGGAAACAGCTATCAAATATAAAGTAAAGAATGTGTCAAATCAAAATCTTCTTAAAAAGGAACTCTTTATACAGCCAAAGAGATCGAATATTATTCATTTCGGTCAGCTACAATTAGATACGAATTATAGGGTATATTTTATTTTGTTCGTAAATGTCCACGGGCGAAGCCGGGGGCGGAATGCTAGTATAAAATATAGCCTACGTCACTCAGGAATATCTTAGCTTTCTATTAGTGAAATAATTTTTAGAATCGGTTCTGTAGTTTTTGAGTTTATTCATAAACAAACAAAAAATCAAATTTTACCTCGCCCATGGCAGTTTTCAGCATAAAAACTAGCATGTGTCACTCTCCAGTATCCGGCCCTCTATTTATCTCTCTTCCCTTATTGCCCGCTACTTCGTACGCTTTGTATTAGGAATACAATTCACTCCCTTGGGTAGGTAGCGTGATGTTAAATAGCTAACCTTCCCCAATAATTGGGCTATCAAACGCAAAAAGATTTTTTAAGTAGTTTTTGAGTCTATAGAATAGGAACAAACAAACAAACAAATATTAATTTTTATATATTAGATAATACGTTACTCAGTTATAATATAGAATTCTACTGGTGAAAGTAATTTTAAAATCGGTCTTGTAGTTTTCGAGTTTATTAATGACAAACAAAAAATCTAATTTTACCTCTACAATATTAGTATATATTATAAGGTTTTTTATAAGAGACCGCTTATGTAAATTTTAAATTAAGGATGGTAGTGAAAGCACTTCGCCAGGCAGTTTTGAGTTACTGGTTTTGCTCAATTTATGCCTATATACCAGCAATGTATTTTTATATGTAACATGTCACAACCTCTCTTAAACATATCTACATTTATGTACCAATTTTCTTTAAGAATATGTGCTTTAAGCGATTCCTCGTGTTTTTTGCAAGAAATTTTGAAATGATCAATAAAAAACGATGTTATTTTCAAATTTTTACTTTATTACAAATTAGACTGATATATGAAATCAATTAAATCAAATGGAACATTTTTTGTTACCATAAATTGCACTTATTAATTAACAAATCAACAACAAACAATAAATTAAACAAACTATACTCCGAATATCCGAGCTAATTATCAAAACTATTTCGGTACTCGAAGTACCTGTACAGTCGTGTGATATAAGGGACATATTTCGAGCTACATCTGAAAGTGTCGAAAAACCAATAGTGGTGGACTTCGGAAGTGTTTTGATGAAGGATAAAATAATAAGGAATGTTCAACTCTTCAATAAAAAACACATCAACAATAAACTTAACACCACTCACATATTTTCAGATTGGCCACCTAAACCCATATATATATCAGAGTGTCTGACACATGAAACACTTAAGACTGTTTTATAATACTCGTAAATTTGCTAAAGAAAATTCATATAAATATTGCTGGACGTCATATGGAAAAAATTATCTCCGAAAAGAAGAAGGGATTAAGCAGGTCCAGATTAGTAACAATCTTGACCTAGACAAGTTAAGGGAAAATATAATGTGACTACCTTTTTATTTCTACATATTTTTATTTATTTGTATATTTAAACTAGAGGCTAACTGTCACATGTTGTTGTTTTTTGGGATTTTGTTTTTGTTTTTATTGTGTGACACTAATGTGCTTCCTCATCTTTATTTCTTAATTAGTGATAGTCCATTTCACTTGAGCATTGAAGAGTGTATTTTTGTTGGTGGAGAAGTAATGAAATGTTTGATAAAATTAATATACTACCTTGAGTGTGAATTGGCCAAATCTGGCAAAATTGAATATTGTTTGATATTAAAATTATTCAGAAATATAGGAACAATTAATAATCTGCTTTTACGGACAAGAAATGTCACTTATTCTTTTATGTCTTTTTTCAATTGTGTAACATTATATCTTATTTTATTATTTTATATCTTTTGCAACAGAATAGACGGATTGAGTTTGGTGGACTGTCACATCTCCTTTAATACTAAGTTTGCTTGCATACTTTCGGGTACACTTGATACTACTCTTATTATAACATTACAAAATATATTACGGGCGATAGTGTAAAAAATAAAATTGACTCGGACATTGACAATGTCAGTGTATCCGAGTCCTATCATATAGATGTACCTGTAGAGTGTGCAAGCAAATAATCATTATCATTACCTGCTTCTGATCATAGGCTTACTCTAGTTGCACAAAACATACGTAGTGTTAGACAAAATATTGATAATTTTCAAATACTACTGAATCGAATGCACATTGATCCAGATTTGGTAATTCTTGGTGAATGCTGGTTGAATCCTAATCTTATCGTGCCGACGCTTAAAGGATTTAATACATATAAAAACAAATAAATATTTAAATCAAAATGACGGGATTGTCGTATATTTAAGAGAAACTCTTACCTCGACAAACGTATACGAACCAGAAATGAGAGACGCGAACTGCCTTGTTATAGAATTGGGTATACGCATGGACTACTGCCTGGTCATAACTTTCCTACTCGACTTAATAATTGCCTAGATCACATAATGCTTAAAACGAATTGTAAATGCAACACAGTTGTTCTGAAGTCTACTGTTACAGATCATGACACAACCTTGCTCTCTATTAATGTAGATAGTAGGAAACGGGTGAACTTTCATAAGTTAAGTAAAGTTACAGATTATGAGAAGGTTAACCATGAACTTAAAACTATAGATTGGAATGAACTGCTAAACAATGATGATGTCAATAGATCAACTTATAAGTTTATAGATTTGTTTCAAATGATTCTGGGTAAACACACCAGGCAAAAACAAATACCTAACTTTAAAAGAATCCTCAAACCATGGATAACACCAAAACTCATACAATGTATAGAGAAAAAAGATGCAATGCATTTACGGCTAAGAAGAAATCCTAATGATGAACAATTAAAAAAAGACTATAAGCGGTATCGTAACTATTGTAATAACATACTACATAAACTAAAAACAACTTATGAAAGAAAACTACTTGAAAATAATAAAAATGATATCAAGAGCACATGGAGAACCATAAAAAATATATGCAATATAAATACGGAGCACAAGCCACCACTGGAGTTGCTAAAGATTAATGATAAACCAGAATCATCTGTTAATGAAGTAAACAAATATTTTTTAAATATTGGCATGAAACTAGCAAAGGAAATACTTGGGCGTAGGAGGGTTACGCAGCTGGAGCTATCTTCTAATGCAAATATGAATAGTACGCCTAAAGGAAATTCCTTTACTATTCTGCCTACTGATGAAATTGAAATCCTTAAAGTAATTAAAGAATTAAAATCAGATACCGCTCCAGGATGGGATAATATTTCATCAGGTACATTAAAGAAATGCTCAGACTGTATAGCTCGCCCTATATGCATCTTGTTTAACTGTAGCTTGGCTAGTGGTGTTTTCCCTGATGCTTTTAAAAAAGCTATAATCTGCCCGATATTCAAAGGAGGCGATAAGAGTATTGTGTACAGACCTATTTCCATATTGTCGTCATTATCAAAAATATTTGAAAAAATTATTAACCTTCAGCTGAAGAAGTATCTCAAGAAGTTTAACATGTTGTCTGGACAGCAGTTTGGTTTTCGGTTTGGTAAATCTACGTCAGATGCTGTGGGTATGCTCACTAACAAAATAGTTGAGGGTATGGATAGAAAAAAGAAGTGTGCCGCCATATTTCTTGATTTGGCTAAGGCGTTTGATACAGTGTCTATCCCTATCCTTATACAGAAACTGGAAAATGTGGGCATAAGAGGAATACCCTTAAAATTATTGTCAGACTACTTAACGAACCGAACCCAGTGTGTGAATATAGCTAACCACAGAAGTAATGAAGAAGTTGTGGAATTTGGGGTACCTCAGGGAAGCATACTGGGACCCACGTTGTTTCTTGTATATATTGATCACATATGCAGGACAAATTTACCAAACACAAATATAATTACATATGCATATGACACAGTGATAATAGTGGATGGATTTGATTGGATAGACGTGAAGCGTTCGGCTGAGGCATCGCTAAGTCATATCTTGAAATTACTCGACGACAACCTTCTCACTGTTAATACGACCAAAACTAAATTTATGACATTTTCTATTGACAGCCTGGAGCTGGCTCGCGGTGCGCATGTGATGTTCTGCAAGCTACGAGCAATATTAAGGTATCTTGGCGTAATCATTGACAACCATTTAAATTTTCGAGACCATATTAAAATGATAAATAGTAAAGCCAGAAAGTTAATGTATATATTTAAAAAACTAAGACATGTTGCAGATTATAAACTATTAAAGACGATTTATTTTGCACTAGCATATTCACATTTAACATATTGCATTTCCATCTGGGGAGCAGCACCTAAAACCATACTAATGGAACTAGAGCGAACACATAGAGCTTTACTAAAGGTTATGCTTTTTAAACCATATCGGTATCCAACAACAGATTTATATAGAGAGTGTCAACTATTGAATGTTCGACAGATGTAATTTAAAGTTGTGTTAATAAATAAACATATACAATTACTAAAGGACAATTTGATCAACGGTCCAGTACATAAAAGAAAACAATTTGTTTGCATAACGGCTCCTTGCAGAACAGCATTTGCGCGGCGACATCTCAGTTTCGTTGAGAGTTGTATGTATAATAAAATAAATAAAATATTGAATCTGACGGGTCAATCTGGGAAACAATCCAGAGATGGCTACCGAGTCTTGATTATAGACAGACTGAACAATTTATGGAGCTTCAAAAATAAAGTAACAAACGTAAAATAAAACATGTTTTATTCTTGAATAATCTAAGTACTTATAAAAATAATCTTAAAATTTATTATTAAAGTTTACTTGAAAGAAAAAATAAATATATATATATATATATATGTATGTTATTTGTTTATTTATTTATATGTGTATGTATGTGTGTAGTGAGTGAATGAATAACATTATATAAAATAGTACTACCTCTAAGAAACTACCTGACTTTATTTATTTAATATAAATAAAACGTGCCAATTCAAAACGATTGCACTATAGTGGCATTGACTAGAAGTTGGTAGGTTTTGGAGATTGAGGGTAGGTTTACAAACCGTGGCTGTTGTTTCTGTTGCAAAGGATGTTTTTAAATATGTTTTCTTTTTTCTTATTTAAGGTGTGATTGTGTTTGTTTAGGTATGTTATGTGTGTAGGTACTAGTTGGTAAGTTGGTATGTGTAGGTATAATGTGTACAAATATACATCTGGTTTGTTGCACTGCACTGACCTAGTGTGACACCAGCAGCTCAAAATAGTTTTGTAAATTTTTTATGTACATAAAGTTTTATTATTATTAAAAAAAAATACTCGGCTGGTCTATATAAAAAGTAAAGAGTAGTGTGCACGACTGCACTGTTCATTTATATTTGTTTAGTTTTATTTTTAAATTGTGTATTATATATACATATATATTTAATATGTTCTTTTTGACAGTACAAAATAGTTGTGACCACACAATAAAAAATAAGTAACAAATAACATCTTGCTTTTCATTTAGCTATCGAATATTGGTCCTTCGAGAAGAAATAATGGTAGTAGAACTACGATACAAGGAGTAAGGTGCAGGATTGTGCGGTGGAGTCGGCAGGTCACTCAGGTGCAGGGGCACCGTCGTCTGTCCCTCAAAGGGGAGACGCGCTTTCAGTTGCTGTATCTGCAACATCTACACCGAGATCTCACTCACGAACACATTCCCAACGATCTACGAAATCGACCATAAAGGCGAGGAAGATTGCTGCAGAAGCGCAGTACTCTCGGCAAGTAGCTGAGATATAGTTAGCACCGGAGGAGCGGCGAACGCAATTTGAAGCAGAGAAGAGGAGAGCGTGAATTACAGCTGCAGAACGAATATACAAATTAAAGTTAAGTATTAGTCCAAGCAGATCTGCGCTCCGAATTAGCCACAATTAATATAGATAAATGCGTTCGTAGCACCCGCCGTCTATGTAGTAGTGCCAGTGGCAGCAATGGAGACCCTCACGATGAACACACAGCTGCTCCTGCTCAGTCACGCACGAGGTATGATAGACACACGCAGACTACAGAAGTTATCTACAGCCGTGTGATATACAGACAGACGTGTCTTTTGATAAATTAGTAGCCAATAACCGTAAAAATAATAAAATATATTTTGCTCTCCCTTTATATGACGGGAATTCACCTACCGAGTGGCTTCATTTCAAACGAGTGTTTCAGAGTACAGACGTTGAGAATATTGTCCGCCTTAGTTTCGCCTTGAGTGGGGCGGCACGAGAAGCTGGAAACGTTCTAGGTCACAAGATCCTTCTCAAATAACGAGTGCGCTAAGTACGAGTTCTACAAAAAAATTGCTTCAGTGAGGGCGCTACCTAAAGTAATAGTACGACTTTTAAATCATTCCACCTACTTGTAGATGGATTATGCTGACCACAATGAAGGCAATGGTGGTACTAAACTGGAATTACTAGCGGATGTTCTATTACATGAGGCAGACCTACATATTAGGTTTGGTTTAAATAATGATTATTTTGCCTCATCAACACAGCAATGTTCTCAATGTCTATTAGATTTCTTTAAATTTTTCTCAAACAAAAATAGTTGGACCGCGTTTCACAAGATAAAAAAATGAAGAAATATATATCTAAGTTTGAGATCCATATGTTCTTTCAGCGCAAGATAAAATCAATCCAAAAAGTGTACTCTTTATGGAGGCTCGTCTTAAGTACCTAATAAGATACCCTTTCTGTGTCAATCTTTTTTTTTTATTCGAAGAACGTTTAGGCATGAAAGCAAAATAAAGTAGCAAATGTAGCAATTCTTGTTATATAGAATTTCAAAATAAACTCTCTAGGCGGGCTCTCTACTGTAGACCGATAACTTCAATTCCATTCATAGCGACAAATTAAAATGACCAAGTACGGGCTAATCACATTTTACTTACTTATCTTACAAACACAGTTAGGAACATAACTAGAACCTAAAACTAACTTACAGATACTCACGTCACTAATTAACTGATCTATCCTAGTATAGATCTATGTACTTAATCGAATGTCTACATTCACTAAATGCGCCATTATCTGTACACTGCACAATACACCGATATACTATAATATTCTCCTTATACTATAATATTACTGATGTATTGTCTTCAAAATCATGATTGTATGTAACAGCGAAGTTAATGAAACAAACTGTAATATGGAATCCACATTATCAAAAGTACGTTCACCAGATCGAAGCAGTTCTGGGTATATTTTTTAAATCAACACCATGGACGTAAAAAAGGAGAGGACGGATCGCCGTTAAGACAAAAGTGAAGCACCAAGCGCGCATGTGTGCTACTAAAAAGGAAGTATTTATTTATTAATTAATTATATTTATTAATTTCACCTCGGGAACCGGCTAAGAGAGTGCAAGATAGAATTGTAGCATTGGTGCTGAAATATTTAATATTTTTTATCATCATGGAACGAGTTTCGTTTTGTTTTGCTGGGCATGTCGAAGAATCGATAGATGAATTCTTGGAGCAATTTAATGCTGTAGCAGTATTGAAAAGATGCACGTCTGCGGAAGAACAATTATTATTATTGCCATCATTTTTAAAAGGCAGTGCTTTATATTATTTCCGGTCAATAAAAAGTAGTTGCCAATCTTTTGAGGAAGTAGTGGCTAAGCTTCGAGAAGAATTTGAAGGGAGCGATTATACGGAGCAGTTTTATAATGCTAAACAAGATCAGAGGAATTTAGCTGAACATTTTTATTTTTTATCTGAGTTAGCTATAAAAGCTAGTATCGTAAAAGACACTATTTTTATCATACAATTTTTTAAAAGTTTAAAACCATTCTACAGAAATAAATTAGCAGCGAATCATTTTGCTAATAAGAAAGAATTACGAGAAACGATTTTGCAATTAGAGAAAATTTATCCGGAAAATAGAGAAGAACAGTTAAATATTCAAAGGAATCCGGCAGCGTTTGTGCCACATAAATTTATAAATAATAACGGAGGTGGAGATCGAAGACCTCTCACTCCATTTTGTTCGCCAATGGGTAGTCCATCTCAAGATCCTCGCCAGAATGTTCCTGAACAAGCTCCATCGACACCGCATAATAGAATAAATAATAGCCATTCTTATAATTTACGTTCCAGGGAACAACAGAATTTTCAATTGCGTCGCCCTTGAGGAAAGCCCAAGGTGACGATGATATTGATGAAGGGTCAGGCTTTCTGCAGATGCATTTGCGTGACTTGGACGTGCGAATGCGAGAGGCATTGAAGATCAACAGGTCAGACCTTTGATAAAATTCAATACTAATTGTGTAGATTTTTTAGCTCTAGTAGATACAGGTGCTACGGTTTCATGCATTAGCCAATCTGCCGCGGATCAGATGAAAGTGATTCGTATGGATGGAGAAATAAAAAATATGAAAGCGGTTAATGGTAACTTATTAAATATTGTGAGGAAGTGTAATATTATGTTTGCATTGGAAGAGTTATTATTTTCACAGAAATTCGTAGTGATCGCTGACCTGGATTGTAAGGTTATTTTAGGGCAAGATTTTTTAAAAAATAATAAAATGTGTGTGGATTTTGTTAATATGTGTGTGTTTTGTTTGAGAGGAAAAATAAATTTTTATAGACCTGTCAATGACAAACAAAAGATGTTTGAAAATGGAAAATTTTCAAAACAAATTATAGGATCGAGAGATATGGAATGTTCGAGATCGATCTTGAAAAAACAAATGAGGTTCGATGAGGCATCATATTTTGTAAGTCGGGAGATAGTCGATGGTATCGATTTTCAGAATTTAAGTAAAAAGGACTATATTTATTTTTCGAATTTATCGGATAAATGCGAATTTTCTATACATATGGAGGATAAGCGATTTGTGATAAATGAGGATTTAAGAGCATTTGAGAAGCAAATATTATCATTATTATTGGAGAAATATATAGATAGATTTTCTTTTTCAAATGACCAGTTAGGAAGATCGGCAATAATTCCCGTGAATATCAGAACAAGTGACGAAGAGCCGATACATTGCCCCCCGTATCGAGTGTCGCCGATTCAGCGCGAGATTATTGATAAACAGGTAGCCGAAATGTTAAAATTAGGTGTTATTATACGTGGAGATTTTGTATAGATTATAGGAGGTTGAATAAGAAGATTAATAAGGACAGTTATCCTATTCCTCGTATAGACGATATCGTTGATAATTTAGCTGGAGCTAAATATTTTGCGGAACTAGATCTCAATTCAGGATATTGGCAGACGGAAATAACGGAGGGAAGACACAAGACTGCATTTGTTACTTCTACAGGGTTATATGAATTTAATGTTTTACCATTTGGATTAGCTACTAGTCAAGCGGTATTCCAGCGTATGATGGATAGAGTTTTGGGTAGCTTACGGTTTAAAGGGGTTATGGTATATGTAGATAATGTGATTGTTTATGGCAAGACTTTTGAGGAATTTGTAGACGTGTTGAAACAGGTTTTTATACGTTTTAGAGAAGCGAACCTGACTTTTAAACCTTCTAAATGTAAATTTGGATTTTGTGAAATAGAGTTATTAGGGTATTTGATTTCGAGACTGGGGATAAAACCGAGTGAAAAGAAGCTTAGTGCAATGCGAGATATTTCAGCTCCCAAGTCCGCGAAGGAGGTAAAACAGTTATTAGGATTGTTTTCTTATTACAGGAAATTTGTATCGGATTTTGCGAAAATAACTCTTCCGCTTAATAAATTATTGAAAAAGGGTATTAAATTGTATTGGAATGGTGAATTACAAAATTCATTTGAAACTATTAAGAAGTCGATGTGTAGTGCGCCGATTTTATCATATTTTTCTAACGATATATCAATCACGACTAGGTTGTATGTCGATGCTTCTAATGAGTCAATTGGTGCTGTTCTTATGCAGGGAATTACAGAGATGAGTCCGATTGCATATGCCTCTAGGAAGTTAACTGATGCTGAGAAGAAATATAATACAACAGAGAAAGAATGTTTAAGTTTAGTTTGGGCGTTAAAATATTTTCGTCATTATGTGTGGGGAGCGTATTTTCAGGTGGTGACAGATCATCGAGCTCTTTGTTGATTGCAGTCGAAAAAGGATTTGAGTGGTAGATTAGCTCGTTGGGCTTTAGCAATTCAAGAATAGAATTTCGATATTGTTCATTGTTCAGGAAAAAATAATGTCGTAGCTGATTTTTTGAGTAGAAATCCTTTAGTCGAAGAAGTGGAACTGAAATTAGAAAACAAGGTAGAATTTAGTGATGATTTAGAAGTTTTTAGAATAAATATAGAATCATTACATGAAGATCAGGTAAATGATGCGTTTTGTTCAAGGTGGTTAACACGTTTAGGTGAACGGATGGAGGTAGGGCGTTGTGGTTTTTTTGTAAGAAATGGGTTTCTATATAAAAATGTGCGAAGAGAAGGTGAGATACGTGATGTTTTGGTTTTACCTAGGAATTTATTTCAAACGATAATGAGGGAATTACACGACGACGCATGGACAGGTGGACATTTAGGTCTTGCGAAAACATTAAAGAGGTTTCGTGCTAGATATTTTATGCAGCATGCGGATAGAGAGGTGGAGCAATATGTAGCTTCATGTTTGCCGTGTCAAGAAAGGAAAGTAGTTAAAAATGTTGCAGAATTGATGCCGATCCGTGTCACAAATATTTTTGAAAAAGTAGGTTTTGATGTGTTAGGACCATTTCCGCGTTCATGGAGGGGTAATCGATTTGTCATTGTGTCGGTAGAGTATGCTTCACGATTTGCAATATGTAAGGCGGTTCCTAGGGTTACTTCGGATGATATTGTAAGATTTTTGAATGAAGAGATATTTTGTAGATTTGGGGATATTAATGAAATTATATCAGATCGAGGGACTGTTTTTACGGCGAGAGTTGTAAAGGAAACAGTAGAGCGTTTTGGGGCTAAGTGTATTCACACAAGTTCTTTTCATCCTCAGAGTAATGGTTTAGGTGAGAGATTAAATAGATTAAATAGAGAGATTTTATTATTGAGTGTAACAGGATAAGGCAATATGCTATTTATCGTGGTGTCCTGATTTGGGTCACATTCACTTCAATAGTAAAATTTAGGATGTTTAGTAAGGTCGGTAAATAATTTGTTGTTAGTTGGTTAGTAGGTCGGGTGTGGTAGTAGTAGTAGGTATTAGTAGTATGGTATGGTTTGGGAAGTATGGTATTGTTAGCATATTGAGGGATTGGTTGTTGTGTGTTGTTAGAGTAACAATTCGGTAGTATATAGTGTTATGATAGTTATGATACCTCTTGCCTTCCGGGCTCTGTGGCGTTCAGACGTCTGTATTTATTTAATAAAATTTAAAAAATATTAAAGTATTAAAAGTACCTCCTAGTGAGTAAGACAAGGAAAGTGGTGAGACAAATATATTTCCTTATTGTGCGTCCCGTGCGGTGACAGACCGGTTACTCCGCCCACTACTTGCATACATGCAACTGCCGTAGTAAACCTACGTGAACTTCACGCACACAACAACGTCTGCGGACTTTGACCTTAGCAGCGACACATCGGCGCCGCGACGGCTACAGCTTCATTTAGGCCTACAGTGATACTTATATTGAATTATTACATTACAATGTCGCTTGCTCGTTCTCCTAACAAGGTTCAGCCGATCTCATCTAATCTTCAGTCCAGTAACTATCATTCAGACCCTAACTTACACACTGAAAATGTTAATTTGGAAGGTTATCATATTACTCAAAGATCTAAGCGCAAAAATCCATACGATTATCAGACAGTTGAAAATGATGTTTCAGCTTTAATTATGCAGTTTAAATCCCAGCAGGATTCTAAACTTGAGATGTTGATGTCCACTATGGCAACTATATTGGAGCAGAACTCTGATATAAAGAAATCAATGGAGTTTATGTCCAGTAAGTATGATGATATGCTCAAAAAGCTGGATAAACTTGAAACTGAAAATTGTAGTTATAAACAAAAAATAAAGTCTCTTGAAACGAAGATTGAGTACCTTGAACGTAACTCCTTATCAACCTCAATTGAGCTGAAAAATATACCGAAATCCGGATATGAGAATCAACAAAAATTGTGTGAACTTGTTAAAAAAATTGGTGATATCACAAATCTCCCGTTACAAAAGTCGGATATTAGAGAAGTTTTTCGTCTCAAGACCAAATCGGAGTCAAACAAGCCAATAAGGGTTGAATTTGTGTCGTCCTTGATGAAGGATCAGTTGTTAACTTCGGTAAGAAAATTCAACAAAGAGAATAGTACTAACAAGCTAAACACCTACCATCTAAACCTTCCTGGAATATCAAAACCTATCTACATATCTGAGGCCCTTACTCCTGGAGCTAAAAAACTTCACTATTTGGCTAGGCAATTTGCCAAAACAAATAATTTTATATATTGCTGGACTGCTTTTGGAAATATATACTTAAGAAAAAAGGATGGCTTCCCTACTATAAAAATTGATAACGAAGAGGATCTTACTAAAATTGTGCTGTGACAGCTATATCATCATTGTGTAAACACTTTTTATATCTTTACTTTATGTACCCTTACTGTAAATATATACAAACATATGTTCTTGCTACAGATTACTGAAGTTGTAGTTTGCATAAATTCTGTAAGGACTCTTATAATTTGCTATGTTGATTTAAAAAACTTACTGAACTATAAAACTTTTTATCTAACCTTTTTTCAAAATGTTTTGTTGCGGGTCATTTGTGTTGGTGTCAGTGGTTGTGGTTTTGATTGTTGTATTTCTACTTATCTGCAGTTGTTTTGTGCCTTAATTGTTAAAAATATTGATTGTTTCATACCAGTTGGAAACAATAGACATGAATATAGATCATATAGTCTAATATTGTCATTTGAAAATATTCCATGCATCGCATGTACCATTTTATTACTTATATACAAGCAAACAATTGTGCTGAATTTGTTGTGGTCTAGGCAGGGAGAGTTGTGCGCCGATAGTTGTTCCTATCATAATAATGCCTCAATTGCTGTTAACTACCAAACACTGAACTTTTTCCCTCTTTATATACTAATTATCGATGTACTATGTGTGTACTACAGATTGCACAACAATATGAAGCTATTTGTGGTATTTACATGTAATTCCACTACTTGTTACTGCCCCTGTACTAATCCTAGTACATTATTAAATAACAAGTATTATTTAAGGGTTAACTTTTTAATAAATGTGTATTTTCCGACATTTGCGACATTAAAGACCTCTGGTACATTTAAATATCTCCTGTTCTTTCTTATAAATATGATATATATTGCTGCACCCTCTAACATTTGTTGTAACACACGATAACATAAAACACTTAGTGAACAGCATAGATGCGGTTTCTGTGTCGGATTCATTTGTTTGCGAACCTGAAAGTTGTCTGTCATACATCAGGAACACATCTAAATGCTTAAGAGTCATAACACAAAATATTAGAAGTATAAATCGTAACTTGCCGAGTTTGCTAACATTATTAACTAGAATGAAGATTGACTATGACATTATTGTGCTGACTGAGTGCTGGCTAACATGTGTTGGAAGCATCCCTATTCTACCAGGTTACAGACACATGGCGACAAACAATAATCGCAGTCAAAATGAGGGTGTGGTAATTTACTACAGTGGTGACCTTCATATTGATTCTGTCACTGAGCCCAGTTTCTTGGATGCTAACTGTTTGATTCTCAAAATTTCTAAGGTGACTGCTATTGTTGCTATATATCGCCCTCCCTCTAATAGAAGTTTAGGTAATTTCTTGGTATCTTTAGATGCTGCACTACAAGACCTGGGCTGTATTGCCAATGTCATGGTGATTGGTGACATGAATATTGACATTTCAGTTAAGCAAACTGATCACCTCAGCTATGATTATCTGAATTTACTGGCATTTCATGGCATCCTAGCGGCACACAATTTTCCCACTAGGGAAAATAGCTGTCTCGACCACATTATGATCAAAACAAAACTACCCTCTACTACTCTAGTTATCCAATCTTCTCTTACAGATCATTTTTCTGTGGCAAATTTCCTTACTTGTAATACCCCTAAACATAATACTGAATCTAATATAACCCGTATAAATTATGAGTCTCTAAACCTAGATCTACAAAACTTTAACTTCAACGACATACTTCTTATCTCCGATGTAAATATAGCAACGAACACTTTTATTAGCTCTCTGACTAAAATCATTGATACAAATTCTGAGACTGTATCTTTAACTAGACGTAAAAAAATTATCAAGCCGTGGATAACTTTAGGTTTACTTAAATGTATGAGAAACCGAGATCGATTATATGTCAAATATAAGAAAGATCCAGATAACGAAATCAACAAAATAACATATCGGCGGTATCGTAATTATTGCAACAACCTTCTTAAAAGGTCAAAACGTGTATATGAATCATCTGAACTTCTGAGGTCTTCCTCTAATCCAGGTAAATTATGGTCAACTATTAAGACTATTACAAACATGAATGTTACCAAGGGATCAGCCTCGGACTTACTGTCCATTGCAAATTCCCCTGAGTTATCAGTTGACAGAGTTAACTTGTATTTTGCTGGTGTTGGCAGAGAACTGGCCGAGAATATCTTAAATAAACATGTAATTGTTGGATTCCATAAATCCCTTCCATCTATTGGCAACTTCCTGGTCTTGCACTGTACAGATGAAGGGGAGGTTAATACATTAATTGATTCACTCAGAACCAATTGCTCGGTAGGTTGGGACCATATATCAGCTAGATTTCTCAAGGAGCACAAACAATTGTTCATTCCCCCAATAACCCATATCTGTAATTTGGCAATGGCAACTGGGGTGTTTCCATTGGCTTTCAAGAAGGCACAAATACAACCTATTCACAAGGGCGGTGACCGAGATAGACCCATAAATTATAGGCCCATATGTATACTCACTGCGCTGTCCAAAATTCTAGAAAAACTCATGAACAACAGACTGGTTAAGTATCTAGAAAGTTACGATCTACTGTCTCCACATCAGTATGGCTTTCGTAAGGGCAAATCGACTTCAGATGCTGTTTTAGAATTAACTGATTATGTGAGCAAGAATTTGGATAACGGGAAGAAGTGTTTAGCCATTTTTCTGAACCTTGCTAAGGCTTTCGATACTGTCTCGATCCCTCTGTTATTATATAAACTTGAGAGGCTTGGTGTAAGAGACGCGCAGTTGGAATTGTTTCGAAGTTATCTAACGGATAGGACGCAATTTGTTAGGGTGGATAATGTGCAGAGCCGTGCCCTCCCTGTTTCCTATGGAGTGCCCCAAGGCAGCATCCTAGGTCCTACTCTCTTTCTTACTTATGTCAATGATTTGTGTAACATGGAGTTTAATGGTAAACTTTTGGCCTATGCAGACGATACTGCTCTCCTCTTTTGTGGGGATAGTTGGGAGGATGTATACAACTCTGCCCAGACGGGGTTTAATAAGGTGACTGATTGGCTGCACAACAATATTCTCACTCTAAACACAGAAAAAACCAAGTATATTAACTTTTCTTTGCGCGTTCCTAAAATTTCATCATCTGCTAACATTGTTGCTCATTCTTGTGTTGTCCCAGTGAATTCCTGTTGTAACTGTCCCTCTATTGACAAAGCATGTTCTGTTAAGTACCTGGGCGTGGTCTTGGATGAGAGACTCAATTTTAAGGAGCACATAAGACTTTTAACCTGTAGGGTCCGTAAGCTTATCTTTGTCTTTAAAACCCTCAGACATGTGGCGGACACAAATATAACTAAAATTGTATATTTTGCACTGTGTCAGTCACTGCTTACGTACTGCATCACAGTGTGGGGTGGTGCTGCTAAAACGCATCTGCTTCCACTGGAGAGAGCTCAAAGAGCAGTTCTCAAGGTTGGGGCATCTCTTCCTTTCCGCTTTCCTACTTTAGAACTGTACAACAGGTACAAAGTGTTAACTGTGCGCCAGCTCTTTATATTGAATACCATACTTAAGAAGCACTCCCAACTAGTGTATAATCCCGCAACTAACATGTTTAGAAGAACTCCTTTACTAATATCTCCATCCATAAGGTTCAGTACAGCATTTGCTCAGCGTCAGTTCTGCTTTCTTGGTTTTCATTTATATAACTTGGCTAATAAAGACATTAATATATATAATTTAAATTATCATAGCTGTAGACGTTTGGTGGTGGAGTGGCTGCAGAACAGAACTTATTGTGAAACAGAGTCACTAATCAGTGTAGTAAAGTAACATAGTTTGTATAATACCTTATAGCAGAGTTTATTTGCAAGCTATTTTCACAAATTTCACATTTCTTTGTTAATCTAACCATATATGTAACCTAGTTTTCGTAATCATTAGTAAACATTATTTAATCTATGTCATTAGCTTATATGTATGACTTCGTATGGCAGACCGGAGAGGGAGCCTGATGGCCTGAGATACAGGCTTTTTGTCCTACTACAGGCACCAGCTCTCACCTAGTAAATACTTTTAAGTGTCATTGTATAAGTTTTAATTGATGTGAGAGAAATAAATTTATTTTTATTTATTTATTTTATTTATTAATTAGTTGATTTGTGGGATAGGTTAATATTTTTCTCACGATAAGCAATTTCTAATGCGGAGTAAATCGGTTATTCCCATAAGTATTCGGAATTTCTTATTAAGTCATGGGGTAATTGTATATCGCGATGAATCTGAAAGTGGTATAAGGGGCTGTATTTTTGGGATTATGTTTCGGGCCTTATACTTGAGTCTCTTGAGTTATTTGAGAATTTTAAGGATTTGGTATGGAATATTGTTACGAGCTAGGGTTCGAAGAGATTTAAAATACCGATTAAATAAACAAACTTTACTTCAACACCACAAAAATACAGTTACATAAATGAAAACACTAAAATAACACTTAGTCGCACTAAATTCCACTTCACTGTTTCGCTTTGATCGCTCTTATTCGCACTGTGTTCCTTGCGGCAATGATCCTCTGTTTATATTGCCCACCGAACATTCGAGAAACGCCGAGATTGTTGTACAAAGTTGTAGACGCGGCTCGATGCGACTCGGCGCCAAATACCTACACACAGACCGCGCCCGATTTTGGTACCTATGGCTAGGCACATACGGTCCATTTTCGTTTGTACTTGATTCTCTCTGGATGTTTCTAGAGACGTCTATCGACCTTGATGTGTTTAGGTATTTATTTGTGCGATTTAAGTACCTATTCGTTACACTGCCCCCCGCTTAGACTTGCTCGTCCCGAGCAATATTCGAGCCTTTGTAAGGAGCCAGTCGATCAATATGGACAACCTTTAACTGTCCACGCGGGCATCGTTGGATCCGATAGGTCACGTCATTGATCCTCGTGATGACCTTATACGGGCCTTCCCAGCGGTTCTGCAGCTTGGGAGATTTGCCTTTTCGGCGTTTCGGGTTGTGCAGCCACACCAACGATCCCTCGTCAAAACCGTTACTATTGAAGTTTCTATCGTACCTGGTCTTCATCTTTGTACTGGCCACAAGACTGCTCTGACGAATCTGGTCATGTATGTCGCACATCTTGTTTTTCAGGTTCGATACGTAGTCACTTACAGGTTGCGGCGCATCCGGAGGTCCGCCGGTCAGGAGATCAACTGGTAGTCGGAGTTCTCTCCCAAAGTTGGCATAAGCAGGAGTCACCTTTATGCTTTCATGCTCTGCGGATCGATATGAGAGCAAGAACAAGGGAATATATCGGTCCCAGTCCCTCTGGTGATCCTTAACCAGTTTCGCTAAATGAGTCTCCAAAGTGCGGTTGAACCTTTCAACCATTCCGTCGGACTGTGGGTGATACGCCGTAGTCCTCGTTTTATTTATTCCCAGGAGACGGCATACTTCCTGGAACAACTGCGACTCAAAGTTACGCCCTTGATCAGAATGTATCTCCAATGGTAGCCCGAACCTGCAGAATACTTCGTTGACCAACTTAGTCGCCACTGTTGTCGCTTCCTGGTTGGGAATTGCGAAGACCTCCGGCCACTTCGTGAAGTAGTCCATCACGACCATAAAGTACTTGTTCCCATCTTCAGTGGCCGGGAACGGTCCAGCAACGTCCACCGCAATTCGTTCCCATGGAGCGCCAACATTGTACAGCTGCATACGTCCCCTCGTACGTGTCGTAGGTCCCTTCACGGCCGCACATACTGTGCACTTGCGATACCAATCCTCGACATCTTGCCGGCAATGAACCCAATAAAATCGTTTCCTGATTTTCGCCAGGGTTCGATTCATGCTCAGATGTCCTCCCGAGGATCCAT
This sequence comes from Nemapogon koenigi, assembly GCA_963924495.1. Lineage (NCBI taxonomy): Eukaryota > Metazoa > Arthropoda > Insecta > Lepidoptera > Tineidae > Nemapogon > Nemapogon koenigi. The sequence goes on along the minus strand of OZ004629.1, from coordinate 16,400,985 downwards.
CGTGCACGGACTCAAGCACTGCGCGCACCTTTGACCTAGGCACGACCAGCTGCATCAATGTCTCCTGTCCACTTGGCGACTCCCACTTGCGGTACAGCAACCCGTTGTGCAGCACTAGACTTTCCCACTGAGCCCAGTAGCTTTTCGTGGTGGAACTCATTGCTGATACAACATTCCAGCCGGGCCTTGGAACATTCTGCGTCTTCCATTCCATTATCGGCGCCAAGTTGTTATCCTTGAGTTGCTCGTCTCTCGTCCTCTCGTTCGCCCATTCGTCACTAAGGTTGTTAGTCGTAATCACTTTGATGACAGAATCACCGATTTCACGCCTCGAGCAGTGTTTACAATCTTCAGGGCACGGCCTGCGTGACAGTGCGTCAGCGTTGCCATGCATCCGTCCTCGTCGATGTTCGATCGTGAAATCGAATTCTTGTAACTGCTCGATCCACCGAGCGACTTGTCCTTCAGGATCCTTGAATTGAAGTAACCATTTCAACGCCGCATGGTCTGTCCGTAGCTTGAACTTCCTTCCGATGAGATACTTGTTGAAGTGTCGTACTGTCTTCACTACGGCCAGAAGTTCGCGTCTGGTTACACAGTAGTTCCTTTCTGGTTTTGACAGAGCCTTGCTGAAATACGCTATCACAACTTCCTTGTCCCCCTTCCGTTGTGACAGCACACCTCCAATGGCGATGTTGCTTGCGTCTGTGTCCACCACAAACTCGCCGACTTGGTCCGGGTAGCCCAATACAGGTGTTTCACACAGTCGTTCTTTCAGTTCCTGGAACGACTTCTCACAGTCCTCAGTCCACTGAAACGAACGCTTGTCCTCCGTCAGTCGATGTAGGGGCTTGGCTACTCCCGCGAAGTCGTATACGAAGCGGCGGTAGTATGAGCACAGACCAAGAAACGCCCGAACATCTGTTTTGTTCCGTGGGGTGGGCCATTCTCGTACAGCTACTGTCTTTACAGGGTCGGTTTCTACGCCATCCTTTGTAATTACATGCCCGAGGTAATTTACACGTTTCTTGAAGAAGCTACACTTCTTGGCATGCAATTTCAGGTTCGCGAGCTTCAACTTGGCAAACACTCTTTCTAAATTCCCCAGGTGCTCGTTGAAGTCGCGTCCCATGATGATGACGTCGTCCAGGTAGACTAGGCAAGCTTTTCCAACGAGATCCGCAAGCACAACTTCCATCAGCCTTTCGAACGTAGCGGGAGCATTGCATAACCCGAAAGGCATGACGTTGAACTGCCACAGTCCATTTCCGGTCGAGAAAGCAGTCTTTTCCTTGTCCTTGGGATCGATCTCCACTTGCCAGTATCCACTCTTCAAATCCAGTGTTGAGAACCACTGGTTCCCACTCAACTTGTCCAAGGTGTCGTCAATCCGGGGTAGAGGGTAGCTGTCCTTTCTGGTTACGTCGTTCAGTCGACGATAATCCACACAGAAGCGAGTGCTGCCATCCTTCTTCTTAACTAGCACAACCGGAGAACACCATGGGCTCAAAGAAGGTTCGATGACATTAGCCTTCTTCATGTCTTCCAGCATGCACTGTACTTCTGCTTCTCTTCCTACTGGAATTCGTCGAGCACGTTGACGTATAGGTAACTCGTTGCCTGTGTTGATGGTGTGTTTCACCAATGACGTCCTGCCGAGATGCCCATCTCTATCACTAAAGATGTCAATGTAACGAGTGAGCATCTCCTTCGCTCGTTTGTACTCGGAGATTGACAAGTCCTTCTTCGAAATGTCGACGAATTCCAAGGGGTTTGCACTGTTATTTTTCATCGCCGACAGCTTCCCCTGGGTGCAGCTCCGCATCCAATTCGCCTCGTCGCACTTCGCCACGACTTGATCCTTATTGAGAGTGACAGGAGCGCCATTGAAGTTGGTCACCCTTACTACAGCTCGTCCACTCTGGCTGTTTACTAAAGTTGGAGTGAGTAACCAGCCTTTATGTTTAGAACGTTCCAGGTGGTCGATGATAGAGCACCTCGTATTGGAGGGGTCCCCATTAGTTGGTAACTCCACATCGACAAGCGTTTCCGAATATGGGTTCAGCTTGACGCCCTTGGCACAGCGCACATAGCCAGCATAACCACCTTTCAAAAATACCTGTTCCTGGCCGCACTGCAGTACACCGTTGCGCAAGTTATGCCAAACTGGAACCGCTTCATAAAGTCGAGTCCGAGAATGCAGTCGTCTATAATGTCGGCCACGATGACGGTGTGTGGGTACTCCCCGTCACCCACCTTGAGTTTCACCGGCAGCTCGTCGTATGCGGGTATAGGCTGACCGGTTGCCGTGAAGAGTTTCAGACAGGAAGATGGACGTCTGGTTCTGCTCGTAGATCGTCCCAACAACTGAGGTCTTACAACCGTGCGCGTTGCTCCTGTGTCGATCGTCATCTCACATGGCGTCCCGTTGACTTTGCCGGCGATCACCAGACTGTTCCCGTCGAAGACTTGTCGGATGGTAAGTTTTGGGGCTGTGTCACGATCAGCCAGTACCCGCCCCGCGGCTCTGGCTGTTACTCGTTTCCCGGAAGCTCCGTAGTTACTGCACGGACATCAGCTCCGACGTCCCGTTTCGGCACTCGTTGATCCGTGCCTTGTCGTTTAAGCGCCGGGCAGCTTGCTTTAAGGTGCCCCAGCTTGTGGCAGTAGAAGCAGCGGGGTAAGTAGCTACGCCTCTCTGCTACAGGTGTCGTTGTTGGAGTAGCCTCCTCCGCCACTTGTCGCAATCGTTGAGAACGAGGCTCCTGTCTCACGGCTTCCACCTCTAGAGCATGGGCGAGTGCATCTTTCAGGGCGGTGTGGTGGCCCAGTCGAACTGCAGCTCTGACCTCCATGCTGCGGATGCCGTCGATGAATGCTTGAACGAGGTTCGCAGCAATGAACTCTTGTCCGGCAGATGGGTACGCCTTCCTCACGATCTTCTCGATCTCCAGAGCCCATTGTTGCAGATTCTCACCAGCATGTTGCGTCCTGTCCCTCAGCTGCGCTCGGTAGACGTGCTCCAGGTGTTTGTCGCCGTACCTGGAGTCCATTGCCTCGATCAGGTTCCCGTACGTGGTGCAGCTGTCTGGAGAGGCTTCCAGAACCGACAGTGCACGACCCCTTAAAGCCACTGTCAAGGCGGTCAGAGATTGCTCGTCTGTCCAGCCGTTGGCAGAGGCGACCGTTTGGAACTGCAATTTGTACGCTGTCCAGGACGTAGTCCCGTCGTACGGCGGCACCTTGACTCGAGGGCCGGAGACGACGACGCCTCCAGAAACAGGAGCGGTCAGCTTCAGTTTCCTTACTTCATTCTGGAGCCCCTTGCATTGGCTGTCAAGTCGTGCCTCCAACTCTCCGTAGCGGTCGTCAAGTCTTGCATCCAGTTCTCTGCTCATCCTAGTCTGTATTTCCTTGCAATGCTGTTGGAGGTCTTCATAACGAATGTCGAGGTCTTCGATTCTCTCCTCGTGCATGTCTGTAACCCTCTGTAGCTGCTTCACCTCCATAGTCACCTTTCCCAGTGACTCTGAAAGCAGCTCCTTAAGGTTAGCAGACTGCTCCTTTAACAGCCGGCAAGTCTGCTCTTCCCGAAGTCTGGCCTCCTCCTCTTGTCGTCGGGCCTGCTCCTCCTGACGTCGGGCCTGCTCCTCCTGACGTCGGGCCTGCTCCTCCTGACGTCGGGCCTGCTCCTCCTGACGTCGGGCCTGTTCCTCAAATAGGTGTCGAGTCTGCTCCTCCTGACGTCTGGCCTCCTCCTCCTGTCGTCTGGCCTGCTCCTCTTGACGCCGGGCCTGCTCCTCCTGACGCCGGGCCTGCTCCTCTTGACGCCTGGCCTGCTCCTCCAATAGCTGCCGAGTCTGCTCCTCCCGAAGTCTGGCCTCCTTCTCTTGTCGTCTGGCCTGCTCCTCCTGACGTCGGGCCTGCTCCACCATCAGCCGAAACAGCATCCCCATATCGAATGCCTGAGGAGCACCCGCAGAACCCGCAGCACCCGTATCAACTCCAGCAGCAGCTCCAGCACCAACAGCAGCAGTCCCAGCAGCACCAGCAGCGGCTCCAGCAGCAGCTCCGGCACCACCAGCAGCATTCCCAGCAGCACCAGCAGCGGCTCCAGCAGCAGCAGCCTCGTCGACCTCCTCGCCGTGATGTCCAGCAGTAGTTTGTCGTGTTTTGGGTCGCCGTGATGACGACGAGTCACGTGGTGTAATCGGCATTTTTGAATCCCACACTCCTGACACCAATTTGTTACGAGCTAGGGTTCGAAGAGATTTAAAATACCGATTAAATAAACAAACTTTACTTCAACACCACAAAAATACAGTTACATAAATGAAAACACTAAAATAACACTTAGTCGCACTAAATTCCACTTCACTGTTTCGCTTTGATCGCTCTTATTCGCACTGTGTTCCTTGCGGCAATGATCCTCTGTTTATATTGCCCACCGAACATTCGAGAAACGCCGAGATTGTTGTACAAAGTTGTAGACGCGGCTCGATGCGACTCGGCGCCAAATACCTACACACAGACCGCGCCCGATTTTGGTACCTATGGCTAGGCACATACGGTCCATTTTCGTTTGTACTTGATTCTCTCTGGATGTTTCTAGAGACGTCTATCGACCTTGATGTGTTTAGGTATTTATTTGTGCGATTTAAGTACCTATTCGTTACAATATTTCTCCTGTTTATATTGTTAATTATGTCTGCATTTTGATTTGTTGTTATTTTTTATTTTTTGCCCTCATGATAGTATTAATGTTTTTATTCAATGGAAATAAGACGCATTGTGCCGATTTTAATCTTTTAATTGTAAAAGTCATGTTGATTATTTAAATAATGAATGATTACAGACTGACTAAATAATTTTTGCCTGGTTTTATATTTAGTAAGTTCTTCGAATGTTAATTATTCGAAAAGCTAAATCCTAGTAGGATTCTGGCTGAGTCATTCATAACTGTAATGATTTTTCCAGGTTTAGGTAGGGTTGTCTCTACTGGTGTAATTAGAAAAAATTTTTTTTTTATATAAAAAAAAAATTTTTTTTTCACAGGAAGGGAAGATTGTAAAGAGGTTGTTTGCCTTAGGTTAGAAAATATGTAAACTCCTTTATAAATTCAAATATATGAATATAATATTAAGAAAACAACTAAGACAGAGACAGTTCGTGTTTTGGTCAAGATAGACAGACATGCAATCTCTATTAGAAAAATAAATATGTTATATAATATATAAACAAACATAAAGAAAATACAATAAATAATTATTATGAAATATCCTGTGTATTATTGAAGGCAAGATCCCGAGGACCGACGTTACAGTACTATAAATTATAATAATATAATGGTAGTGCATGTGTCCACTGTATCGGATATCAAAGTACAAAAGACGTGCTAAGAGGCTTTTCCGTTTGTTACTGACACCGAGGCATACACCTCTATACTATGCATAAGCCTCTATACTACATCATATATTGAATTTCTCTGGAAACAATACCCATTTTGTTGAGTGTGAATTGTTGCGGAAAATTAATTCTATTGCTAACTAGGCCTATGGATCGACGGGTTTTATTTAGCATAGAGATAGTTTAAGACCCGGAGTGTGACATATGCTAATTTTATTCAGGAATCCTTTCGGGATACATTCTAATGTCGCATTTCAAAAATATCGATGGGCAAAACCGGGATCGAAAACTAGTATTTTATAAGACATAAATATAAATGAAAGGTCCGTTTTGTAAGAGATTCTGATCAGATAATAAAGCGTATATACGTGTCCTATAGACTTTGACGCTGTACGAGTACTTGACATGCAAACTTTAAATCGCGATAATGATACATAATGTTTACATTTCTTATTTTTCAGACCCGGGACCCGGGAACATTTTTTTTTGTATTCCCGAGAAATTTGTTTTTATTATAAACTAGCTAACCGCCCAGAGCTTCCCCAGTAGAAATCTTCGAATTATAAAATGAAGGTTTCCCTATTTTCCCTTATTTGAATCTAGATAATTAGTACCTACATTTATATAATAAATAAATTTGATGAGCAAAAATGAGAAAACTCCATTCAAATTTTGCCACCCCCTTATTCCTCTGGGGTTGAATTTTGAAAAACGACGAAATATGTGTTTATTTATTTTTATTGTAGAACATTGACAAATGTTTTATTATTAAGTGCAGCAACAGGCTTGCCACCTGTTCTGTTGAATATGGACATCTGGCAAAAAGTGGACACTGTTACTACTCTCTGGCCACACCGCAAGGTATAAAAGCCGTGAAGGTGTGTGTGTATTAATTTCCCCCCATACAATCTTTAATACCCTTAAATGTTTACCTACTTATAGACACAAGTAGATATATAAAATAAAATAAAGATAAAAAATATAAAATACCCCTAAAATCCTCAATATATTTGTTGGAAACTAAATATTGTCCCCGGGACCCGATACATTTCCGAAACAATTTTACTGGGATCAGGTTCGATAGGTACGGGTACGGTACGGGTAATCCTAACAGGAAACTATATCTCTGTGTTCTATGGGTAAAAGGTTAATCAACTAAACCAATTTTCATATCGGCCTTCGTCGGTGAAGGAGAAAGGTTCGCTCACTTCTCCTTGGATTTTGTTTCTTTATTTGTGCATTCTCTGCCGAATAAAAGATATAAATAAATCGTGAAAATCGGTTTACAATTGACTGAGATATTTTAAATTCAATATACATAAAAATATTCGCGGCGAATTGATTACCTGTACCTTTTGTCGGTTGAAATTGGTTGCTATAAGGGTACTACTAAAAGATTTAAACTTTTGTATCAAATATCTATATTTCTTTTAAACAAACAATCTAATACTTATAAATTAATAAGATATCTGAATACATTTGTTTAGAAGAACCTAGACACAAGGGTAAAATGTTGTGTTATCAGGGTGCTACTTATTGACAACTGTCACAAATGACTTCTTTTTTTTTTTTCTTAAATTTATGTGAGGCCAAATAATTACCATGCTACACACTCCCCCTAGAGTTCATAAGAGCGTCGCGCTCATGAATTCTGACACTTTGGGGTTGGTTTAATTACACGTCCCCGTCTAGTCGTGACAATAGGGGCTTGGAACGTAGATTCTGGTATAGATGATGTTGCAGTTACCGGAGATCTACGTGGACGTCCTCTTTTGCGGACGGGATTAAGAGGTTCAACAATTTCGTTATTTCGTGGACGATATGGCGTAAGGTCCTGACTATGATATTTTCCTACAATGTGGGATCTATCGTTTACTGATGACAAGTGATAGGTGGTAGGACTGACTATCTTAGCAATAATATAAGGACCATCCCTACGAGGGGTAAATTTGGATGAGATACCCTTATCAGTACTACTTAAAATGTGAGACTTGAGCAGTACCTGATCACCTACTTGGTACGAAGGGTGGGGACGTCTAAATTTATCGGCATATTCCTTTCGCTTGTCTTGCTCAGAAAAAAATATCTCTTTTGCGTTAGAAATATTAGAAATAAGATCTTTTAGATATGGGGTAATTTGTGGAAGAACATTTTCAGATTCCACGACAGCTCTTAAATCATGAGTAGCGGAAACAGGAGATCGTAACTCCCGACCGAAAGTTAAATAGGCGGGTGAACATTGCGTAGCCTGAGTTACCGCAGAATTCATTGCAAATCGAATAGACGACAAAACTTTGGGCCATTGATTATGATGAGCCTCAAGGGCGAGTCCAAGCTGAGTCTTAAGATCCCTGTTTTTTCTCTCCGCGGGATTTGCTTCGGGATGATAAAGAGGAGTAAGTTCTTGTTTTATGCCAAAAGTATGCATTACCTGTTGCATAACTTCAGCGACAAATTGTACTCCATTATCCGATATTACTTTTCGAGGGAAACCATATCGTAAAAATATTTCATTAATTAAAGTTTGGGCCGTGGCTTCAGCAGTAGCAATGTTCATAGCAAACAGTTCAACCCATTTGCTAGTAAGATCCTCAACCAGAAGGATCCATCGCTCACCTGCATCACCTTCGGGTAACGGTCCAAACAGATCCACTGCTAGTATCTCAAATCTTTGTGAAGGTACAGGAGTTTGGAGTAGTCCTGCAGGCTTTTCGTTATTGGGTTTAAATCTCTGACAATCGAGACAAGTTCGCACATAATTAGTAATATACTTTCTCATACCAGGGAAATAGAAAGTTTGTGAAACCCTTCGAAAGGTTCGTTCAACCCCATGATGTCCAGCTGTGGGTGAATCATGCAACTCTTTCATAATTTGTTCTCTCATTGACACGGGTAAAACGAGTTGAGGCTCCTCGGAGTCTGAATCGGGATTGAAATGATATAGAACCCCCTGAGACATATAATACCCACGTTCGGTCCAACGGGTATTAGAGGGTGATTCACGGGTTTCAAAATCTGAGATTATTTTTTTTATGTCGGGATCGTCAAATTGTGCTAAACGAAGTTCTTGTGCAGAGAATCGAGGAACTTCGATAGACACGGAACATACACCACAACTTTCTGTGGTACTAGTGTCACACACAGGACGACTGAGGGTGTCCGCGATAACATTCATTTTTCCAGGAGTATATTGAAATGATAAATCATAAGATTGTAATTTGAGTGCCCACCTGGCAAGACGTCCCGTTGGCGACTTTAGAGTAAATATCCACTTAAGTGGCTGATGATCGCTACCTATGATGACCTTAGATCCTTCAACGTACCCTTTGAATTTTTCCAGCGCCCAGACGACAGCAAGAGCTTCCCGCTCAGTCGTTGAGTAATTCCGCTCAGCATTGGTTAACAGCCTGCTGGCATACTCAATCGGACGTTGGTCGGATTCACTAGGACCCTGAAGAAGAACTGCTCCTAAGGCATAACTACTAGCGTCGGTCCTAATAATAAAAGGTTCATCATAGTCAGCTTGACGAAGAATGGGAGCTGTAACTAGTTTGTGTTTCAGATCTTGATAAGCTTGCGCTTGAATCTGGCCCCATACCCAAGGTTGATTCTTACGGGTTAGATTCGTCAGTGGCTGTGCGATTTTAGAAAACTCAGGTATAAATTTTCTGAACCATGAGCAAGTTTGCAGAAAAGTTCTTAAATGAGATAAATTAGTTGGTTCTTTCATCTCAACTACTGCATTTACTTTTTGTGGATCGGGCTCTATACCGTTTATTGAAATAATATGACCAACATATTTGACACTTTCTCTGGCAAATACGCACTTATCGCGGTTGGCATGTAAATTGAATAGCTTAAGACGTTCAAAAACGTTACGGAGGTCTTCAATATGTTTATTAAAAGTCTCCGAGATTATTATACAATCGTCAAGATACACTAAGATGACAATGTCCTTTAGACCTGATCGAAACCGGTCCATGAGACGTTGGAAAGTGGCCGGAGCATTTTTGAGACCAAACGGCATTCGTATGAAGCGATAAATACCACATAGGGATACAAAAGCCGTTTTGTCTCGATCTCCCTCTGCTACTTCAACTTGCCAGTATCCTGACTTAAGGTCGATCGTACTCATGTACTTATAACGTTTCGTTGAGTGCAACAGATCATCAATAACTGGTAAAGGGTATTTGTCAGTTTTTGTAACTGAATTAAGGCGTCTATAGTCAACGCAAAAGCGTGTAGTTCCATCTTTTTTTGGAACTAAGACTATAGGAGAACCCCAAGCGGATTCGCATTCCTCGATTATACCTTCGGACAACATTTTATTTATTTCAATTTTTGCGAGTTCTTTTTTTGGTGGTGGTAGTCGATATGGAGGAGAGAAAATAGGTTCATGGTCTCCTGTATCGATGTGGTGCTGGGCAAAAGAGGTAGGGGCTCCCCCTGGCTGGAAGATCTCTTTGTGATCCTTGAGTAGTGAAACCAGGCGTGACCTTTCGGTATCATCGAGAAGTGAACCCTCATCACTACGTAAAACCTCATTTGCAGCACATGAAATAATAGTGGTTGACGGTTCGAACTGCATGTCGAAAACCTTTGTTGGTTCATCAGCGAACATCCACTTATTATTGGAAAAATCACAGATAAGTCCTACGGATTTTATAAAATCCATGCCGAGCAAACTTTCGTTATCATTATCGCCGGGTAGTATGACAAACTCTATTGGGATATGTCGACCTACCAAAGTCACAATGGTATCAGTTACCAATGCATTAACCTTATTAATGTGACCATCGGCTAGTTTAATGCTCATAGGAACTTTCTTAAAGATTTGATTTTTATTACATTTTAATACTTTATACAAAGAACGACTGGCAATACTTTGCTTCGCAGCGGTATCCAGTAATGCGCGACCCTGTACACCATTAATTCCAATATTAAGTATTGGTCTACTGTTGTTAACCTGAGTGTCTAAAGAATAAAAGGTAGTAGTATCCTTATTACAACGCGGACAGTTAGATTTAACATACCCAGGAGAACCACAGCCGTAACACGAAAATTTAGATTCACTTGTTTTAGGAATATCGGCTGTTGAAGTAGTGGGCGTGGGGTTGCTAATTGTTTTGGCGACGGAAGATTTGTTAGCTAATTTAGCACAAGAATCACGAACGTGACCGTGATTTTTACAATAGACACAAAATTTATTATTATGATTATTAGAAACTTTCTTATCCTCAATACCAGAAGCTACGTTCCTAACAATTTGATTACAAGATTTATTATTAATTACAGATTTAGGTACAAAATTAACGGATCGAGGTAACACGATGCTTTCTTTCGTGGAGTCTTCAATACTACGAGCTTTATTGAGAAGCTCCTTAAAAGTGGTAAACTCTTCTCTTCGTAACCGCTGACGAATACGATGATGGAGAAGGCCAAAAACCATGTCGAGTTCTACTTTCTCGCATATATCTCCACGTGGAAGTTTGGACAAAAGAGCGCGTGCTTTGGTGACAAAGACGTCACAGTTTTCGTGCGTTTGTTCTGTTGAAAAAAGGTCTCTGTATAAACGGTGAGGCGGCCGGCGATCTCCAAAAGCGCTTCTGAGATTTGCTGTAACTTCGTCCCACGAAGTGACTTGGTGTTTGATTCCCTGCCACCAAGTTGCAGCAGTATGTGATAGTAACATTGAAAAACCTTTAATGGCGTTGGGTTCGGAGACGTTGGCGCAGTCTTTGTAGGACTCGACTGCGTCAATGAATCCCTCGACGGATTCATCGGCGTTGCCACTAAAATTTGTTTTGCATTTCGCAAAATTTCCTGTTTGGTTTGACAGGTCAAACGTGTGTGTCGGCGTTGAGGTATGTCGACCCACAACGCTTTCTAATAATTCTTTAAAAGCTTCAGTTTGAGAACGTTGCAAGGTCGTGATAAGAGACGCGACAGCACCCTGAGATAACATAGTATCATTGGAAGCCATTTCTTCTAAAGGCGCATCGGACTGACGTCGACGATTGCGTGGCATTGTTGTGTTTCGAAGCTATGTGCAGTGTGCACTAACCAAAATGTCCAATTTATACAAAGATCATTAACAACAATAAAAAAGAGTTCGTATAGCCACATAAAATCACGTAAATAAAATGTCCGAAAAATATGGTGTAAACACGATATAACTGTTCATGAATAAAAAAAATTGTGTAAACTGGCTATAAGGAACGAGTTGAAACACACACTGACTTTAAAACTTTAGGTATGTCATTTACGTGGATGGATAACACTTCACTAAAGTTTATGATGTTTAATAGGTTAAGATATACGTACGTTTAAGTCTCGGATCAAACCTGAGACAGTGTCGACTCGACATGAGTGAGCGAGTTCCAAGCATCGAGACCCGATGTAACAACCAGTAACTGTTGTATTGAAGGAACTAGACACATTGAACACTAAAAGTTATTTTATAGATTATTTATCACTGAAAGTTTTGTTTGTAAGTTTATTGTTGTTCGGCAACACGTTGGGCGATCACTTATAAGGGTACTACTAAAAGATTTAAACTTTTGTATCAAATATCTATATTTCTTTTAAACAAACAATCTAATACTTATAAATTAATAAGATATCTGAATACATTTGTTTAGAAGAACCTAGACACAAGGGTAAAATGTTGTGTTATCAGGGTGCTACTTATTGACAACTGTCACAAATGACTTCTTTTTTTTTTCTTAAATTTATGTGAGGCCAAATAATTACCATGCTACATTGCGGTTTTAGGTCCTGTTAAGCATTTTTGTAATTTTTCTATGAAAGCAAAATGAATTTAAAATTACCATCTACTATCAAAGAGATTTAATTTATTTAGAGAATTTTAGTTATGCCTTTGGGACACATAAATATTTTCATTATGATTTGATTTTGATTTTGATTTTAATCCAAACTTCAATTTCAGATAACTTGTGATTGTTATTCTTCTTCTTTTCATATATGACAACAGTGCTGACTAATCGTTGTAGTTCTGCCAATGTCCAGTGTTTAATCTTGATAAATCGGTAGCTAAGATTATCCCGCCGACTGCGATATGTCTTCCTTGTGATTGTTATTGCTTTTGGAGGTATAACAAGTATTTTTAATGTGGCATGAAATAAAAAAACTATTGAGTTTGAATAATGCAGCTTCATAACAGTAATTTTGAAATCGGTTTAGTAATCAAGTTTAATTCTTACAGAAAAAAAAATCACGCGCGTTATTTAGTTATAATAAAGACAAACGAAAAAATAACGAGCCTCCGGTTTTAGTTTCAAATATTTGTAGATAAATCTTACAGAATTCTAATCAAAAAAATATAATATGGAAATAAATTTTTAAATCGATCCAATTATTACAAACAAACTTAAGATTGAAAAACTTGTCAGAACAAAATAAAGTTTTATAAAGGAAAACCGGCTAAGAGCGAGTCGGGCTCGCACAATTAGGGTTCCGTACTAATGACACAGTGGGAAGAGCTTAGTAGAAACATTCCATGGTTTTACTATAGGTGCTGGCCGCTGGTCTGCCGTAATTACAGTTTACACGTAATTAATAAACTAGCTCTTAAACTGGGTTTAACATGATAGGTTTAGCACTAATTTATTTATGAGAATTAATACTATTTTTATAATGAGATGAGATGATTTAAATATAAGATTCTCAACACTTAAATTAAATTAAGATTAATAGTTACAAAAAACACAAATTATAAAAACAACAATATAACAAAATAGTAGACATGGAATTATTGGTTAAATAAAGTAAAGTAAGATAAACACAAAGACGAGAGAGAGAGCAATGGAAAATGTATAAAGTAACTGTTTAAAGTAAGAGATTCGTATATATTGATATAATAAATATACACTATGTTGCAAAAAAAACGAGCACTTAAGAGCACCAATGTTATGTGGCATGGCAGCTTGGAATTACACGTTCTAAAGTTTAAAGGATTTGGAAGAGGTTCCAAAAGACTGATTCTCTCTGTAGAAGGCCTGGTTCTGACAGAAAAATATGTACGGAGCAGAGGGATGATCGATCTCTTGTCAGTCAAGCTCTTAGAAATCGACGAAAATCTTACAATTATCTTAAAAACCCACCTACAAGAAGTGAGATTGGTGAGAGTTAGCAAATGGACTGTACGGAGGAGACTTATCGAAGCAGGCATACATTCTCACAGACCCGCTAGAGGACCAAAATTACTCCGTGGGCATCGCGCAGCAATACTAAGTTTTGGGCAAAATTTGTTACTATGGACAATGGAGGATTGGGGTAGGGTTCTGTTTTCTGATGAGGCCCGTATATGTCTACATGGTGAAGACAGACATCGGAGAGTACTGAGAAGACAAGGTGAACGTTGTGCCGACGTGTGCTTTGAAGAGGTAACACCATGCGGTGGAGGGTCCTTAATGCTCTGGGCAGGAATAACTTCTGAAGCTCGTACGGAGTTAGTTTTTTGCCAAATGGTCCCATTAATGCACATTGCTATATCTCAGAAATTCTCGTTGCACATGTGCAACCTGCATTGGTTGTTATGGGAGACAGGTCCATTTTTATGGATGATAATGCTCGTCCTCATCGTGCCGTTGCAGTATCCGCCCATATGAAGGAGGTTAGGATTCCTCGATTGGATTGGCCAGCGAGGAGTCCCGACCTTAACCCTATAGAGCATCTATGGGACGTACTAAAACGCCGGGTTTGAGCTGGAACTCCAGCTCCACAAAATCTGACAGAGTTAAAAACTGTGATTCAGGCTGAATGGGAACTGATACCACAAGATATCATAAGAAACCTGATCGGGAGTATGAGAAAAAGAATTGCAGCTGCAATAACTGCAAGAGGTGGACATACTCGATATTGATTTTGGTGTAGGTTCATTTAAAAAAAATATTTGTTTTAATTTTTTTATTCAATTTACCTCATATTTCTACTTGTGATAATTAAAAAATGTAGAAATTTGATTATAATATGTTGAAACATCATAAAAAATAATTATTGAACCATTATTAACTTCAAAATATAATAATAACCAATAAAGTTTTAAGTGCTCGTTTTTTTTGCAACATAGTGTATTTATATACTCTCATATATTAAAATTCGAATTATAAACTTCAAAACGAATTTATATTGACAAACTTTACAAACACAATACTGAAATAAAATTAAAAAATCACTTTATAACACTATTTCTCTAACAAAATAATGTTATAAAGTAATTTTTTTACCATTACGATACAGGTTTATCCAAAAAGTTTATATCACCAACAAGGTTCCGTCAATTATTTTTATTGTTATAGCATTACAAAAAAGTTTTCATTCCAATGTTTACTTGTCTATGACAGCGGCCGCTTTGACGCATGCGCGGTGATGTGCTAGGTTTTGGCACCATTCATTGAATTAATTGAATATGTTTTGTTGTAGTTACTGAATTTTGTGGATATTTTATTTAGTAGGTCGAATCCCAATGTACGAGAGTAGATAAAGTAGTGTATGAAACTGCATATAACTAGGTATTAAAACAGCGGCTCGGTTCTTAAACGCACACTCGTGTTTTAATACCCCTCATTATACAACACTTTCAAAAACTACTATTATTGATGAACATACCTTACCTATATAGCACAGATTGACTATAACTAATAGAGAACTAGTATAAATGTCAATATCTGGAGGAGGCCTTCACCTGCGAAGGGTTCTTATCTAACATACTTTTTATAAACATAAAACTTGTATATTTTTTACTTGTGTATAAGAAATAAAAAGATATTAAATTTTTTTATTTGTAATATATTTTTTGAGAAACTATTCCTCCCCACAGTCGGTCGGTCCCTCGTTACTGATGATCGTGGCTCCGACTCAACAGTTTCTCGTCAGCTATCTTCCTCCATCCGCTGCGTCCTCTAAAGGGCCTACCAACGGCTGTGGTAACTATTACACTGTCGAAAAACCTGCAGATTTCCGTCTATGACTCAACTAGCTTTTGCCCGCGACTTCGTTCGCGTAGAATTGGAATAATGACGTAGTTTATGTAAATACGCAGAGATTTCCCTTAATTTATCTTTTACCCCCGTAAATTCCCCGTCAAAAAAGTATAAATTCGGTACCTATAAATTAATATCTTCCCAGTCACGTAAAAATATTTCCCCATGCCCAATTTAACAATTTCTTAAGGGTTGTTTTATGTTTTGAAAAATATTTGTACCAAGTTTCAAGTTAATACACGCAGATAATACGATTTCCCTATACAAACTTTTACACCCCGTTGCACCCCTCCTTTGTTGGGTTTTTAATATTGATTGTTCGGAGAAAAAGAAATACACTTTTACTTTGCACTGGTTGTTTTATTTTAGTTTATATTAATTTTAGTTTTACATTTTAGCTTAGGCAACATGGCGGTTATAAATTATGTGTGAGCAATTTCTACAGACCCAAGATGACAGTTCACCTTTAGTTTTAGTGATGTGCAGTAGATTTAGGGATGTGTATAAATTACTCATTCCAACATCCTTAAGGGTCGTTTTTAAAAATCCAATAATACGCGTTTTATTATTTGTTTTGAAGAATATTTGTACCAAGTATCAAGTTAATACACGCAGGTAATACGATTTCCCTATACAAACTTTTACACCCCGTTGCACCCCTCCTTAAGGGTCGTTTTTAAAAATCCAAAAATACGTGTTTTATTATTTGTTTTGAAGAATATTTGTACCAAGTTTCAAGTTAATACACGCAGGTAATACGATTTCCCTACACAAACTTTTACACCCCGTTGCACCCCTCCTTAAGGGTCGTTTTTAAAAATCCAAAAATACGTGTTTTATTATTTGTTTTGAAGAATATTTGTACCAAGTTTCAAGTTAATACACGCAGGTAATACGATTTCCCTATACATACTTGTACACCCCGTTGCACCCCTCCTTAAGGGTCATTTTTAAAAATCCAAAAATACGTGTTTTATTATTTGTTTTGAAGAATATTTGTACCAAGTTTCAAGTTGATACACGCAGGTAATACGATTTCCCTATACAAAATTTTACACCCCGTTGCATACCTCCTTAAGGGTTCTTTTTAAAAATCCAAAAATACGTGTTTTATTATTTGTTTTGAAGAATATTTCTACCAAGTTTTAAGTTGATACACGCAGGTAATACGATTTCCCTATACAAACTTCTACACCCCGTTGCACCCCTCCGTAAGGGTCGTTTTTAAAAATCCAAAAATACGTGTTTTATTATTTGTTTTGAAGAATATTTTAACCAAGTTTCAAGTTGATACCTACACGATTTCCCTATACAAACTTCTACACCCCGTTTCACCCCTCCGTAAGGGTCGTGTTTTAAAATCCAAAAATACGTGTTTCATTATTTGTTTTGAAGAATATTTGTACCAAGTTTCAAGTTAATACACGCAGGTAATACGATTTCCCTATACATACTTGTACACCCCGTTGCACCCCTCCTTAAGGGTCATTTTTAAAAATTCAAAAATACGTGTTTTATTATTTGTTTTGAAGAATATTTGTACCAAGTTTCAAGTTGATACACGCAGGTAATACGATTTCCCTATACAAAATTTTACACCCCGTTACATACCTCCCCTCCTTAAGGGTCGTTTTTAAAAATCCAAAAATACGTGTTTTATTATTTGTTTTGAAGAATATTTCTACCAAGTTTTAAGTTGATATACGCAGGTAATACGATTTCCCTATACAAACTTCTACACCCCGTTGCACCCCTCCGTAAGGGTCGTTTTTAAAAATCCAAAAATACGTGTTTTATTATTTGTTTTGAAGAATATTTGTACCAAGTTTCAAGTTGATACCTACACGATTTCCCTATACAAACTTCTACACCACGTTGCACCCCTCATTAAGGGTAGTTTCTAAAAATACAAAAAAACGTGTTTTATTATTTGTTTTGAAGAATATTTGTACCAAGTTTCAAGTTGATACCTACACGATTTCCCTATACAAACTTCTACATCCTGCTGCACCCCTCCTTAAGGGTCGTTTCTAAAAATACAAAAATACGTGTTTTATTATTTGTTTTGAAGAATATTTGTACCAAGTTTCAATTTGTTACCTACACGATTTCCCTATAGAAACTTCTACACCCCGTTGCACCCCTCCTTAAGGGTCGTTTTTAAAAATCCAAAAATACGTGTTTTATTATTTGTTTTGTAGAATATTTGTACCAAGTTTCAAGTTGATACACATAGGTTTTCCCTATACAAACTTGTACATCCAGTTGCACCCCTCCTTAAGGGTAGTTTTTAAAAATCCAAAAATACGTGTTTTATTTTTTGTTTTGAAGAATATTTGTACAAAGTTTCAATTTGTTACCTACACGATTTCCCTATAGGAACTTCTACACCCCGTTGCACCCCTCCTTAAGGGTCGTTTTTAAAAATCCAAAAATACGTGTTTTATTATTTGTTTTGAAGAATATTTGTACCAAGTTTCAAGTTAATACACGCAGGCAATACGATTTCCCTATACAAACTTCTACACCCCGTTTCACCCCTCCGTAAGGGTCGTGTTTTAAAATCCAAAAATACGTGTTTCATTATTTGTTTTGTAGAATATTTGTACCAAGTTTCAAGGTGATACCTACACGATTTCCCTATACAAACTTCTACACCCCGTTGCACCCCTCCTTAAGGGTCGTCTTTAAAAATCCAAAAATACGTGTTTTATTATTTGTTTTGAAGAATATTTGTACCAAGTTTCAAGTTGAACAACGCAGGTAATCCTATTTCCCTATACAAACTTCTACACCCCGTTGCACTTCTACTTAAGGGTTGTTTTTAAAAATCCAGAAATATGTATTTATTATTTGTATTGAAAAATATTTGTACCAAGTTTCAAGTTGATTCACGCAGGAAATAAGATTTTACATACAAACGTATTTACCCCATTTGACCCCCTTAGGGGTTGAATATCGAAATTTCCTTCCTTATTCCTTGGCTACATAATAAAGGGAACCTCTGTGCAAAATGTCAGCTTCCTAGGTCCAAGGGTTTGGGCTGGGCGTTGATGATCAGTGAATCGGAACTTCTCTTTTTATATAATAGATATCTGCTAACCCTATTAAATCTAAATTTCAGCGACATCGTTAAGACCATACTGGATCAAAAATTATATAAAAATATTTTTGAGTTTTAGCCCTTTAATTTTTTTTGTTTTGGACCAATCTGCACCTCATGTTTTTCTATATACATTTTACCACATTTAAAATATTACATATTTTTCGAGAAAAACTTCGTGACAGACGGGAACGAGAATTATCTTATAAAGGTTCCGGTTTTCGTGTTAAGCAAGGCATGGAACCCTAAAAATAAAATAATAAATTGCCTTAAGTAAACTTCAAAGAAAACAAAACTTTTACGTAGTTTTAAAAAGTTTCAACGCAAGAGAGGGAGAGAGCTTGCAGGTTCGGTTGCAGGCTTGTAGGGTGGCACTGCAACCGGGTGGTGCGGCGCGGGAGATGCGTTTGTGTGGAATCTTTGGGTGGCCCGTGGACTCGCCTATGGTTCATTGATGCGTGAATTTTAACTAACCCATATTATGGCTTAAATTTTCCATGCTTTATAGTAAAAATGGCTAAACAATGAATCGATGGTATCATAGTATCATGAGCGGGGGCGAAGGAGGGGAGGCAAGCGAAGTGTGCGCGCGCCGTCCTTATGACGCCGTCATGTCGCTTAGTCGTGGAGTCTCTACTGTAACCTGCTCAGCGACACCCTGCCGGGAAAGTGCGCCGATACGCGCTGCTATCTACGCTCGTCGGCGAACTTACTCCGCACTCTGGTGGCGCTTTCTGTCTTCTCCTTCACCTGCCAAAAACCTCAAATAATTTAAAGGTAAGTTTAAGTTAGATTCTACTTACTTTATTCGAAGTTTGAAAAGCGCGCTAAAAAGTTACGACTTGCGTCTGTGAAGTGTTATTTTTGTCGCAGTTGCGTGATTTTCGGAAGAGGAGTCAGAGAATGTGCTTTATAAATTTGAAAAAAATATTATATCTAGTTTTAAAATAAAATAAAAATAAATAGGCATATATTTTTTATATATTATTTTATTAATGCGGCATTCGAGGCTGACTACTTTCACACACAAACAACAGAGGGTGGATATTTCATGACACTGTTGTAATTAAACAATTTAGAATACACCATAAATTAAGTTGCGAATTGCGAATATGGAATTATAATGTTTAAGCTTGTAAAAAGTACCTACTAATTAAGACGTAATAACAAATAATAAATTCATGACGGAGACTGATATTTGCTTGATTATAGAAATAAATATATTTCAGGCGTCGAAAATTGTTTGTAGAAATTGCTACGGTAGCGAAAATATTTCTTACTTGCGTAGCGTCGTCGGATATTTTGGGAGTGCGTAGGGTTATTAGGGATATCGATTGGTTGGAAAGGGCGCGGAAAGCGACCTTGGGTTGCCCGGTCGTCACCGAATCCTTATTTTAAGGCCTTGCTCATGTATTTTGTAAACATGTACCGATGTTGTTTGTAACATGTAATTATATTTGCGATGTCTCAATTGATTCCATACCTCCCTATAGATAGAGAACATAATTGTATGAAACATACAAAAGAATGCTAAGCAAATTATACCTTTTTATTTTTATCATAAAAGGAATTTGTTTATCATAGAATTGAAATATTCTTCTATAAAGGAAGTTAATTCGTTTTTGCCACTTTTGGGCGTGGTGGAGAAAAGGTGGTTGGATTTATAAGCACACAGCGCAGGCCACACGAGTTCAATTCCCATATATTACATTTAGCTTGGTACGCTGAAACCTGAGCCCCCTTGCCCTGAAACCAGTTATTTTACAAAAGTTAGATAGTTCTCTTGCTTAGAAAAATGCAGTATGGAGCAATTTATGAAAGTAAGTCAATGTATCCTGAGAAATAATTATTTTCTGTTTTTGCCACAGAGGATTTTGGGTAATTAAACCAGAATATATAGGCAGTAAATACAAGTATTCAACATATCCTAATTACACTGGTAGACGAAACTTTCGGTCGGAAGTGCGGTACTAAAATTTAAAAAGTTTAACCACCCCAAAACTATAATTAATTAATTTCAATATTTTCTTGAGAATAAAAGATATTTTAAAATATTTGAAACCATTAAATTAAAAAAAATCGAAAGGGTTTTTGGGCCGTAAAAATATAGGTAAGCTATTTTGGTTTTTTTTTTCGATTTAATGGTTTTTTGTGAATATCTAAACTTTGGTAGTAAATTACTGAAAAACCAACGAATAAAATTGTGTACCACTATAGTACAGGACGTAGAGGTACACAATAAATAGAAATTTTTGGACCCTTTGTTAACCAAAAGTAGTACCTACAAGAAGGAGAATACAAGAAATTAACAGTTTCAACAAAGCAGAACTCACGCTATTTTCACTTATATTGAAGATTTGACGTGACTTGACTATATGGTATATTACCTTGGCTTTTTTGTCGATAGCCTAATTGGTTAGCATTGACTACAAATCTCAATCTCTTTAATATATTTCTATATAGTGCTTCGGAGAGCGCGCAAAGTCCACACTTCTTCAAATAAAGATATTTACGTCTATTACAGAAGTGACTTTGGCCACACCGCCAAGGAAATAGATGTCGGCTAGAGCTGGTCGTTTTTTTGACTAACTGTTTCAAGAAACAGATTTTTGCCATGTAACGAACGGACGCTTTTATGCCAGAAGGAAAATCAGCTTTTAAAAAAAAACATGTTTCGGCGATTCAACTGTTCTCGTTAACGTGTAGACGCGCTTTTAAGCATGACAGAGAGAGAGACTACAGTATAGACTACTATTGCGGCCTTATCAACTTTGACTATTGTTTTCGATATTGCTAACGGTATGAAAATACAGCATGCTTTGGGGAGTTTGGGGTTCCGTGTTATCATATTTAGAAACGCGACATCTTTCGTTTCGACTCGAAAGCCAAACCGAGGAATCCATACAGGGCCAGCCAGGGAAGGAATGTACGGCCCGAGTCTGTCCAACAGCATAATGGCGGACCCAGCATTTTGCTCGGCATTCTAGTGTTGGACATTCTCGGGCCGTGCATTCCTTTTTCATCACCGATGACATTAGTTTCTATGCAAACAATAAATGGCTAAAATAATTGTTCTAAGTTTCCTCATTCTGGTCAAAATAAAAGATGTAGCGGGGTTCCTATGTAAATATGTATGCTAACCATAAAAAATCTACCAAAAATATTTCCGAGCCGGTTTTGAAAAAGAGACTGGTTTGCTGTTCTTTTAAAATGGACCATAACGCTGTATAGTGTATACATTAGACTGATATTGTACGTACAGACTGTCGAATCAACGGGTTTTTTGAATGAATGAATATAGTATGTACAATTTACGCCTAGGAATAAAAAACCGTTTCTTTTAGCACTGCTTTTCGAGGCAGTTTCTCGATTTATAAAACGGGTTACGTTCCGTTTCATGTAAAATACGAAACGACCCAGACCAATATTGAAGACTTGACTGTATGATAGTTTACAAAGGTAAACTATCCAAATGGAATTTACAGAACCAAAACATATTTATTTCATTAATGAACTTTTTTGCTGCATGTTTGGACGACCGAAAAAAGGTCACCATTATTATTGGAAAATTCAGGAAAAAAATCATTGTTAATTTTATCCTTGCAAATACAGTCTCGGCTCTATAAAAACCTCGCTTTCGGCACTGTTTTTTAAAAGTAAATAGGTACAATGCTACGTGGCGAATAGTGGAACTATCGTAATGTCGCAGTTACCAAGAATATAAAGAGTATCAGACGCACAAATTAAGATGTAAACATTATATAAATATATCAACAAGTCCTATTATTATTTGTACATAATGTATAAATATTACATTCTTTTGCTAAAACCATTATTATAATTGCCTTTGAAAAAAAAGTGTACCTAGGTACCGACTTCAAAAATTATGCACTGAAAAGTGTGCTTTCCGAAAGCAAATGCACAAGTTACTATAAAAAAAATACCCAAATCGCTTCAAGTTAGCCTATAAAATTTGAAGAGTTCTCGATTTCTCCAAGAGCCCATCATCAGATCCTGACCTGATGACCATGGGACCACCTGGGAAGTATACCCTTTCTAACAAAAAAAAAAATCCAAATCGGTCCAGGCGTCACCAAGTAATCGGGGAACATACATAAAAAAAACAAAAGATTCAGACGAATTAAGAACGCCCTCCTTCTTTTGAAGTTCGGTTAAAAAGCGATTACAGCGACACTGTCACCGGAACAGATTAGTTTGTGGCACTATACTATCCGAGTAGGTTTAGTTTTTAAAAAAAATAGTTACCGCATGTACGACCGGAAATTTCGTTTGCCAGCGTAAATGAGTACATATACTTTATACCTACAAGGGTGCAGTTGAAGGGCCTTAAAGAACGCAAGTTGGGAATCGCACTTTCTCCCGAGTGATACATACGATTCTTTACAAAATTTTTTTCTCTTCACGGATGGTCTTACGGCTTCCGAAACCATGTTTTACTACATCATCGTATACTATACTATACTATACTATACATATACATTAAATTACATTACATTACATAATATATAGACGGAGACGAAATACAGTTTAGTTAATATGTCGCTAATTCGAGTTTATTAATAAGAGTGAATGAGTTTAATCGCGATAATGTAACCTTCATGGTTAAATTTACTTTTTTGGCGCCTGGATTAAAAAAAGAAAGTTTTGACATACAGACTCACTTCATTTGTTTTTTGCAAGTCAAAGTTTGGTGTTGATAGAAAAAATGGAACGAATACGCGCGATGATTTATTATGACTTTCGACTTGGGTTAACTCAACAACACTGTATCATTCAACTTTCTTTGACTGCACCCACTGCACCATCTAAAACTACACAGGTCTATCACAGGTTTGCCGAATTTAATCGTGGCCGGTGGTCGCTCACGGATGAGTTGTAAGAAGGTCGTCTAAAATCGGTGGTTGTACCAAATAACATCGATGCCGTTCGAAACCTTATAATGCAAGATCAACATGTGACATTTCGTGAGATAGAGGCAAGCCAGGGGCATTAGTACGAGAAGATATTACATGAACATTTGGCAGTAAAAAGAAATATTTCGCGATGGATTCCACATAATTTGACGTCCTCTCAAAAACAGGCAGGCATTGATTGGCGCTAGAAAATTTTATAAAAGTACGATCATGGTGCTTCAAAAGATGTGTAGATATAATATCTACACTGGTGACGAATCTTGAAACAAAACAGCAGTCAACAGTGTGGGTATTTCAAGATGAACCGAAACCAACAAAAGTTGTTCGTGCTAAAAGCACCTTGAAGCAAATTTTTACAATACCACTAGAAACTCATAAAACGGTCAATTCGGAATGGTATACAACCATTTGTTTACCAGAAGTCTTTCGTAAAATCAGGGAAACCAACCATAACATCCTCCATCATGACAATGCTATTTGCCACACGTCCGCTGAAATAACTCGGTATTTGGAATTACGTGGTCAACAATTCAAAATTCACGTTTTGGAGGTACCTTAAACAGAGTGGAAAAAGTGTTACTAATATTGATTTAAACGTATGCAAAAGTATATTGATCGTCGAGGAGTATATTTTGAAAAGCAATAAAGTCATTTTCGTTACTTAATTTTTCTTTTATTTCATATTCCGCATACATAAAAAGTCGATCGGTTTTCGCCTTTTGTGACGGAAACATAAAAATATATTTTTCTTTAGTATGTACTAAAGTAAATCATGAACCTATATCCGTTTAAGTTCGGGGTGTGTCAGTTTACTTCTTACTTAACCCACGCAAGAAAGACAATACAAAAGAATAGCGAATAGCAAGGTACGTTTTGGCAATATAATAAAATTGTTTACTTATTGCCATATAATAATTATAAGCTGTTTTCTATTTATATAAAGTTACTAAAATTATCTTAAATACTAAATTACAAAATAAATGTATTATAACAAATAACTTGTAAATATGTTGGGAGAGTACCAACAGCCTCGTTGAATGACAATGCTTATTCTTTCACCGAAATAAGAGCCAGTCCGTTAGTCATGTGACCTTTCAATTAGTCGTTTACTTATGTCTATGAACAGACTGTGTGCGCCAAGTCCCCTGGGCTCCAGCGTTTCCACGCCAAACTTGTATTCCACGAATCAAATTTGTATTCCAAGATGCATATTGGCGATGTTTGGCTATTTCAGCTTGGTAGACCGCATTACCAGCTTAACGTTTCTAATGGTGTAAGTGTTACAAATCGTATAAATTTAATATTGTATATTTATAATAAATGACAGGTATTGTAAAATTCGTTTTATACAAGTTTTTTGATTAATAAAAATTTTCAGAGGAGGAGTTTGATTTTACATGAAAACTTATTTAACATGGAAGCTAATGAGGGTTTAGCAATTAGAAATTTAGCATGATAAGCTAGCGTTTTAGATATTAATATTGAAGTCGCTACCGTCGGTGGTCGAGTGGGTAAGACGTCGGCTCGCAACTGAAAAGTCGCGGGTTCGATTCCTACATCCGACCATGTACCAATGGGTTTTTTATAATGAAAAATCTATGTACATTATCCGACAAACCATACAAACAGGCTTTTCCATCTATATATCTCAACAGAGCTGGCCACTCGTTAGGTATAGCCTCAAAAAATCATTGGCTAAATGAGGAAGACCGACCCTGGGGCCGACAACGGTTCTCGGGAGCTGTAAGGCAACCCGTGAAGAATAAATAAAAAAAAAAAGTCACTTCTGAAATGCTACGAAAGAAACCTACGGATATTAATAAATGACCAAAAAAATATAAACTAGGAACTCAAAGATTTTCAAGTAAGTTCATGTTTTATAGCTTTATCTGAATCCCCCGAGAAAAACTATGTTTTTTATATACAGTACAACTTTTCCACCCGTGCACAGCCAGGCCGGCTCGAAATAAGGCGAAGTGTGTTATAACTATATAGATAACATATCTATATATATAAAAAGAGAAGTTCTTCGAACCAAATAATAAAATATGTATTTTTGCACTTTTTAAAACAACCCTTAAAGAGGGGTGTAACGGGGTGTAGAAGTTTGTAAAGGGAAATCGTATTATCTGCTTGTATCAACTTGAAACCTGGTACAAATATTCTTCAAAACAAATAATTAAACACATATTTTTGGATTTTTAAACACGACCCTAACGGAGGGGTGCAACGGGGTGTAGAAATTTGTATAGGGAAATCGTATTACCTGCGTGTATCATTTTGAAACTTGGTAATAAATATTCTTCAAAACAAATAATAAAACACGTATTTTTGGATTTTTAAAAACGACCCTTATGGAGGGGTGCAGCGGGGTGTAGAAGTTTGTATAGGGAAATCGTATTACCTGCGTGTATCAACTTGAAACTTGGTACAAATATTCTTCAAAACAAATAATAAAACAAGTGTTTTTGGATTTTGAAAAACGACCCTTAAGGAGGGGTGCAACGGGGTGAAAAAGTTTGTATAGGGAAATCGAATTACCTGCGTGTATCAACTTAAAACTTAGTACAAATATTCTTCAAAACAAATAATAAAACACGTATTTTTGGATTTTTAAACACGACCCTTACGGAGGGGTGCAACGGGGTGTAGAAATTTGTATAGGGAAATAGTATTACCTGCGTGTATCAATTTGAAACTTGGTATATATCTTCTTCAAAACAAATAATAAAACACGTGTTTTTTAATTTATAAACGACCCTTAAGGAGGGGTGTAGAAGTTTGTATAGGGAAATCGTACTACCTACGTATAGGTATCCACTTGAATCTTGGTCCAAATATTGTTCAAAATAAATAATTAAACACCTATTTTTGGATTTTTAAATACGACCCTTACAGAGGGGTGTAACGGGGTGTAGAAATTTGTATAGGGAAATCGTATTACCTGCGTGTATCAACTTGAAACTTGGTACAAATATTCTTCAAAACAAATAATAAAACACGTATTTTTGGATTTTTAAAAACGACCCTTACCGAAGGGTGCAACGGGGCGTAGAAGTTTGTATAGGGAAATCGTGTAGGTATCAACTTGAAACTTGGTCCAAATATTGTTTAAAACAAATAATTTAACACGTATTTTTGGATTTTTAAATACGACCCTTACGGAGGGGTGCAACGGGATGTAGAAATTTGTATAGGGAAATCGTACTACCTACGTGTAGGTATCCACTTGAAACTTGGTCCAAATATTGTTCAAAATAAATAATTAAACACGTATTTTTGGATTTTTAAATACGACCCTTACGGAGGGGTGCAACGGGGTGTAGAAGTTTGTATAGGGAAATCGTGTAGGTATCAACTTGAAACTTGATACAAAAATTCTTCAAAACAAATAATAAAAAACGTATTTTTGGATTTTTAAAAACGACCCTTACGGAGGGGTGCAACGGGGTTTAGAAGTTTGTATATGGAAATCGTATTACCTGCGTGTATCGACTTGAAACTTGGTACAAATATTCTTCAAAACAAATAATAAAACACGTATTTTTGGATTTTTAAAAACGACCCTTACGGAGGGTGCAAATATTCTTCAAAACATAAATAAACCCTTAAGAAATTATTAAAGCGGGCATGGGGATATTAATTTATATGTACAGAATTTATACTTTTTTAAACTTCTGACTGACGGGGAATTTACATTTACATAAATTACGTCATTATTCCTAATTCAACGCGAACGAAGTCGCGGGCAAAAGCTAGTATACAAGATACTTGGACGCTGCCTTATTCCAGTTCTTTTCTACACCCCCTAAAATTAATTACAGATCTTTGAGGATACTCCTAGTCCGCAAACAAAATTTCAGCTTTCTAGGATTACGGGAAGTACTCAAATATTTTGGTGATCGGTCAATGAGTGAGTGACGAAAACATTGTGTTTGAATATCTTGTGAACTAGAAGAGATAGAAATATGATATTTGGCAGATCATAATATGATATTATCAGCTTGTGGAGATATCTAGAAAAACAACGGCCCGACTTTCCAAACACATCCAGTATAAAGATATAGGTGTGTCAAAAGTACTGCGAGATGCTTCTTGTAAAGGATGGTACGGCTGTGCTCGACTTGGCCGGGGGCACTCCTAAAGTTTTAATGAGCTACTAACGATGCATAAAAAATGAACTTAGCATAGAAATAAGGTTTCACTTTGAGAAGAAGTCTTTTTAGCACACATGATTCTGTTCTAATCTCAGAAAATACCTGAAACTGGGATAAAAGGCGTTATTATAGATAGATGCATACACTTCGCTTACATTTCCACATCTGTAACCCCTCAGCTACCGACGCACATTTCTTACAGACACCTCTTTTAAAATAAGACACCAGTGTCAATAAGACATCAAAAGCTTGTGTAATGAGAGATGGGAAGTGTGAACTGCGTGCCGAGAAACTTCGCGCCGCGACCTTATTTATGCGTATTCCTTTCACAAGAGAACCGCATGTTCTGGATATAAAATATTACACGAACGAAAAAAGTTCGGTGACTCTTTTTTTATGTAAGCCACGCAAAGGGTAGGATTCCTTACTATGTCAGTCATTTACCGAATTTTAAGTCGTTAGCGTGTATTAGGTATGTACGAAAGTCCCTTATGTATAATTTAGTTTAGAAGCTTTGAAAGACAGATGGACTGGCAGACGTACAGAAAGACAGACATAGTTTCGTTCTATGGTTCTCAACGCAGAATAATAATATGTTTTTATTATTTGTTATTTAACTACAGGATATAATATGTAACAATATTACATACATATGGATTTCCCCCTTAAATAAACTTTTTTTAATCGTCTTTAGGCAGCGGAAATACATATTATGTGTGACTTTCAAGTCCTCTTATTAAAATAAGAGTCGCAAAGTCTGTTCAAAATTCGCGAAAAATCTTCAAAGGATTTCAAGACTTTGTTTTAAATTTTATTTCGTTTATATCATGTTTAATAGAAAGCAATTTTAATTTAGAACCCAATTTTGTGTAATTTACTGCAGCATGTAATTAGTAGGTATGGGACAAACGCCCTAAATAAAAACCTCAAAGTAAAAATGTGTGTTTCACCTAATGTTATGTATAAAAAAAGAATCTTTTTGCAAAAATCGCTTTCTATTAATTTGAATGTTAGAATTCTTTTTCTATAACATTATTAGCAAGATTTATTAGAACTAATATAATATTAAGATTTCCAGCGCTTCGCCGGCAGCCGCGGCACCGCTCGCTCGGCTCGAACACCATCCGAACTAATCCGAAGCACGCTCGTCGCTGCGCTTCCCGCTAAGTCGGTAAAAAACCGGCCAAGTACGAGTCGGACTCGCTCAATAGAACGCACTAAGGTCAGACCAACTTTGACACCCCTGTATTGAGCAGGAACAAATTAGCGCAAGTCCGACTCACACTTTGCCGGTTTTTATTATTTGTTGTTTTAGTTATGTAGTAATAGTAAGCATTATAATTATACTAGGTGTCGACCATTATTCACGCGAGGTCCAAATAGAGGCTTTGGAATATATCACTATTGATGACAGTAGGTTGTTGTATATTACGTGCATATTTTCGCGCCACCATGCCAATGCCAACTATAGGCCAGTCTGTGTAAATTTTTTGGACCAAAATCACAATACAGCAAACGAAGATATGTAAAAAATCGGAAATATTCCGTAGAATTCAATGCACTATTTTTAAAACTACTGACATTAGGGGAACTTATAGAAAATGGCGACCAAAGTTGGTAAAAAACACTTTATTTCGTTTTATAAAAGTTTAATACACAAGTTGTGGAATTATTTATTTCGGATCGGTCTAGCCCGGACCGATGTCAATAAATTGTAAAATATATTATTTATTTAAAAAAAAAACCGTATAAAATCGCATTATTTTAAAACGCCCGTATCTCTTTAAAAAAAAATTTTTGAAACCGAAAAATGGTGAAAATGTAGCTCTTGACAAGCCAAAAAAGAGCGTGTTTTCAAATTTTAAAAATATTAAAAAGATCTTGCAGGAATTTGATTTTTCGAAAAAAAAAGTGTTTTTTTTAAATTCCTATAACTCAGAAACCCGTGACTTTATATAATCGTGTCTATGCTTAAAATTTTCTTTAATAGTTGCCGTAACATGTGCGAGTATTGCGCGCTTCATTAACTGATCGGTAATATGCGAAATATCGGTCGAAAAATGAGTATTTTTCGGAAAAATTCATGAGCAAATGAGTTGAGGTCCAGTTGGCAACAAATTTTGGACCAAAAATATTGAGACGTCGCTTCGACAGTTTAGATCCAGGTGCCATAATATAAGATATAGGCATGGCAGCGAGAGTTAAGCCTAATAACACACCCAAAGGTTTGTGTATGTGATACTAACCTAGAAACGTATAAAAAAGTTATAATTTCTATAATTTTTTATGATTTTAAGCTCTGAATAAGATTAAAAAATGTAGTATTTTTTTTAAATTGTCTCATAATTTTAGGTTCGCTTTTAGACTTCCGACTTAATTTGATATGCACAAAAAGTTTTTGAGGTGATCAAAATAGAGTAAAATATTTGATTAATTTCTTTTTGTAGCCCAAAATTTCTATTATTCTGTACGTTGAAATCTTAATACTAACAAACATACCTTTTATATTTAGATAATAATTACTTAATGACAATCAGTATTCATAGTGGGTATACAAAGTAAGTACCTACTTATACTATTTATTCGAAGGAATTATAAATAATGTTAGATAAATATATCTTACAATACGTCTTGAATAATATTTTTCATAACTCTCACAGCCTCACTAAATACGGTAAAAACTACATTATTACCTAAATGTACACGCACGAACGCCCAACACATCTAAAACAACAAATACTGGTCGATATAATTTAACCTTAAACTGAGGCGACCTTCAAAGCGGAGCTTTCTGTATTAAAAAAGTTCCATACAAAATGTCGCTGAAACACGCGGTATACAAACGCCAACCATACTTATCGATATAGACTGTTTGCACTGAGTTATCCGTGGCCGAAGTAAGGACAGGGTCTATTGCTGCCCTTGAAAACTGCATCTGCGCAATGACGGCTTCAGTACTGAATTTTGTGCCATACGTTTCGCAGTTACACAGTGTGTTTTGTGGAAGAGACTCTAAAAAATAGCCAGAGACCTCTAACTTGGACCTCAATAAGTGAACATATTCTTTGTGACTGTGCGTGTAAATTGGTTGTATGAACAGAACTGTGTTTTGGAATAAGTTAACCAAATCACTTTCACCATGAAAGGTATGTATACAGTTTTATCATATATTCCTTATTTTATCCTAAAAAAACAGTAAATTGTTATATTTTTGACTATATCTTGTATGACATCATTTTTGTAATACAAAATATACTCAGTTTTAAGTAAAATGCTGTACAAAATGCTTTACAGGCTAACTGCGTAGAAAGTTCAAGTTCAAACGTCATAATGTTGCGTAATATTTTGAACATAATGAAAAAATACATTTTACTTGTTTTAGGCTCTGTTTTACATGAATTGACAATGTATTAATTTAAGATTTGTTAAATTAAAATGTTTATTAGTAAAAAGTACTTATAATTATATTTTTGTCATATGTAAAAAACTTTATTTTGTAGGCAAAGTTATGTCCACGAATAGACAGGTTTTAGCAATATTTTGTTCCATTTTTTAAAGTCATTTTCAGTGACGCTACGAAGGTCGTAGGTACTTGCTTATGACGCAATTCTAGCGGCCCAGAGGAATTTCGCTCGATGACATGAAGGTCACGAGGATATTCTTGCAGGTGGGACTACCTAATCTCCTTGAAAATTAATGAAGCCGGCATAATAATGAGTTTGTTGAATAATACATGGCTTGCAAAATTTAAGAAGTAATTTCTCTTTGATAGTAGTGTTATTTTATGTGTCAGGTCTAATAAAGTTTGTCTTATGAAGTACGGGGGCTATTTCAGACAGATTTAATGTAGATTTCAGCGTCTTAAGACTATTGAAGGGAATTTAAGCAAAAGGGTGCTTTAAATTTGCAATTAGCAGATATATATGAGTTCGAAAAAGAGAAATTAATATATATACAAATATACCAGATTGATCAGGTCGAAAAACATAAACTAATAAGATAAAGAAGTATAGCAGATGGATGAGATGGAAAAAATATATTGGTGAGATATAAAAATATACTAAATAGATCAAGTCAAAACAGATAAATTAATAAGATAAAGGAATATAGCAGATGGATGAGATGGAAAAAGAGAAATTGATGAGATAAAGAAACATATCAAATAGATCAGGTCGAAAAAGATAAACTAATAAGATAAAGAAATATAGCAGATGGATGAGAAGGAAAAAGATAAATTGGTAAAAGAAATATATATATTAAATAGATTAGGTCGAAAAAGATAAAGAAATATAGCAAATGGATGAGATGAAAAAAGAGAAATTGATGAGATAAAGAAATATATCAAATAGATCAAATCGAAAAAGATAAAGAAATATAGCAAATGGATGATATGAAAAAAGAGAAATTGATGAGATAAAGAAATATATCAAATAGATTAGGTCGAAAAAGATAAAGAAATATAGCAAATGGATGAGATGAAAAAAGATAAATTGATGAGATAAAGAAATATATCAAATAGATCAGGTCGAAAAAGATAAAGAAATATAGCAAATGGATGAGATGAAAAAATAAATAAATTGGTGAGATAAAGAAATATAGTAGATAGAT
Organism: Nemapogon koenigi; assembly: GCA_963924495.1. Classification (NCBI taxonomy): domain Eukaryota; kingdom Metazoa; phylum Arthropoda; class Insecta; order Lepidoptera; family Tineidae; genus Nemapogon; species Nemapogon koenigi. The sequence continues at coordinate 16,368,773 of OZ004629.1, read as the reverse complement.
CAGGTTTAAAAAGATTAACTAATAAGACAAATATGTATAGCAGATGGATGAGATGGAAAATGATAAATTGATTAGACAAAGAAATATATCAAATAGATCAGGTTCAAAAAGATAAATTAATAAGATAAAGAAATATAGCAAATGGATGAGAAGAAAAATAAATAAATTGGTGAGATAAAGATATACCAGATTGATCAGGTCGAAAAACATAAACTAATAAGATAAAGAAGTATAGCAGATGGATAAGATGAAAAAAAAAAAAATTGGTGAGATAAAGAAATATAGCAGATAGATCAGGTCTAAAAAGATTAACTAATAAGATAAATTAGTATAGCAGATGGATGAGATGGAAAATGATAAATTGGTTAGACAAAGAAATATATATATAAATAGATCAGGTTCAAAAAGATAAATTAATAAGATAAAGAAATATAGCAAATGGATGAGATGAAAAATAAATAAATTGGTGAGATAAAGAAATATAGCAGATAGATCAGGTCTAAAAAGATTAACTAATAAGATAAATAAGTATAGCAGATGGATGAGATGGAAAATGATAAATTGGTTAGATACATAAATATATCAAATATAACAGGTCCAAATAGATAAATTAATAAGATTAAGAAATATAGCAGATGGATGAGACGGAAAAATATAAATTGGTGAGATAAAGAAATATATCAAATAGATTAGGTCGAAAAAGATGAAGAAATATAGCAAATAGATGAGATGAAAAAAAATATTTGTTAGATAAAGAAATATATCAAATAGATCAGGTCCAAAAAGATAAATTAATAAAACAAAGAAGTATAGCAGATGGATGAGATGGATAAAGATAAATTGCTGAGATAAAGAAATATATCAAATAGATCAGGTCTAAACAGATAAATTAATAAGATTAAGAAATATAGCAGATGGATGAGATGAAAAAAGATAAATTGGTGAGATAAAGAAATATAGCAGATAGATCAGGTTTAAAAATATTAACTAATAAGATAAATAACTATAGCAGATGGATGAGATGGAAATTGATAAAGTGGTGAAATAAAGGAATATATCAAATAGATGAGGTCTAAAAATATAAATTAATAAGATTAAGAAATATTGCAAATGGATGAGATGAAAAAAAATTTGTTAGATAAAGATAAATTAATAAAATAAAGAAGTATAGCAGATGGATGAGATGGAAAAATATAAATTGCTGAGATAAAGAAATATATGAAATAGATCAGGTCGAAAAAGATAAAGAAATATAGCAAATGGATGAGATGAAAAAAGATAAATTGATGAGATAAAGAAATATATCAAATAGATCAGGTCGAAAAAGATAAAGAAATATAGCAAGTGGATGAGAAGAAAAAAATAAATAAATTGGTGAGATAAAGAAATATAGCAGATAGATCAGGTCTAAAAAGATAAAGAAATATAGCAAATGGATGAGATGAAAAATAAATAAATTGGTGAGATAAAGAAATATAGCAGATAGATCAGGTCTAAAAAGATTAACTAATAAGATAAATAAGTATAGCAGATGGATGAGATGGAAAATGATAAATTGGTTAGATACATAAATATATCAAATATAACAGGTCCAAAAAGATAAATTAATAAGATTAAGAAATATAGCAGATGGATGAGATGAAAAAAGATAAATTGGTGAGATAAAGAAATATAGCAGATAGATCAGGTTTAAAAATATTAACTAATAAGATAAATAACTATAGCAGATGGATGAGATGGAAATTGATAAATTGGTGAAATAAAGGAATATATCAAATAGATGAGGTCTAAAAATATAAATTAATAAGATTAAGAAATATTGCAAATGGATGAGATGAAAAAAAATTTGTTAGATAAAGATAAATTAATAAAATAAAGAAGTATAGCAGATGGATGAGATGGAAAAATATAAATTGCTGAGATAAAGAAATATATGAAATAGATCAGGTCGAAAAAGATAAAGAAATATAGCAAATGGATGAGATGAAAAAAGATAAATTGATGAGATAAAGAAATATATCAAATAGATCAGGTCGAAAAAGATAAAGAAATATAGCAAGTGGATGAGAAGAAAAAAATAAATAAATTGGTGAGATAAAGAAATATAGCAGATAGATCAGGTCTAAAAAGATTAACTAATAAGATAAATAAGTATAGTAGATGGATGAAATGGAAAATGATAAATTGGTTAGACAAAGAAATATATCAAATAGATCAGGTTCAAAAAGATAAATTAATAAGATAAAGAAATATAGCAAATGGATGAGATGAAAAATAAATAAATTGGTGAGATAAAGAAATATAGCAGATAGATCAGGTCTAAAAAGATTAACTAATAAGATAAATAAGTATAGCAGATGGATGAGATGGAAAATGATAAATTGGTTAGATACATAAATATATCAAATATAACAGGTCCAAAAAGATAAATTAATAAGATTAAGAAATATAGCAGATGGATGAGACGGAAAAATATAAATTGGTGAGATAAAGAAATATATCAAATAGATTAGGTCGAAAAAGATGAAGAAATATAGCAAATGGATGAGATGAAAAATAAATAAATTGGTGAGATAAAGAAATATAGCAGATAGATCAGGTCTAAAAAGATTAACTAATAAGATAAATAAGTATAGCAGATGGATGAGATGGAAAATGATAAATTGGTTAGATACATAAATATATCAAATATAACAGGTCCAAAAAGATAAATTAATAAGATTAAGAAATATAGCAGATGGATGAGATGAAAAAAGATAAATTGGTGAGATAAAGAAATATAGCAGATAGATCAGGTTTAAAAATATTAACTAATAAGATAAATAACTATAGCAGATGGATGAGATGGAAATTGATAAATTGGTGAAATAAAGGAATATATCAAATAGATGAGGTCTAAAAATATAAATTAATAAGATTAAGAAATATTGCAAATGGATGAGATGAAAAAAAATTTATTAGATAAAGATAAATTAATAAAATAAAGAAGTATAGCAGATGGATGAGATGGAAAAATATAAATTGCTGAGATAAAGAAATATATGAAATAGATCAGGTCGAAAAAGATAAATTAATAAGATAAATGGATGGGATGGATAAATTAATGAGATAAAGAAGTCTAGCAGATAAATGAGATCGAAAAAGATAAATTGGTGAGAGATAAACTACAGCACATAGATGAAGCTGAAAAAGATAAATTGGTGGGATAAAGAAATAAAACAGATAATTGAAGTCGAAAAACATAAATTGGTAATATCTTAGAAGACATACAGCATCGACAAAGGTAAGCAGGCGATATAAAGAAGTATAGTAGATAAATGAGGTCAAAAATATAAAATGGCTAGATAAAGAATAGCAGATATATGAGCTGGAAAATAAATAAATTGGTGATATAAAGAAATATAGCAGATAGATGAGTTTGAAAAAAATAAATTGATGAGACACATAAGTATAGCAGATTGATGAGGTTAAAACGATAAATGGGTGTGCTATAGTAATGTAACAGATATATGAGGCCGAAAAAGATAAACTGGTGATATATAGAAATATAACAAATAGATGAGGTAGAAAAGATAAAAGGGTGTGATATATTGGTACATTTTTTTTCTGTTACCTGTTGATAGATGAGGCCGAAAAAGATAAATTGGTGAGATAAAGAAGATATCAGATAGGTAAGATGAAAAAAAAAATTGGCGAGAAAAAGAAAAATATCAGATAGATCAGATCGAAAAATATTGACTAATAACATAAAAAAGTCTAGCAGATAGATGAGGTCGAAAAAAATAAATTGGTAGGTAATATCTTAGCAGACAGACAACATCGACAAAGGTAAATAGGTGAGATAAAGAAGAATAGCAAATAGGTGAAGTTAAAAAGATAAATGGGTGTGATATGTAACAGATAGACGAGACTGAAAAAGATAGACTGGTGACACAAAGAAATATAACTGAAAGATGAGGTTGAAAAAGATTAAATGGTGATATAAAGAAGTATAGCAGATATATGAGATAAACAAAATGGCGAGACAAAGAAATAATAAATTATATAATATCAATTAATGAGTGATAGAAGTAAAGCAGATAGATAATGTTAAAAAGATAAATGAATGTGATATAGTAATATACCAGATAGATCATGTCGAAAATGATTAACTAATGAGATAAAGTATAGCATATAGATAGATGATAGATGAATTGGAGAAGTTTGTACTTGATTTTTACTTTTTTTTTTGGCTTAAATATTATTTCACTCAGTCTTGAAATTTCTTTCTATCTACTGATTTAAAATCAGTGCCATTTATATATACCATAACTAAACTAGAATTTAAATATTATGCTTGCATTTAATAATATTCTTCTTTTGCGCACGACCGTAACGCTTGAGGTCAAGGTGCTCATGCGCATAGTCTAACTTACTTAAAATTTAAACTATCGGTATCTTAGATAATCAATTTATGTTTCATTCAAAGTTATTTATGGCTTTGCACGTATTATTTTGATATCATGCTTATCCAATATGTAACTGGCAATACATTAATTACGTTTTGAAACTCTTTAAGATATCAAGATAAAAATGATCAAAAAACAGACAAAAATTCTTAAGACAATTATATACTCGTATTATATAATAATAAAATATTAGTTTTGATTTTGAAATCACATGCACTTTTATTTATTCGTAAATTTATTTTAGAATGATTTTTAGTGATTGTTCCTATCCTTATTCTGTTGACCGTTTATATCATTGACTTTATAATTAAAATGTAGGTATATTAAAATTTTAATCATGCCAAAAATGCTAAGCATCAATTTTCTTTAAGAATATAATGAAGTCTTCTTTTAAAAATAGTGGATATACCTACGTATGTTAAAGACGAGACACATCTAGGTCCATTAAGTGCAGCAACAGACTTGCCACCTGTTTAATATGGATAATTGGTAAAAAGTGGTCGCTGGTTGGTATAAAGATTGTGAAAATGTGTTTGTATATTTATAAGGAATGTCGTCAGTCTGCAAATATTGAAAATTTATTATAAAAACTACTGCATAGAAAGCAAATAATTATATTCAAATTACTTTCTTAAAATAGCTTCTCATTTGAAATAAAAATATAAAAAGCATATCTTAGTGTTTACTTTACATACCAAATTGCCAAGATCATCGCAATTGTGCCGTTTGCAGTGGAGATGCTTGGTCCATGGAGCTCAGGTGCGAAACATCGCGACCGATGGTGACCAGAAGGCTGGCTCATACCTCGCTCAAAAAAACAGTCTACAATACAGCGAGACAATGCAGCCAGTGTTCTGGGCACGCTATACCGCACAGCAGCAGTCTAGATTATTTTTTAAATTATATATTTTTTTTTCTTTTCTTTTTTTTCTTCACGGTTTGTCTTACAGATCCCGAAACCGTGTTACGGTTCCAGGGGTACCCAGCGGAAGACCAAGTCTCCATCGTTTAGCCGATGGTGTTTGTGAGGCTATACCAAACGAGAGGCTAGTTCTGTTGAGGTATATTTAGATGGAAAAGCCTCTAAGTGTGGTATGTCGGATTATGTACATACGTTTTTAATTAAAAACATTGGTACATTGCCGGGATCCGGAATCGAACCCGGGGTCTGCCTAGTTAATACCAGATGTCTTACCACTCGGCCACCGACGCACGCATTTTATTTAGTTTTTTATAAAGAATACTGTAATTTACTTTAACTTAAATTACCAACAACAGTCACGGGTTCGGTCCCAACATCCGACTATGTACCAATGGATTTTCATAATAAAAAATCTATATACATTATCCGTACAAAGAGGCTTTTCCATCTACATACCTCAACAGAGCTGGCCACTCGTTAGGTATAGCCTTAAAAAATCGGCTAAATAAGGAAGACTTTGTCTTCCGCTGGGTACCCTGGTTCCGGCAACGGTTCCCGGGAGCTGTAAGGTAAGGTAACCCGTGAACAAAGAAAAAGAAAATTGCCAACATCACAAAATATTGAACTATAGCTAGTAACGTATTAATTGGACAATTACTATCACAATATAGTATTCAAGGCAATGGCACCTCAAGCCGATGTTGGACAGGCAACCGGATGGCGAGTGGTAATCTGGGCCTTTGAGTGGTACAGAGTCCCCTGGTAGCGGCCAAAGTGACCCCAAATGGACAAGTTCGGCGATATGGGATATGGGATCGGATGGCAATTTTTTCCCAACGTTTGGTGGTGTCAATAAGTATGCTCACTAATTTTGAAGCGGTTGCCTTTTCACTTTTTTTTGTACTCGCTAGTGCAAGAACGGCCCGCGTGTTTCGGCTGGCAAAAAAAATATATTATATAATTAGGGTATTTCCTTTAATGCTACCGCATTTTTATCCGGTTGCCTTTTCAAAAAAAATTCGATTTTGCCCCTCCCCCATATCGCCGAACCTGTCCATTTGGGGTCACTTTGGCCGCTACCAGGGGACTCTGTACCACTCAAAGGCCCAGATTACCACTCGCCATCCGGTTGCCTGTCCAACATCGGCTTGACGTGCCATTGCCTTGAATATAGCTGGATGTTCTATTGAATATTGTAAGTTCGTATTCGTATGTGATTTATGGTACTATATTTAGAGTATAATTTGCTTGCAACTTCACGTCAAATATTATGAACTGCGATTGTTCCATAAACATATATATGCAATGATAACATTTCTCCTCCATTAACCCTGTGGTCTTGTACGTGATGATGGCAAGAGACCGGATGGCATGACGCTGGTGCCTTGGGAGAGGGGTAGGGCCCTAGTATGGGACGCAACTTGTGTTGATACCTTGGCGCCCTCACATCTCTCGAGTACAGCGATAAGAGCCGGGGCAGCTGCAGAAACAGCAGAGACTTGCAAACGGCGCAAGTATATACAAATTGAAAAAGATAATATATTTGTGCCGTTTGCAGTAGAGACTCTAGGTTCATGGGGGCCGAGTGCCAAAAAATTTTATAAAGATATAACACCAAAAATTGTCGTCGCTACGGGTGACAAGAGGGCTGGCTGTTTCTTCGCCCAGAGAATTAGCATAGCTATACAGCGAGGAAATGCAGCCAGCGTTCTTGCCACCATGCCACGCGGACCAAATATTTTTGATTATTAATATTATTTTAGGTTTATATTGTTATGTGTAAAAAATTTTTAAAGTACCTAGTTTCGTTTGTTAGATAATTTATTCTTTCCTTCACGAGTACCCAGCGGAAGATAAGTACTTCTCATTTAGATAATGATATGTTTTCATTATGTCGCATTCTAGCACTCCATATTTGCTCATTATTTCCTTACATAATTGGTGAACAGTCCATGCTTGAGTTAGTCGAGGTAAAACTAGGTGGTAAATATTAATAGATTGAAGTGAAAAACTAGGGCCTATTATATCTGAATATTTTCTTTGGAATTCGTCACACTTTTGTAATAAAGTTGCTTCATCAACATGTAATAAAAATGTTGGTGTTAGAAAATCGAATATATGACAGACTGCACTCATACCAATAAAACGTGTATCTAATTAAGATATTACTGTGTCTAGTACATTATTGAAAATCTCAATTTTAAATATTTTTTCTCGGTTTGGAAATCGGTGATCAGCAGCTAATTCATCAAAATGTTTTTTAACTTTTCTTTGCCTTTTTTCTTGAAAATGGGTATCAATACCATATTTTCTTGCAGTTTCACTGGCTTTACACTTGAATAATTCGAAATCATTTCTATAAATTTGCAACTTTGCTTTGGTCTCTGCTAAAACTTTACTCGCCTCTCCCAAATTGATGTCGCATTTTTGTAAAGTTTTGGATGCATAATTGATGTCGTTCAATACACTGTGCATGAATTCGCAAAGCAACAAGAACTCGAAATTTAGCATTTTTGTTTTAATACTCTTTGATTCACTACGCTCATCTTTATTAGGACTCTTTAGAACTATTTCTGATAATGCTTTGATAATATCAAAATAACGAAGTTTTATTGCAGATATCGTATTGACCATCTAGTCGGATTTAGTTTTTTTAGAGTGGTGTCCGATTCGCCAGTGAATTTTGACAGTAGATCCCAACGTTTGATGCTGTTTCCGAAAAAGTTATACAAATCTTGAAACGTTGCGAAAAAATCTGTATTTCCACACAACTGTTAACGGCATCATTTATCACCAAATTTTAATTATGAGTGGCACAATGTACGTACTCTGCGTTAGGCTGGATATCCTTAATATGTTTTTGTACACCATTATACACACCACTCATCACACTGGCTCCATCATAGCCTTGCCCCACGCATTTTTTAAATTAATATTTTTGTCGATAAATAATGTTGTCACTCGGTTATAAATCTAGTGCGCCATGTTTGATGGCTGCATAAAAGCCTAGAAACACTTATTTTACTTCTATATCAATTGGCTGTCCATTTTCCGATCTGGTTATTACTGCATACCTCACAACAATGCTTAGCTGATCTACCTTCGATATGTCCTGTGTCGTATCCATTATGATGGCAAAAAACGGTGACGCTCTAATTTGTTCTAGTAGATGGGTTTCGAGTTTGGTCCCCAAGCTCTCAATCATTTCATTTTGAATTGTTGCACTCAGATATCTTGTAGATTCTAAAAACATAAAAACACAATTTCAAAAAAGTCCTGATATTTTAAAGAGTTAATAATTATAAACAAAATAAAACGATAAAAAAACTTAGAAATAATTATTATTACCTTTGGGCATATCCAAAACTTACCGCAAAATGTGATCATATCGGGCGACAAGCTCTACAAAGGACAGAAAATTTCCGTGGTATCCTTCTTGACTTAAGTCTTCTTGATGTCCTCTCAAAGCCAAAGAACTCTTTGCTAGGGTAAGTAGGATATCGAATAACCTTTGAAGAACCATTTTCCAAAATGATGCTTCTTTGCGAATTTCATTTTCAAGTTCCTTGTCGATAGTAACGTATTAGTATCGTTTTTTTTCTCAAAATTCATACACAGCACATGTTTCCGAATGGCCACTCGAACAACTGTGTTGTTTAATTCTTTCTGATAAATGCTTCCAATCTCGAATTACCGTACACCAAACATTATTCCTTTGTGAAGCAAATAACCAGACATAATTGACAATAGGCTGTAACGTGGTGCTCATTTAGTAAATAAATGAGACCACTTTTTCTTAAAGAGGTTTGAATAGTTGCTAACCTCCTTGCAAAAATAGTTGTTAACCTCCTTACAAAATAAGTTACTGACTACCTATAATTTAGGAATTTTTCAAAATAATTTGAATTTGGAACAGTTTCTGCTATTTGTTTATTTTCTACCATTTTTAGTCAATTCCGTTTTAGCTTTGATAAAGAGCACACCTATTTTATAAATTAATAAATTAATAATAATACAGTGAACAAAATTCAACCAGCTGTTAAAATATATTATAAAAGAGCATGATATTTGTAAGTACCTACTATTTATGTTGTATTATGTTTAGATTCTATCATATCCTGTAAATCATTTACTTATTCATTTTATTTTTATTTTTCAGCGTGCTCTTTTTACTCCCTCCTTTTACTCATTGTATTCCCTTTTATTCCTCTGTAACCTTTTCATTACTTAATTCCTTGTTATTGATTACTTTTATATCTTTACTTCATTTGAAAACTTGAAAATAAAACAATATGGAGTAAAACATTTATTTATTTATTGTGGCTATTTTCCCTCTAAGCGACAATTGGCGCCCTAACGTGATAATAACTAGCCACAAGGCAGCGTCTAGTATTTTGGAATAACACAACCAAAAACGATTAACTGGCCCATATTTAGAACACGAAACGTAGTACGATTTTGAAAAACACCTATTGTTCTGGTTGATGTCTGTTGGAAAAGGTCCTGAAGGCTGTAAAGGCCCCATATCAAGAATTTGACGTTATTCGTTATCACTTAATATTTTGATCATGAAGTTTCCCAAGTCATAAGAAGATTTGTCGTACACATATTCGAAAAATGTAGAGGTCTGTGGTTCCTCCAAACCCTCCGCTCTTATGTGTGTCATGCAAACATCATCCACGTTCACATGATCGGCGGCGGAGGTATCTCCAACTGCAATAATTGTCGAATCTTCTTCAGTAGGCTTCTCAACCAACACTGCAGTTACCACACTATTTGAGTAACTATCAATAGAAATATTTTGGCCAGATGTACTTGCAGAAGGCTGACTAAAAAACTTGGCAATTTTTGTTTACTATCTTCTCTTTCTTGGCGTTGTTTGCGTTTAAATGCATCACTGGGTTTCTCCTTTTTACCCAAAATTTTTTAAACGTTCTCGAAAAAAAATCTTAACTTTAATTCACAATAAAACGCACATCGATAAATAATAAATCGCACATATCACTATCCGTCAAATTGACCTACCTAGAAAGAATTTAGGGGAATGGACAACATTTCATTTTTTTAATCACCTATTTTTATTACTTTATTAAAAATATATTAAAAAATAAGAGACACGTATTTTTATATTTTATTTTTGGTTGAGTTTTTATATTTAATTATAATTAATTTAATTTTGAATATTTATAAATCCTGAGGACTTAAAATATATATGTATAAGCTTTCTAGCATGTATTCTACAAACGGTTTTCGAATTTTGGTACCTTACGAAAAATTAAATGTTGTCCATTCCCTAGGCATAACTTTTGAATTTCTCTCAACTGAGTTGTGTGATGATACGACCTTATTTTCCTGGCCGCTTACAAGCTGGCCATCATAAATAGCATTTATTTTGATTTTAGAACACGATATTGTTCATTTTAATTCAATAGAACATTGTATGGAACCTAAATTAAAATTTTACTGATTCCTTCACAAACTGTTGACTTAGGCAGTACTCTGCCAATTGTAAAATTTATTATATTTCTATTTTATCAACTAAGTAAATAACTATATAAAATGTATTGAATCAATATTCAAGAACTAATATCTATGTTAATATAAAAGGAGCGCAAATAAGTATTGTAAGTATTTTTATCATACTTTGTATTGTGTTACTTCAATAGCTTAACGCCCTGTAGTAATGTGTAGTTCATTTTTATTACAGTGCGCTCCTTGCTCCTTCTCCTTACCTTGCTCCTTCTCCTTTGATGGTTCCTTCTCCTTTGACGGTTCCTTTCTCCTTACGGCTCCTTCTCCTTGGCTCCTTACGGATGTTTTTACTGGTTGTTCTTTTGCTGCTTGTTCTTCCTTGTTAATTCGACCAATAAACGAATGGTGAAAGTTTACTACGAGTTTTCCTGCTATACCTACCAACCGACCCGGCCTGGCTACCCCACACCCGACAATGGCGCCCAACGTGATTAAAACGCTGCAGGAAGAAGGAATAAAGAAGAAAGAATAACGAAGTAAGAGAACATAATATTTATTTTAATACAAACTTTTATTTCAGGATTTGTAATGTCTATATAATCTCAATATATAACGTAATTCTATTTAAATTCAGTAGAATATTTCTTGGAGATGATGGTTCTGAATCAAGGTTATGTCGGCAAACCTTCGAGGTTGACAAGTCTGATGATCTTGGTCAGATTCCATTATTGAAGAGGATATTTTTTAATTTTTATACAAAGGCAGTATTCTTGAATCATTTTACATTAAATTCACTTATTAATTTCGTAAATTCAGATTATATAGTCACATTGAATGTATGGTTGTATGTGAGATTTTCATTATATATATATATATATCTGAAATCTATAGATTACTTCCCATAACTTAAATTTATTAATAATTAATTTAATTTCCGTTATATTATCCCGTCAATTCAATATTTCTTAATAGAAAAAGGTTCTTTTTATAGTCGTAACTTTTTCAAGAAAAATAATATATATTAATTTTTCTTATAATTGCTATAATATCTATTTTTATCCTAAAAGTCTATCGTGATTCCATAAAATAATACATAAATAAATATTATTTAATTCCAAAGTTTCATTAAATTTGCGATTTTTTTTATACATTTTTAAGATATCCAAAACAATTTGTCCATTCTTATTTTAATGATTTCTAATATGACACTACAGTTTACATAAGTAAGGCAATTAAAATATTAAAATATTTCCGAGAATAAATTTAATATATAATAATAAATTTTAAATAAATTATGATACATATAAAAGCACCTCGATATCAGAATTTGAACTTACTTGATTTTTCTTTGTTTTACACAATTTGTTTTGCTCGGCAATATTGCATTGGAATATTCGATTTTCAAATGTATCCTATATAATTTCTTTGTCATTGACAAGTTTTTAAATTTTGAATCGACGACGTTCGATTTTCTTTTAATTTTCAATTGTTATTTACTATGAAGTCTATTTCATAGACATATGATTACGCTCTTATTACAACTAGGGGTAGTCATGTTGATTGAAATTTAAATATTATTTTATTTCATGTACTTATATTATTAGCTTTTCACTGGCTTTGCTCGTTGATAGTTTGGGTTAGCGCATACCTTAACGCATGCGTTGATTTTATTTCATTTTTTTTTTCTCTTTCAATATGGATGAGTTACACTTACTTAAACCGAGGAATTTTTTATATCTATATTATTTTACATTTTTCTTTATTTTATCTACAATTTATTAAATTGTATTTATAACCTTATGGTTACAAGGGAGGTTAAATTTATTTCAATTTCACAATTTGGTTGTAAACATCTAACTAAAACTTTTACTTATTTACAAATTACAGGTTAAATATATATCCATGATTAATAATTACTATTTTCCTTATTTCATTCTCATCATTTCATTTATTGTAAATACTTGTAATTATTTAGAGCGGATTGCGACTCTTTAAAAAAGCCTTCGTCTATTATAAATATTATACCTAATATCTGTGGATGTATTTCCATGGGTGTTTATTAGAGCAAATTACGGCTCTTTAAATAAACATTCGTTTATTATTATTATATCTATGAATATCAGGGTATTCATGGGTGTCTTTTAGAGCGGATTGCGACTCGTTAAAAAAGCCTTCGTCTATTATTACTACTTATTATATCTGTGGATGTATTTCCCATGGGTGTTCGTATGAGCGGATTGCGACTCTTTAAATAAGCCTTCGTCTATTGTATTATATATAAATAAACTTAAAACAGCGGATGGTAACTGTATAACTAAGCCCTTACTAAATTCGAGAACGTTTTGAGTCATTCCTTATTAAATGGGAATTACTCTATATTATAAATGAGTTTACTGTACTTACTAATAACAGATTAAACAGATTAAATGAAGATGAATGTTTGTGATTTGTGTGATTGTGGAAATCGTTTCTCTTGTAAAATAATTAGTTTTATTTATAATAAAACTTGTAAATGTATCTTTTCATTTCATTCATTAGTATTTTTATATAAGTCTCATCATCAAACTTTATTTTATTAATTCTCTGAATAAAATCCTTCATTAAGGTCAGGATTTTTTCGGGGGAACCCCGGTATTGTGATGATACGACCTTATTTTCCTGGCCGCTTACAAGCTGGCCATCATAAATAGCATTTATTTTGATTTTAGAACACGATATTGTTCATTTTAATTCAATAGAACATTGTATGGAACCTAAATTAAAATTTTACTGATTCCTTCACAAACTGTTGACTTAGGCAGTACTCTGCCAATTGTAAAATTTATTATATTTCTATTTTATCAACTAAGTAAATAACTATATAAAATGTATTGAATCAATATTCAAGAACTAATATCTATGTTAATATAAAAGGAGCGCAAATAAGTATTGTAAGTATTTTTATCATACTTTGTATTGTGTTACTTCAATAGCTTAACGCCCTGTAGTAATGTGTAGTTCATTTTTATTACAGTGCGCTCCTTGCTCCTTCTCCTTACCTTGCTCCTTCTCCTTTGATGGTTCCTTCTCCTTTGACGGCTCCTTTCTCCTTACGGCTCCTTCTCCTTGGCTCCTTACGGATGTTTTTACTGGTTGTTCTTTTGCTGCTTGTTCTTCCTTGTTAATTCGACCAATAAACGAATGGTGAAAGTTTACTACGAGTTTTCCTGCTATACCTACCAACCGACCCGGCCTGGCTACCCCACACCCGACAGTTGTCATGATTAAAGTGGGGTTGCAACCTGTCATATTTATTTTGAAAATGGGAGAAATTTCCAAAAGTTCAGTTTGATCGATATTTCTGGTGAGGATTCGAGGGCCCCCTGAGCTTGAGGGCCCCGGGGCACTGCCCCGCCTAGCCCCTAGGTAGCTACGCCACTGATGTTTTGAGACTATCTAACAAGAGGCAACTTCTGTGGAGGTTTTAAGTAAAAAATGCTTATCAGTTTTGTGAGAAATTAAAAATAAAATATTTGCCTTATTTTAGAGATTAAATATTTATTCTGATTTTAATGAATTGTGGTTAATTAATTATTTAGGTGTACAATTTTCATTTATTAACAGATTAGTTTTATTCGTTCAATCAATGCAGAATTTCGCTGCAGAGACGTGTTTCGGGAATTTCCTCATATATGGACCATTAATTTGGGTTTGGACAGCCGTTGGTACAGTTTGATCAATTTGCTACAAAATGCACTATTCGCTTTAATCCAAAGCCAGTCAGATTAAGATAGAATGCATTTAATGGTGCGGTAGAATTTGAAAGGCTTTCAATAATTGAAGTGTGTGCTGGACGGTGCATCTAATAGAATCACTTGACAGAGTCTGATGTGATTTCCACCATTATTAAATTGCGTATTCATTAGTTAGTTCATTAGCTAATTTCTAGTTTATTAAAGCTTAAATTCTACTTAAAAAGTGTTTTACATTTGAATTTAATAAACTAAATTCTAACGCTACAATATTTCAAATCGAGTCGATTAGAAAATTAGACATGGCCACATTGGAAAAATAAATTTCTTAATTTAATAGCTACAGCAACAGAGTAGGATACAACGAACGAAATGAATTTGCTATTATCACATTTCTCTAACAATCTATGCAAAAAAATATAACGAATGTACATATTTAAATTCAACATTTATTCATTAAATCAAGTAATATATTGAAAACGAGTAAAAGGCAGACGTTGTCCTGCCCAAACGTTGGCTTGCCTGCACTACTCCTACCCCTACCCCTACCCCTACCCTACCCTACCCCTACCCCTACCCCTACCCCTACCCCTACCCCTACCCCTACCCCTACCCCTACCCTACCCTACCCTACCCTACCCTACCCTCCTACCCTACCCTACCCTACCCTACCCTACCCCTACCCCTACCCCTACCCCTACCCCTACCCCTACCCCTACCCCTACCCCTACCCCTACCCCTACCCCTACCCCTACCCCTACCCTTTGTGACTATTCAATTTGGTCGCGTTCGCGATATTATCACTTTTGTTGAGTGTCGGAACACGACATTAGATTCTCCAACACGCACGCGAATTTTAACTTTGTGCGGTGACATTAGGAACACATCTACATTGCATAGACAACAATGAGTGCTTTTAATTTAAAATGAACTTTATTGAATAGCAATAAGGTTCAAAACATTTTTGTTAGAAAAGAAAAGGGCTGTTTTTAGGGGTATTTCGGCAATTATTCGAATTATCTCATCTTTTAAACCTTCCCTAGATATCTAGGAATATTTTAAGACTAAAATCAGCCAAATCGGTTCAGCCGTTCTCGAGTTTTAGCGAGACAAAGAATAGCAATTCATTTTTATATATATAGATACCTAGGTCGCCCTCTGTGTCCAACCAGCTGAAACTACTTTTCTTCATTTTAGTCATAAAAATTCTCTAATGACATCGATCCTGACTTCGGACGATGAATATATAACGAAATATTGATTGAAGGTAATGTTAAAAGTAATTTGTAAGCAATCGCCGAGCTTCTATGAAAGGTTAGCGAGGAAAATGTTAAAAGGGATTTAAAAAAATCTTCCTTCAAAATGTAGAAAAGAGGTTTAATGCAAAATATTTTTTATACTATTTATTTGAAAGTTAGTATAATATTATAATAATAATAATGAATAACTATTTCAGCATTCTCCAAAATTCCATTCCCAAGGAGCCATAAGAGAGTGTCAATGTTTGTATGGGTGAATAATATCTTTTTCTCCAATTTTTTTTATCTTTAAAATCTTTTAGTAAACAACATACACAAAAGGATTTTAATAATTATCTCTAAGAGGTAGAGAAGGTATGGGAAATATTGTTTATTTTTGGATTTACTTAAATTAATCTAAACCTATATAATTTAAATTTCCCTTATATGGGAAAAGGGGTTAAAATATGTATGGGAATAAATGTTGCTTTGGTAGGTTTATTTGAAACTTTCTGTACAATACAAAAAATAAAACACAAATTTTAGCATGAGAAAATTAAGGAAAAGACGAAAATATAAATATGGGTTTTTACTTGCTTGAATTGAAGAAATTTGGATACGTTTTCTACAAAACATTAAAATCTGTATTGTAATACGTATCAAAATTGAACGGGGGTAAAAGTTCACGGGAAACAGCATAATACTCTACTATAATGAATCTATCTATCTATATATCATCTCATAACGCCTTTTATCACAAGAATTAATTTTTATTAATAAAATTCAACTCTATGGTGGTATGTAAAATTTTATTTTCACATTTCAAAAATGTACACGGGCGTAGTCGAGGGTAGAAAGATAAGTATATTGTATATAAAGGAGGACTGTGAGGTCATACTGACTGACTGACGTCTGACAGACAACGCACAGCCCAATCCACTGAATATATAAATATAAAGGATTCTACGTTATGTCTTGGCGACCGACTCACGTGTTTCGTCGTGACATGATGGGGAATCCGGTTCAATCCCGCCCGCGCTGTGATGGTTGTGATTAGTCTGTGACTAATATACATATCCCAGGATCATATTAGATCGCCATATATACCTACTATTTATAGCCTTTAGGCTTGACATTGGCAAATCATCGATTAACATTGGTAGAATCACAATAAAAGAAGTAGAAGAAGTATAAATATAAAATAAAATTCCTTAGGGGGGTACACTATGAAAGGATTTTTCGTAAATCAACCCTTTAGGACGTGAAATGGGGTGTAAAAGTTTGTATTGTAAGTAACTTGGTACAAATATGATTACTCTACAAAACAAATAATAAAATACGTGTTTTAGAATTATTAATTACAACCCTTAAGAAGGGGTGCAACGGGGTGTTGAAGTTTGTATGCGAAAAAATGGTTGGATCTGCCTGAAACTTAGACATAGGAGGTGGCCTAAAGATGGATTTTTACGGAGTGTTAAATTGCGTATGGAGAAATTGTTTCGGATTTCAAAAAGTTTTATCAACTCTAAGTAATATATACAGGTATAAGTGGCACTTCAACAGATAACAAAAATCATAAGAGTTGCATTGCAAATCTCGCTTTATTATATTATTAGGAGAAATATAAGAATATTATTGCTTAAAATAAAAAAGTAATTTCTTTTTTAGCGTTTCGGGTTAAAATTAGCAACAGTAGCCAAACCCAAACCAAATCATTAGACTAGACATGTATAATGATGTATATAGTATATTGCATGACATACAATCAGGAATCTCATGAAAAATCAGTAGACTTGGCAACACTGACTCATTGCCGATGTCCGTTTTGAGCATTCACGCCTCGTACAATACGCGAACATGCGCCAGATTCTTGCCGAATCTGACACCACACAAGCACGTTTGGCATGCACAATTAGATCAAGCAGCCCGTCCATTAATTCCAAGCTATAAGTCTTGTACTATGTACTATGAGTACCTACTGAGGTTGACGAGCTTGCAACTCAACAAGCATACTCGGAAAATAGGTTTAGACATGGATCTCTCGAAGGCCAATATTACCTGGTAGGTCAGGACAAGCCACACATTACCATTGAAGGCCATACATTCAAAAATGTGAACGAATATCTGAATATTTTAAATGGGAAAAGAAAATCAATCGTCAGAAATATTTCAGTTTTAATGAAATAAACACTAAACTATGGGTTTTACTGCATACTAAATACACTGGAATTTAATACGTCATACTAGTTAAGTCATCTTAAATACTTGCTAATTACAAAGAGTTAGGATTTCTTTAAGTTTTCATTTAATAAACCCTAAAGTGTGGGTTCAACTGCAAATGTCTTTAATCCCTTCCCTATTAATATAAATGCGAATGTAAGTTTGTTTGTTACGCTTTCACGCAAAAACTGCTTAACCGATCATCATGAAATTTTGTACATATATTCTTGGAGGTATTAGAAGTAACATAGGATACTTTTTATTATCACGGCATGACGACGGGAACGGGGTGGGCAGAGGTGAACATGACAAAAGCTATGTATGAAGTGTTAACATTTTGAAATTAGAAGTCGTGGGAAACAGCTATTTCTAATATGTTTATACTAGCTATCCACCCCGGTTTCGCGTGTGGACAATATTAAAATCTTATAAATAAAATTCTCGTGTCACGGTGTACGTAATTGAACTCCTCTGAAACGGCTCGACCGATTTTCGTGAATTTTAGTGTGCACATCCGTTAGGGTTGAGAATCGGACAACATCTATTTTTCATCCCCCTAAATGTTAAGGGTGGTCCACCCCTATTTTTTTTTATAGGTAGGGTAGGGGTAGGGGTAGGGGTAGGAGTAGGGGTAGGGGTAGGGGTAGAAGTAGGGGTAGGGGTAGGGGTAGGGGTAGGGGTAGGGGTAGGGGTAGGGGTAGGGGTAGTGCGGGCAAGTCAACGTTTGGGCAGGACAACGTCTGCCGGGTCCGCTAGTAGATTAATGATTATAAAATTTAATAGATTTGTAAATGTGCTATATTTAAAAATTTGTAAATGTGCTATATTTAAAAAAATGGATTATCGGCACCTTACTGTTTTTATTGGTTGGGGTATTTTTCAAAACTGCCGATATTGGAAGTGTAGTAAGTAACTAATACATATAATACCAAATTAAAGACACTTTAATATAGTTTATATCAATTTCAAAACGGCTGAATTTTTAGTTGTTGAATATTTTTTATTATCACGTACATAAATATAATTTAACTTTCAAATTGTAGCATGTTTACCTACTTTATACATCTTGTAAACCAATTTGCAGTAGAATCGGAAATTCAGGGTAAATTTAATGAACATACAAAGAAGAAGAAAATTTCAAAACTGCCGTTGCTTGTAGGTATCGTAACTTGGTAACTATTAATTAGTACGTGGATTATTTAACTACCACATTACAGTAATATTAGTCAAATTTATATTTTTAACAACAGCTCCTTATTAAAACCAAAGTGCTTTACAGATACTTCCTTTTTATTTTCCATGGAGAACTTCAAAGAGGTTAAACCCCGACGAGATGCGCCTACATACTTGTGGAGCATGCTTACGTGGCGGAGCACGCGCCGACCTATATTTTAAAGTGTTCTACATCTGCACGTGTTGGTTTTAATTAAATTGTTTAAGTGACGAATTGTAGAAAATTTACTCAAGTTTATACTACTAGTAGCCAACTTTGCTGTAAAATATACGGTTAATTTTTTTTAATAATTAATAGGGGGAAAAAGCGGCGGATTCACTAGACATTCCGTCAATTGTTTGCGAGAAGGTCATCACATCAGTGATCGCCCTTCTAAGTGGAGTGTATAGTGTGCAAAAAAGTACATCATAATACTTTGCATCTCGATTTAGGCATTGATATCTTGTGGAGCCACAATTTAATAATATATGTCAAGCAAAATATACATGTTGTTTGCTGGAGACGTGTTTCCATATACCTATGACAAATACGTGTTTCCATTTCGGCTATCTACCAGCTTTGCTCAACATGTTTGGTTATGCGAGCATGCAATCTCAGTACGAAGACTGAATCTTAGTTAGAAAGATAAATATACGGGACTAGTAACAAAGATTTGAATTGTTTATTTTCTACTAGGGGTAAATTTTAAACTAAAATATAATAAAAAGCTTTTTATTTATTGCAAAAATAAATAAATTTAAAGAATTTGGTTTAAGTACGTACTTTTACAATTATAAATACTTAAGGTTAAGTGATTTAGGTAGCTTAAGTATTTCTAGTGTTAGTAATATATACATTTATTTTTTCTTTCAATCTGCAAGAACCCCTTTACAGGTGAAGGCCTCCTCCAAAGAAGTACATTTGTCACTATCTTGGGCTACTTGTAGCCGGCGAGACTTGGACGTTGTAATTAGGTATATCCATAGTTGTAAATATATGAAACATTTAATACTTTGCTGTGATATTTGTTTACTTATTAGAAATCTAACTCCATATTTCCCAGGTGAATGTTTTGTGATATTAATGTTGTAGATATACCTTGTTGTTTATTCTTCTCTTCTTTGGAGGGTTTTGGTCGTAATCTTCCACGGCGACCAGCCGATGTAGAATATCCTTTTTTGTTGCTAGCATACTGAATTTCTTGGTTAATAAATATCCTAATAATACAACAAGGAAGCATGATAGCAAAGACAAGAATACATATAGCAATCGTGTATGGCCCCCTCCCATACGAATTTCATAAATAATATTATCAACAAGCAACAAAAAAGGATCTTCGTCTTCGTCCAGTATCTATGCCGCTATGGAAACTGATGGCGGTTCATTTACTTGCGAAATTGTTACAATATATATGTTCTATATTACCTATAATGAAATAGAAGTACCTAAATTAATTACCAATATTTTAGATAGCTGAGTGACACTCGCGTGGCTTAACATGACCGCATATAAATTACACATTCGTAGCCAATCAAGTGGCTAAAAGACATGAGTACGAAATTTAAATTCAGTGGCACATGTGAACTAAGAGGATAAGCCTACAGATGTCTACTCACGCGGATAGATAGATCCTGCAGATATCTCGAATTCTCGACAACGGTTTCGCAGCCAAACTTGGTTAAAACATTTCTGGCCAATCAGAATTATAAATCTGTTTTTCATAATCAATTTCAGAATTTGGTTCCCAGATTTAAACAAACTGCAACGTATAATTACATGGTGTTTCAGATTTAGTTATAAAGTTAAGCTTAAAGAACCTAAGCGTAATTTGGGACCGCTTGATACATTCGAATTGAATAATCGAATACTTTTTAGATGATAATACAGGCATTACAGGTCGTTTTTGTGCTTTTGCGTTGCTCAACCCTTTCATTGATGAGCGTGGGCTTCTCTTGGTGGGTCTAGAACCTTCTCTATGCAAGACGACATCCGTTGTTATTATCAACAAATGCCACTTCATCAAAATGGTGATCGGTTGTTGTCGTCAAATAATGCACAATGTCGATTAGGATTAGTTTAGGAATTTAATTAATCAGTTTAAAATTAAGTTTAGTTTAGTTGTAGTTATAGTTACTTCTTCAATATAGTGTTGTAAATTATTAGAAATAAGATAAAATAAAATACTATACAATTATATATTGTTACGAGCTAGGGTTCGAAGAGATTTAAAATACCGATTAAATAAACAAACTTTACTTTAACACCACAAAAACACAGTTAAATAAATGAAAACACTAAAATAACACTTAGTCGCACTAAATTCCACTTCACTGTTTCGCTTTGATCGCTCTGATTCGCACTGTGTTTCGCACTGTGTCCTCCCGGCGACGATCCTCTGTTTATATTGCCCTCCGAACATTCGAGAAACGCCGAGATTGTTGTACAGAGTTGTAGACGCGGCTCGATGCGACTCGGCGCCAAATACCTACACACAGACCGCGCCCGATTTTGGTACCTATGGCTAGGCACATACGGTCCATTTTCGTTTGTACTTGATTCTCTCTGGATGTTTCTAGAGACGTCTATCGACCTTGATGTGTTTAGGTATTTATTTGTGCGATTTAAGTACCTATTCGTTACACTGCCCCCCGCTTAGACTTGCTCGTCCCGAGCAATATTCGAGCCTTTGTAAGGAGCCAGTCGATCAATATGGACAACCTTTAACTGTCCACGCGGGCATCGTTGGATCCGATAGGTCACGTCATTGATCCTCGTGATGACCTTATACGGGCCTTCCCAGCGGTTCTGCAGCTTGGGAGATTTGCCTTTTCGGCGTTTCGGGTTGTGCAGCCACACCAACGATCCCTCGTCAAAACCGTTACTATTGAAGTTTCTATCGTACCTGGTCTTCATCTTTGTACTGGCCACAAGACTGCTCTGACGAATCTGGTCATGTATGTCGCACATCTTGTTTTTCAGGTTCGATACGTAGTCACTTACAGGTTGCGGCGCATCCGGAGGTCCGCCGGTCAGGAGATCAACTGGTAGTCGGAGCTCTCTCCCAAAGTTGGCATAAGCAGGAGTCACCTTTATGCTTTCATGCTCTGCGGATCGATATGAGAGCAAGAACAAGGGAATATATCGGTCCCAGTCCCTCTGGTGATCCTCAACCAGTTTCGCTAAATGAGTCTCCAAAGTGCGGTTGAACCTTTCAACCATTCCGTCGGACTGTGGGTGATACGCCGTAGTCCTCGTTTTATTTATTCCCAGGAGACGGCATACTTCCTGGAACAACTGCGACTCAAAGTTACGCCCTTGATCAGAATGTATCTCCAATGATAGCCCGAACCTGCAGAATACTTCGTTGACCAACTTAGTCGCCACTGTTGTCGCTTCCTGGTTGGGAATTGCGAAGACCTCCGGCCACTTCGTGAAGTAGTCCATCACGACCATGAAGTACTTGTTCCCGTCTTCAGTGGCCGGGAACGGTCCAGCAACGTCCACCGCAATTCGTTCCCATGGAGCGCCAACATTGTACAGCTGCATACGTCCCCTCGTACGTGTCGTAGGTCCTTTCACGGCCGCACATACTGTGCACTTACGACACCAATCCTCGACATCTTGCCGGCAATGAACCCAATAAAATCGTTTCCTGATTTTCGCCAGGGTTCGATTCATGCCCAGATGTCCTCCCGAGGATCCATCGTGCACGGACTCAAGCACTGCGCGCACCTTTGACCTAGGCACGACCAGCTGCATCAGTGTCTCCTGTCCACTTGGCGACTCCCACTTGCGGTACAGCAACCCGTTGTGCAGCACTAGACTTTCCCACTGAGCCCAGTAGCTTTTCGTGGTGGAACTCATTGCTGATACAACATTCCAGCCGGGCCTTGGAACATTCTGCGTCTTCCATTCCATTATCGGCGCCAAGTTGTTATCCTTGAGTTGCTCGTCTCTCGTCCTCTCGTTCGCCCATTCGTCACTAAGGTTGTTAGTCGTAATCACTTTGATGACAGAATCACCGATTTCACGCCTCGAGCAGTGTTTACAATCTTCAGGGCACGGCCTGCGTGACAGTGCGTCAGCGTTGCCATGCATCCGTCCTCGTCGATGTTCGATCGTGAAATCGAATTCTTGTAACTGCTCGATCCACCGAGCGACTTGTCCTTCAGGATCCTTGAATTGAAGTAACCATTTCAACGCCGCATGGTCTGTCCGTAGCTTGAACTTCCTTCCGATGAGATATTTGTTGAAGTGTCGTAACGTCTTCACTACGGCCAGAAGTTCGCGTCTGGTTACACAGTAGTTCCTTTCTGGTTTCGACAGAGCCTTGCTGAAATACGCTATCACAACTTCCTTGTCCCCCTTCCGTTGTGACAGCACACCTCCAATGGCGATGTTGCTTGCGTCTGTGTCCACCACAAACTCGCCGACTTGGTCCGGGTAGCCTAATACAGGTGTTTTACACAGCCGTTGTTTCAGTTCCTGGAACGACTCCTCGCAGTCCTCAGTCCACTGAAACGAACGCTTGTCCTCCGTCAGCCGATGTAGGGGCTTGGCTACTCCCGCGAAGTCGTATACGAAGCGGCGGTAGTATGAGCACAGACCAAGAAACGCCCGAACATCTGTTTTGTTCCGTGGGGTGGGCCATTCTCGTACAGCTATTGTCTTGTCAGGGTCGGTTTCTACGCCATCCTTAGTAATTACATGCCCGAGGTAATTCACACGTTTCTTGAAGAAACTACACTTCTTGGCATGCAATTTCAGGTTCGCGAGCTTCAACTTGGCAAACACTCTTTCTAAATTCCTCACGTGCTCGTCGAAGTCGCGTCCCATGATGATGACGTCATCCAGGTAGACTAGGCAAGCTTTTCCCACGAGATCCGCAAGCACAACTTCCATCAGCCTTTCGAACGTTGCGGGAGCATTGCATAACCCGAAAGGCATGACGTTGAACTGCCACAGTCCATTTCCGGTCGAGAAAGCAGTCTTTTCCTTGTCCTTGGGATCGATCTCCACTTGCCAGTATCCACTCTTCAAATCCAGTGTTGAGAACCACTGGTTCCCACTCAACTTGTCCAAGGTGTCGTCAATCCGGGGTAGAGGGTAGCTGTCCTTTCTGGTTACGTCGTTCAGTCGACGATAATCCACACAGAAGCGAGTGCTGCCATCCTTCTTCTTAACTAGCACAACCGGAGAACACCATGGGCTCAAAGAAGGTTCGATGACATTAGCCTTCTTCATGTCTTCCAGCATGCACTGTACTTCGGCTTCTCTTCCTACTGGGATTCGTCGAGCACGTTGACGTATAGGTAACTCGTTGCCTGTGTTGATGGTGTGTTTCACCAATGACGTCCTGCCGAGATGCCCATCTCTGTCACTAAAGATGTCAATGTAACGAGTGAGCATCTCCTTCGCTCGTTTGTACTCGGAGATTGACAAGTCCTTCTTCGAAATGTCGACGAGTTCCAAGGGGTTTGCACTGTTATTTTTCACCGCCGACAGCTTACCCTGGGTGCAGCTCCGCATCCAATTCGCCTCGTCGCACTTCGCCACGACTTGATCCTTATTAAGAGTGACAGGAGCGTCATTGAAGTTGGTCACCCTTACTACAGCTCGTCCACTCTGGCTGTTTACTAAAGTTGGAGTGAGTAACCAGCCTTTATGTTTAGAACGTTCCAGGTGGTCGATGATAGAGCACCTCGTATTGGAGGGGTCCCCATTAGTTGGTAACTCCACATCGACAAGCGTCTCCGAATATGGGTTCAGTTTGACGCCCTTGGCACAGCGCACATAGCCAGCATAACCACCTTTCAAAAATACCTGTTCCTGGCCGCACTGCAGTACACCGTTGCGCAAGTCGATGCCAAACTGGAACCGCTTCATAAAGTCGAGTCCGAGAATGCAGTCGTCTATAATGTCGGCCACGATGACGGTGTGTGGGTACTCCCCGTCACCCACCTTGAGTGTCACCGGCAGCTCGTCGTATGCGGGTATTGGCTGACCGGTTGCCGTGAAGAGTTTCAGACAGGAAGATGAACGTCTGGTTCTTTTCGTAGATCGTCCCAACAACTGAGGTCTCACAACCGTACGCGTTGCTCCTGTGTCGATCGTCATCTCACATGGCGTCCCGTTGACCTCGCCGGCGATTACCAGACTGTTCCCGTCGAAAACTTGTCGGATGGTAACTTTTGGGGCTATGTCACGATCAGCCAGTACCCGCCCCGCGGCTCTGGCTGTTACTCGTTTCCCGGAAGCTCCGTAGTTACGGCACGGACATCAGCTTCGACGTCCCGTTTCGGCACTCGTTGATCCGTGCCTTGTCGTTTAAGCGCCGGGCAGCTTGCTTTAAGGTGCCCTAGCTTGTGGCAGTAGAAACAGCGGGGTAAGTAGCTACGCCTCTCTGCTACAGGTGTCGTTGTTGGAGTAGCCTCCTCCGCCACTTGTCGCAATCGCTGAGAACGAGGCTCCTGTCTCACGGCTTCCACCTCTAGAGCATGGGCCAGTGCATCTTTCAGGGCGCTGTGGTGGCCCAGTCGAACTGCAGCTCTGACCTCCATGCTGCGGATGCCGTCGATGAATGCTTGAACGAGGTTCGCAGCAATGAACTCTTGTCCGGCAGATGGGTACGCCTTCCTCACGATCTTCTCAATCTCCAGAGCCCATTGTTGCAGATTCTCACCAGCATGTTGCGTCCTGTCCCTCAGCTGCGCTCGGTACACGTGCTCCAGGTGTTTGTCGCCGTACCTGGAGTCCATTGCCTCGATCAGGTTCCCGTACGTGGTGCAGCTGTCTGGAGAGGCTTCCAGAACCGACAGTGCACGACCCCTTAAAGCCACTGTCAAGGCGGTCAGAGATTGCTCGTCTGTCCAGCCGTTGGCAGAGGCGACCGTTTGGAACTGCAATTTGTACGCTGTCCAGGACGTAGTCCCGTCGTACGGCGGCACCTTGACTCGAGGGCCGGAGACGACGGCGCCTCCAGAAACAGGAGCGGTCAGCTTCAGTTTCCTTACTTCATTCTGGAGCCCCTCGCATCGGCTGTCCAACTCTCCGTAGCGGTCGTTAAGTCTTGCATCCAGTTCTCTGCTCATCCTAGTCTGTATTTCCTTGCAATGCTGTTGGAGGTCTTCGTAACGGATGTCGAGGTCTTCGATTCTCTCCTCGTGCATGTCTGTAACCCTCTGTAGCTGCTTCACCTCCATAGTCACCTTTCCCAGTGATTCTGAAAGCAGCTCCTTAAGGCTAGCAGACTGCTCCTTCAACAGCCGGCAAGTCTGCTCCTCCCGAAGTCTGGCCTGCTCCTCCAATAGCTGCCGAGTCTGCTCCTCCTGTCGTCGGGCCTGCTCCTCCTGACGTCGGGCCTGCTCCTCCATCAGCCGAACCAGCATCCCCATATCGAATGCCTGGGGAGCACCCGCAGAACCCGCAGCACCCGTATCAACTCCAGCAGCAGCTCCAGCACCAACAGCAGCAGTCCCAGCAGCAGCAGCAGCAGCCTTGTCGACCTCCTCGCCGTGATGTCCAGCAGTAGTTTGTCGTGTTTTGGGTCGCCGTGATGACGACGAGTCACGTGGTGTAATCGGCATTTTTGAATCCCACACTCCTGACACCAATTTGTTACGAGCTAGGGTTCGAAGAGATTTAAAATACCGATTAAATAAACAAACTTTACTTTAACACCACAAAAACACAGTTAAATAAATGAAAACACTAAAATAACACTTAGTCGCACTAAATTCCACTTCACTGTTTCGCTTTGATCGCTCTGATTCGCACTGTGTTTCGCACTGTGTCCTCCCGGCGACGATCCTCTGTTTATATTGCCCTCCGAACATTCGAGAAACGCCGAGATTGTTGTACAGAGTTGTAGACGCGGCTCGATGCGACTCGGCGCCAAATACCTACACACAGACCGCGCCCGATTTTGGTACCTATGGCTAGGCACATACGGTCCATTTTCGTTTGCACTTGATTCTCTCTGGATGTTTCTAGAGACGTCTATCGACCTTGATGTGTTTAGGTATTTATTTGTGCGATTTAAGTACCTATTCGTTACAATATACTTATCAATTTACTTATCTTTATACAGTCCACTAAGTTTATATACAAGTACTTATACTAATATTATAAAGAGGTAAAATTAGTTTTTCATTTATGTTTGTTTGTAAAAACTACAAAACCCATTCTGAAAGTTCTTTCACTAATAGAAAGCTACGATATCCCTGAGTGCCATAGGATATATTTCATATTGTTCGAATATATCCACGGGCGGAGCCGGGGGCGGAAAGTCTAGTATTGAAAAAAAAAAATGCTGGATGCCGCGTATTCGTGCGTACTTCTTACATTTCTTAAATCTAACAATAAATTCACGAATACAGTGCCATACAGATCTAATATATGAAAAAAAAAACGGCAAGTGCGAGTCGGACTCGCGCACGAAGGGTTCCGTACCATTATCTATAAAACGGCAAAAAAATCACGTTTGTTGTATGGGAGCCCCCCTTAAATATTAATTTTATTTTAATTTCATTATTTATTTTTAAAGTGAATATATAACTAAATATTATGTGAACATTTCAAGCGTCTACCTGTTGCCGTTATCAACATCGAGCAAAAACGAGCAAAAAAAAATCACGTTTGTTGTATGGGAATATATATTTTATTCTGTTTTTTAGTATTTGTTGTTATAGCGGCTACAGAAATACATCATCTGTGAAAATGGTTCATGAGATACAGCCTGGTGACAGACAGACGGACGGACGGACAGCGGAGCCTTAGTAATAGGGTTTCCGTTTTTACCCTTTGGCTACGGAGCCCTAAAATTAATATTTGTTTGTTCGTATTCAATAGACTCAAAAACTACTAGACCGATTTGAAAAAATATTTTTGCATTTGATAGCCCAATTCAATAGGCTATTTAACATCACGCTACCTACCCAAGAAGTGAATTTTATTCCTGAAACAACGCGTACGATGTAGCAGGCAGTCAGCTAGTTTTTTTATCAAGGAATTGTAGGCCTCCGTATTTTCCGAACTTCGGACGGAACCCTAGTGCTACTACTATTGCTACCAACTCTCTTCAAATTCTACGACGAAAGAAGCAATTAATTATTTCCTACTTTTAGGTGCAAAATTCTTGAAGTCACAATACTTATTTTTTATTTATAAGTTTCCTAAGTCGAAAAAAAACAACCAAACCAAAGAAATAGTTGCCCACAAGAGTTGAACCTAGGCGGTAGGTATAAAGCACTTGTAACTGCCAATCAGTCATATATCGGTTGACAGTTCTTAAGCGAAATTTGAGATTGTTAGCTCCACATTTGAACTCATAACAAGTTTTTCAAATTTCCGAATAACTAATGATCCAAATTCACGAAAAAAACATTTTGCGATAATAATTTTTGCAATGAAATATAGCACAAAATTTATTTGTCTTGTTTGGAATATGTTTCAGGGGCAGTTCTGATGATATGCGGAAATCATATATGATACGCTGCGCTTATATGTAGCTATATGGGAATGACCACTTAATATTTCTATAGTTCTTTATAATATTTTGTGGCTACTCCAGACTGTAGCAAAAGAAATAGCAGAGCTATTTATTGATAAAAGGATGCTCTAATAGTTTCATTACAAATGCTCTAACATAAAACGATTCGAATTCAAGAGCCCCGGCTAAGCGGGATATATTGTTTTTTTTTTGTTTGGCTCTGTAAGTTCCGTTCGGAGAAGGGAAAGTTAAACTACCATACAGCCAAGTCTTTAAGATTTTAAGGCCAATTTCTATATTTGATGTTTCCAAGGCCAAAGCCACTTCTTTTAGTTTTCTTTTTTCAAGGCTGAAGCCAACTCTTCTCGCACCTTTCAAATTCATTAGTCGCAATTATTTATTAAGTCTTCAATATAAGCGAAAATGGCGTGCATTTTAGTTGTTAATTTCTTTTATAAAAACTGTTAATTTCTTGTATTTTCATCCTAAGTGTAATATAAATCGTATGTATCGCTCGGGAGAAAGTGCGATTAAGTGCTCAACTACACCCTCTATGATAAAATCTTTTTTAATCCCTTTAATAGGACTAGTAGAATAAGTGACATACATACGCAGTGCCTATTTTTTATATATATAAAAGTAGCTTTTCCCCCGTAGAAATTTCTGCTAAGGTGACGTAATGGTTACTGCTCCCTCCGCTTTGTTTGGTTTTAGCGTGACGTTTTATAGCTTCCTTAAAACGAGAATTTTTCAAATCAGACTGCTAGTTTCTGAGATACAAACATACATACAAACTCTTCAGTTTTATATATTGATTGAAAAACAAACAATGAACTCTAAATTGGGGAAGAAAGATATGCAGTATATTGATCATAGCTAAAATGTAAAATATACCTACAAAGTATTATTGTTTTTTTTAAACAAAACCGTGACCTCCCCTGATTTTCACATTGCTAGTGAAAGTTGCACGTGGTAGTTTAAAATAGAACAACAATGTCGTTGACCGATGGAAAATAGGCCACAGGGAGGCTGCCGAGACGTCACCAAGTCATAAATTTAATAATTTAATCTGCACATTCGCCAGTAAATTATTGCAGTTAAATCAAATTTTGTAATGAAACATTACATTGAGGATATGAAATTACTTTGCATGACTTATGAATTTAATTTGAGTTCAAAAGTAAAAAGATTTATTTAATGAA
This sequence comes from Nemapogon koenigi, assembly GCA_963924495.1. Lineage (NCBI taxonomy): Eukaryota > Metazoa > Arthropoda > Insecta > Lepidoptera > Tineidae > Nemapogon > Nemapogon koenigi. Next base: position 16,338,837 of record OZ004629.1, on the reverse strand, counting down.
CGAGATTTACTTAATACTTAGTAAATTATTACTAATTTATATGCAGTAAAATTTGTTATTCGAAACCAAATATTTACTGTGAAAAGCATTAATAAGCATGTATTCGCTCTGCATTGCCTATTAACATTTGTTTTGTCACTGATCATTTCAATGACAGAACATATTTCAACCAAAACCTTTGGTTTATCTTTGAGTTAAAAGTTCCACTAAAATATATTTAAAAAAGTAACGCATCCAAAGATTGTAATAATTTTCATGATCGCTGCGACCGTCTCGACGCAGTCTGGATGACACTGTTTTCAATTTTGAACTTAATTTATATGTAATTTACAGTTCTTTATTACTTTACTTACTCTTGCCATTACCTCATTTCAGGTAGGGGTGAGTTTGAGGTTCTTCACCTAGCTGACATAGACGGGTGTCCCGTACGCCTGATACTTGTACTTTCTACTATTGGTTTTCATTGAGCGTACTAATTCATTCGCGTAATAAATCGTAGTAGGGCACGTTGCAGTGAAAGTGTAAACAAATGGAGAAATATGGGAAATCAAAGGAGAAAAAAATGTTTATTGATAGAGAATTTGTTTACCTAGACGATAATTGATTACCTAGACGATACGATATGCTAAAAAAAAGTAAATCGTATCGAAAAGGACGTAAATTGGAGTCAAATTAGTTGGCTCAAGGATTCCTTATGGCAGACTGTACAGACTAGATATAAAGACAATTATTCCAAAGAATAAATGTATAGAGTTAAATGTCCTCACGTTCCAATATGGTGTAAGTTTATCACGAGCGATTTGAACTTGGTCGAAGGAGAACTAGGTATAGAACTGCGTATTTATAATGTGGTATGTGAAAGGTGCATATACGGAAAAGCACATCGTAAAAGAACAAGGGAAAGAGCAACACAACGAGGAGAACTTATACTGATGTATGCGGACCTTTTGTACATAGTTTTTCTAAGTATAGATATAACGTATTATTCAAAGATTAAGAATATAAAGAAAAGTGGATACAAATGATGAATGAAACAAAAGCAATTGAACATAATATTAAGTTCATAACGGAGGAGAGTTTGACAAACAAGATTTTAGAAGAATCTTGAATCAGCACGGCATTAAAAAACGATTGACAATGCCTTACGCATTAAGAATAATCGGACGTTGGTTGTAGCTGCGAGATCTATGTTATTTACAAGATATGACTTACTGCAAGCTCTATGGGCAGAACTCGTTAATACTGCTGCTGCACTGAATCGGACAGGGTCGACTAGAATTGAAAATAAATCACCGCATGAGTTGTGGTATGGTAACAAGCCAGGAATTAAACACCTACGTGCTATAGAAAGTATATGCTATGCTACTATTCCAAAAGTGAAAAGGAAAAAAATTACAAAAAGGCGGTTAAAGGAAAATTCTAATAGGGTACGACAACGAAGGTGGTTATCGTGTATGGTGTGCCAATAATAATGATTCGCTCTAGATATATTGTTTTTGGCGAGAAACTGTATGAATAGTGTAAATATCCAGATAGAAAGAGTGTCAATTATATTTTAAAACCGCGTCACGCGTCACACGTGTATGTTTAATGTGTGAGTAAATAATTGTGATCATCATCATCATCATCATTGATATATTCTCCTTTCTACTTAAAACTCTTTAGTGCTATAAAATATAAACGTCAAATCTGTTTGTTTTGACTTGTGTGTATTTTGATGGATGATCGATTGTGAAGATAAATAAAACATTAATTATGTATGTTTAATTGCTTTTAATTACTATATAATAATTGGCGACGAGAAATGGAAGCACATATGAAGAAATTAAAACAAGCACATGCATCAATTAAGGCTCAACTTACCTTACAAGGTAAAAGAATTGAGACGTTGACAAACCTCAATAAGGATGAGGCTACACTCAGACTAACTAATATTAATTTACACAGCCGTTATATCGTGAATCACGATGCCATCAAAGAGGTACTCGATGAATCTAACTTAGAACAGGAATGCATTAACCGTGATGAAATAGAAGAGGAATTCTTGAAACTAAAGTTGAAAGTAAGAGACATGGGTCAGTTGACAACTACGAATTCTATTAATACGGCAAGTACTACCCAAATTCATACTGCAACTACTATAAATAAACCACATGTTATTTTTCAACCATATCAAACTGATGAAACAGTTAAAAATTATATCAAACGATTAGAAGTTTACATGAATCTACAAGGCTGTACAGATGACTCAAATATCAAGGTGGGTACACTACTTACCCCAATCACACCTGAGATGTATAAAATATTATGTGATTTATGTAGTCCTGAGAACCCATTAGAAAAATCATTTACTGAAATTGTAAAGATATTACAAGATTTTTTAGATCCTTTACCTAGTTTATGGGCGAGACAGCATACATTTATAAATAGGACACAGAGTCGGGAAGAGAGTATTTTAGATTACAATAGACATTTAAAGAAACTTGCGAACGAATGTGAATTTTATTGTGATTGTGGAAAGTCAACATCAGATTTATTTTTACAACTTCAGTTTATTAGAGGACTAGTTGACGATAAAATAAGAACCAGAATTTTACAAGAAAATAGGAATTTAACTTACAAAGAAATAGTAGGACTCGCAATAAGTACTGATATGTCCCAAAACGAAGCACAGATTACAACATATAAAAAATCCGTTTTCGAATTACAGAAAGAAAGTCAATACTTACCTAGAACTAGCGGATTTAACACTAGAAAACCGAAAACATACCGAATAATGTTACAGATGTGGAGATAAGAGACATAGAGCGCATACATGTAAACTAAAGGGTCATATTTCTAGAGTTTGTTTGAAAAGAATAAATCGAGTAGACAATCAAAATTGTATTTCTGTTGATAACGAAAATGTAAGTGAAAGAGTAGAAACGAATAATGAAATTAATATAATACAAACAAATATGAATGATAAGTTTATGGTTACAGTAGAAATAGGTGGAAGAACGATAAAAATGGAGTACGACACAGGCGCATCATTGAGTACCATTTCACTGTTGGATTTTAAACAAATGAACATAACGAACAAAATATTCAAAACTAATATTGATCTCAGAACTTATACTGGTGAAAGAATTAAACCATACGGCGCCGTTTATGTAACATACATGGTGAACTCAGAAAAATACTATGGTAAATTATACATTATAAATAGTAACGTTGATCCAATTTTTGGACGTGAATGGATACGAGAAACTAAATTAAACATAAATGAAATAAATACACTTAAAATTGACAATAAAACTATAAAACTAGATAATTTTTTACAAGAATTTAACGAAATTTTTAACAATAATATTGGAGAGATACCGTACTATAGAGGACATATTGATTTAGTGGAAGGAAGTGCACCTATTTTTCATAAGGCTAGAAGAGTTCCTTACGCATTGGAAGAAAAAGTAGAAAAGGAGATAGAAAGATTAGAGAAACTGAATGTTTTGACTAAGGTAGAAGATTCTGTCTGGGGAACACCCGTAGTACCAATATTGAAGCCTAACGGGGAAGTCAGACTTTGTGCCGACTACAATTTATTTTATTTTATTTATATTATTGGGATTATACAATATGTCAAATTTCTGTTCTCTATTGATTCATGTCTGCTAGGCCACACATTGGTCCGGCATCGCACCGAAAATTTCCCATTCCGGCCGCCAGACAATCTAAGCGGACTATTTGTTACAAGAATTGGGCGAGTCTGTGCTCGATTTCGGTGGCCCGTACGGCGGCGCGCCGGCGATTGAACGAATGAGTGGACACCTTTAGATATGTTCACATCTCCAAAGTCTCGAACTTGCGCTGAGATAAAGTTCCCCTCAAAGCATTTGTTTGTGTAAAAATTTGTTGAATAATTTTTTTTGTATTTCTGGACAATACTTACGAATTGATTTTTAATTTAGTTATATTCATATTCTGCTAATTATTTCTTTTGAAGAGTATTTATACAAAGTTTCAAGATGATACACGCTAGAAATACACACGTTGAACGGTGGACTGCAGGAAAAAGTTAAACAGAACAGTGAATCTATTTGGTGGTTCTTTATACTCCATTCTCTACTATAAAATGATGTATCAATTTAAATTAACTTCGAACGAGTACAAACATAGATCAACTTCAACACGTGAAGAGTGATGACCTTAGTAAACTATATTAAGTAGAGAAATGTGCAAGACTGTATGTCACGCTAAGTAGTTTGTGACTGACATTGCATGTCTGTAATACTACAAAGTATTATGACGACGCTGATTGTTGCTAACACGAATAATGTCATTGCCCCTGTGAAAAACTAAAATAGGTACCTCAACTTCTAGAGATTTGATGTAAGTTTTGATACTCATAAAAAGGCTTCCTTGGCTATTATAGAGATATCATGAGTGGACTCGCCTTTTTCTAATATACATAACACACAAATTTATAACCACATACACGCTGACCAATACCATACAAACAACAGCGACTGTCAACCATTTTACGAAGGACAATAAAAGGCGCGCTTTACTTCGCGTGACCCTTGCGTGACCTCACTTCCATACTACCAATCTAATATGTAAAACACAAAAAAAAATCTACCTATGTCCGTTATACACTTTGAAATCATGCAACCGATGTGCCCTACACATTTTAAAGGCAATAATGTGAAAATGGTTTTAGAAAAAAAAACTAAAAAAAAAATTAAACCTAATCAAAGGGTGGCGTTACTCGCAAATAAATTAAAAACATTAGTGTGAAGTTTGTATATAATTGTTGCCTCGGGCGAAGTCGAGGCAAGCCGCTAGTATACTATAAACATAAACTGCTAAAGAAACTAGTCGAGCGCGCTCTATACGCACTGCAGTGCTTGTGTCTCGAGAAGTAAACGCGAGTGAGATTATACCAGCAGGATAGAACAACCGTAACAGTGTAATTTGAAGATATACAGTCCCACTAAACCCCAGGGAAGACAGAAAGATAAGGTGATTACGTTATGTAAAGCGTATTAACCGCTTCCGGAACGATGTCATAGGTTTGGACACGTTGAAAGAATGAAGGATGAAAGATTGACTAAAAAGGTATATATGGCTGAAGTGAAAGGAAATGCTGGCAGAGGACGACCTAGGTGTACTTTTATTGAATTTATAAAAAATATAATACATATTGGTCGATGGAAATATTAAAATTACACACAATCGCCTAACAGATTATGAAAGGTATGATGAATATAAAAGAAGCGAAAGAGGTATGTCAGGATCGTAGCAAATGGCATTCGATTATCTCTGCCTACCCCTCTTGGGATAAAGGGCGTGATGATAGATACATAGGTGATTACGTCTATCTTAGCTTATCTTTTATCAAGCCCAACACTCCATGATAAATATGTAAGGAACAATTATATTTTCAAGCTTCGAAGAAAGATTAGTAATACATACATTTCAATAAAATAAACATGAGAAGGAATCTAACTTTAAAGTACGTAATTTATTAATGAATCTGCGGTACAGAAAATACTGTGTCGGTTGAGTAAAATTAGGCACGATTCGTACACTCATCGCCGACATACAGTGTGGTCCGAATTGAGTCAATATCAATATTATCGAAAACAGAGCCGGTTCTAACTCTGTGGGCCGATAGCACTGTGATCGCTCTGTAAATCAAACGTCAAAGTATACATATTATGTTCTAACTCTTGTATAAGTAACTAGCAATTGGCCGCGACTTCGTACGCATTGTATTAGGAATAGTGACGTAATTTATGTAAATACGCAAAGAGTTTCCTTTGAATTTGCTTCTTACCCCTGTAGTTGCTCCGTGAGACAGAGGTTCATAAATGCATAGTTATATTTAATACCTGATTTTCCCGCCCGCGTGAACATTTTTAAAATGCGATACAAATTCTATAGACAATTTATTAACCCCCTGCACCCCTAGTTAAGGGTTATTTTTCAAAAATTCTTCTTAAGATCACCTCTTATGTCATTTAGCGTAGTTTCAAGTACATCCGACCAATACGCAATTGCAAAAATAAAAAATGCGTGTTTTATTATTTCTTTTCATGAGTCTTTGTTCCAAGCTTCAAGTTGCTACACAGAGGGAATACGATTTTCCATACAAACGTTTACATCACATTTTATTCCTTACACATTTAGCATGATGTTAAATAGCCTACAAACCTTCCTCAAGAATTGGGCTATCAAATCCGACAAACAAACAAACAAACTTTATTATTAGTATAGATAGATATGTCAGCACTGTGGGCGTTGGAGTGCTAAATCAATTCTGACCTGTCGCGTTGAGAGCTCACGGTCGTTATAAATTGTGGTCAGAATTTGTGAGGGCTGTAGACGCAATTCGGACCACGCTGTTAAAATTAGTCATGGCAGGCATTTGCGACTAACTTCACAACCGCCACAATATAAAATTTGTACTGTTACACTTGTATGTAAACTTTTATTAGTCCTTTATCCATAATTTGTTTGGGTATAAACTATTCCCAATGTCTCTGTAAATAGTCCACCTGTGTCACTGTAATTTAGCATATATAAGACTTAGTATGACTAGACGGACCACGGTTCGATCCCGGCCATACATACCAATGAGTAATCACACTTTTCCATATAGATATACCTTAACAGAACTGGCCACTCGTTAGTTATAGCCTCACAAATACCATCGGCTAAAAGAGGGAGACTTGGTCTTCCGCTGGCTACCCTGGGACCAATGACACGGTTTCGGAAGCTGTAAGGCCATCCGTGAAGGAAAAATATAAAATACTATTTTAACACAATTTCGATCCAAGCCATTCTGATCTGTGTAAATTGGGTTTTTGTGACTTAGTTGGAGTTTCTTGAATTTGAAAAATGCTGATAATAGGTGTATGTTGTGATAGATCACTTCACGAGGTTTGATATTTTTAGAAATTGTTAAAATTATGGGATATCCGCTGTCGTTAGTAATACATTTCTACATGTTTTTTAGCATAAATGCAATTTGTTCTGGTATTATGAACTAAAACAATATTTTGTTTAAAAAAATCATCGCTACGAGGGTTGTTTATTTATATTATGCAATGGAGAACTGGTTGTCATATTATTATAACTTCACGGGTTGCCTTACGGAACCGTGTTGTCGGTCCCAGGGTATCATCTAGCGAAAGGCTTCCTCCTTTAGTCAATGGAATGTGTGATGCTATACCTAATCACCTCACGATTGACCAGCTCTGTTGAGGTATATTATGTTGGAAAAGTTGACTTATAACTAAGCTTATGAATACAATTAATAAATAATGCTTATTCACTTATTAATAATGTAGTATTTATTTGCGTTCCATGTTCTTGTTGATATGCATGACCGCAATGCGGAACATGCAAGCTAGGTACAAACGCAAGAATTTTCATACTAGCCTCAGTAAAATTTCTGTAAAATATATCCAATGCCGTTAGAAAAATTTTGACAGGACACTTAGTTCTCTCAGTAGCGTTCCTTTGTTTGCAGAACATTTCTCTTATACTCGTAACAGATACGGCTCCAGGGAACCGTGTTACCTGTCGGGTGCATAATAAGTGGAAAACAAGTCTCCACCGATGGATTTTTTTAGGCTACTTACAGAACGAGTGACTACTGTTTCTTGAGTTATTTTGAGATGGAAAATTAAGCAAATTAGCAATTTAACGAGTTATAGCATGCATTTGGAACTTTATTCCGCCTTACACACTATGGTGTTGTTTGTTAGCATTATATCAGCTAAAACTAAGCTAAAACAGATTTTGCTTCTGATAATGTAGACTACGGCAGTTTGGAAACAATGCCATCAAATTAAGTCTTGCCCCCGACATATTGCTCGCATTGTAATCCTTCCTAGATACCTACCAATTAATATAATATCCAAATTTTCAAGAGTTTTCTATAGTATAAATATGGTATATATGGTATGGTATAAACCAGAGGTTCACAAACGTTTTTACGTCGTAGAGCCCTTTGATAGATTTTTTTATTTTCTGCAGACCCCCGTAGTACTTTTTCCTTGCTGACATGGACCTCCAGCAAATAAAAATCGACTACTTTGGGTAACGATACTATAAACAAAACGTGTATAAAAAATCCACTCGCTCTCAATAGTCAATTTGTCCAAGCATGTAACGACCTCATGCCATCTGAAACCACACTGGAATTAATTGCCAGTGACTAATTAATTATTGATGTAGGCATACGTTTAACATGCGACGATTTGGTTTGATTTATAACTCTGAAGCCCACATTATTTGAATGTATTTTAGTTAAGTTTTTGTGAACAAACTAGTTTACAACAATAAAAATACTGACTTCTTTGTTGCAGGTACGAACAACGAACAACAAAGTTATTCTTTAAGCCAGCAAATGATTTGGGAATGAAACTATATACTTACGCCCAGTTTCTGAAAGGTCGATCAAAAGTTAATCTACGATTAGTAAACATAACAGTTGTTAAATGAAAATTTTACAAGCCTTTCAGAAACTGGTCGTTAGTCTATACAATCTCACTACTATTAACTGGCTGGGCTTTGCTACAATTTTTACATTAATGTTTTTGATTATTCAATATTAAAAAGCTATCTTATAATAGTAATTACTGCGAGATAATACTAAGTATTTTTAGTTGCGGCAATACCGCAAGACATTGAGGAAGATGGATAGACTTAATTGTATTAGTTTCTGACAAAACGGATATTTCTTATCCTTGTAAAATTTGTAAGTGATACAAATTAAAACCGATTTTTTTTAGGCGCGTTGTGCGATTTTTGGTAGGGCGAAATCTTATGGGTTTGCGTCACGACATGCTCTCGGCATAAAATTCTGACTATGGATTGCCCGGCCCGAGAATGTCCGGTCAAGCCATGGTCGGTGCCGAGAGCATGTCTTTCGCAAAACTTCTTTCGGCGTTCGCTAGATGGCGGTATTATATACGTTATCACTACATAGTATAAAACAAAGTCGCTTCCCGTCTGTCTGTCCCTATATATGCTTAGATCTTTAAAACTAAACAACGGATTTTGATGCGGGTTTCTTAATAGATAGAGTGATTCAAGCGGAAGGTTTATATGTATACAAACACTGATAATTTTAGAGCTTTCTAATGTGATGTCGTAAATAAACACATTTTTTTGCTCTTACATTGCAAACGCTGGCTGAACCCTACGAGATAGATCAAAATAATGTACTACAGTATTTGTACACCTTAAAAAGGTCTACAAAAAGTCCGCGGTGGTATATGTCTATCTCTTAGGGATAACAGGGACATAGCGGTTGCGGCGGTACCGGCCTAAAGACAAAAAAGCTGTGAACGTTGTAGGTCTAAAGACATTCTGTAGTAGGTATTTAGTATCAGCATTGCACCCGTGCGGAGCCGGGGCGGGTCTCTATTCATTAATATTTTGTGTAAACTGATTGAGATATGACGATGATTGTTGAAGTCTGACGTTGTAAAAAGTCAAGCCGACTGGGAGCAAGGTAGGCATAATTAGCTCTGTTACCCGTGCGAAGCCGGGACGAGACGCTAGTATACTTATACATTTTTAAGTTTTCATTTATATCGGCAGTCCCCATGACTGCCTATGCCTTTTTAATTTTTTTTATCGGATTATGTACCTACATACGTTTTTAATTATAAATAACCCATTACTACATGCACTGTAATCCGCCTTGTCCTCTAGACATCTTAACCACACTTGTTATTTAAACACACGTTGAAAGAATAAAGAATAATAGATTGACTAAAAAGGTTTATATGGCTGAAGTGAAAGGATATGCTGGCAAAGGACGACCTAGGTTGTAATTTTATTGAACATATAAAAAATGTATTGATCGAAAAGAACACACACTCGCCGAACATGTATAAGGTATGATGAATATAAAATAAACGAAAGAGGTATGTTAGGATCGTAAGAAATGGCATTCAATTGTCTCTGCCTACCCCTCTTGGGATTTATCGTGCAAATTTAACTTAACAGAATTGGCCACTAAAAGAGTGACATTTGGTCTTCCGCTGGGTACCCTGGGATCGATTACAAGGTTTTAGGAGCGGTAATGCAACCTGTGATGAACAAGTTTTTTAATATACTGGATGAATAATATATATAAGAAAATCTTACTTATTGTCTAATAAAATATTGAAGAGTAAGATATAAAGCGAACGAAGTTCTTAAAGAAGTAATATGGACTAATTTCTTTTATGTTTAAGTACTAGCGACCCACCCCGGTTTCGCACGGATACTATTTGAATTTACAATAATTTGTATACAACACACTTTACTACTCATCTAATATATCAACATATTCTACCGTAAACATCTTTCTATCTATTGTCACGCCTTTTATCCCAAGAGGGGAGCAATCGAATGCCATTTCCCTGAAAAAAGAGGTCTTTTACGGTAAACATTTTTGTAGGTAATTTTATTCTTTACAATGATTTTGTTATATTTGTGATTGGACAAATCTGTGGTCAATTTCGGTGGACCGTACGGCGGCGCGCCGGTCATTGGACGAATGGGTGCGCCTAGTTAGCCTTTAACCTTCACCGTAAACCACTCTATCTAATGGTACCAGCAGTAACCAAATCGGCCTAGTCGTTTTTGAGTATATGGAATACGAACAAACAAACAAACAACTATTTTTTTTTATATAATAGATTAGACTAGACTAGCTTCGTACGCGTTGTATTAGGAATACAATTCACTCCCTTGGGTAGGTAGCGTAATGTTAAATAGCTTATAACCTTCCCCAAGAATTATTGGGCTATCAACTGCAAACATATTTTTTCAAATCGGTCCAGTAGGTTGTATATCTATAGAATCCGAACAAACAAATCAACAAACAAACAAATATTGAATTTTATATATTAGATTAGATTATATAAACTATCGAAAACTGGCAAATGTGAACTTTATTAGCACTGTTTCTTGTTATGACGCAAGGCATAAGGGCCGTGGTGGTAGGTGCTAAACACAATGTTTAAAATCGGTCCAGTAGTTTTTCAGTCTATAGAATACGAATAAACAACTCAACAAATAAACAAATATATAATATATATTTTTTTATATTTATTAGATTATATTAAAAAAAACTATCGAAAACTGGCAAATGTAAACTTTATTAGCACTGTTTCTTGTTATGACGCAAGCCATAAGGGTCGTGGTGGTAGGTGCTCAACAAACCTTTTTACCTAGATTACGTAGAACAAGCACAATGTGCATTCAAAAGGGATATGCCACTTACACGGTATTGAACCAGCTCAATGGATTTTGATAAAACTTTCAAAGATCATAGTTGGTAGGTACTTAGACTTAGAATCTGCCTTTTTAACGACTTCAAAAAAAAAGACGTTACTCAATTCGACCGCATATATATATATTTTATGTGTGTTCGCAGATAACTTCGTCGTTTATGAACCGATTTTGATGATTTCTTTTTTAATCGACAGATAATTCTTCCGGATTGGTGCCATTTTTATGTCATAAAAATTGATTCAATAGTTTTTCAGTAATTTTGAAGAAACTGACTTTATAAGTAAATTATCAGTATCTCAATGAAATATGTACCGATTTTGACTGAAAAATTTTCACTGAAAAGTAAGAAATAATAAATATTTCGTCGTAGAATTTGAAGACGGTTGGTGCCAAATTAAAAACAACTTACTTCCCAAATTCACTAATCTAGACAATTTATTAGGAACCTACGATCATCAGTACAAACATATATAAATATTGAACAGATATTTATCTTCTTAGATGTTTACTTAATTTGGCACCAACCGTCTTCAAATTCTACGACGAAATATTTATTATTTCTTACTTTTCAGTGCAAATTTTTGAAGTCGGTACACTTTTTAAAAAAAGTTAATTACTTCGATATCTTGAAGGGGAACTAAAATATGTTAAAAATTGTAAAAAAAGTGATATGAGAATTCCACGGGCGAAGCCGAAGCAGACAGTTAGTTGTTAAATAAGTTTATATTTCTATAAAGGAACTTAATTCCCTCAGGGACCATTGTTGTCGCACACATACCTACAGAGAATAAACTTAATTATTCAATGTGTATTTAGGCACCTTTTACACTAAATTACAGAACAAAAGCTTTACTCACGCCACTTTGCTGCGCAGAAAAGCACTTCATTAAAACATCTAGATTAAATTATTGTTAAATTAAGGTAGAAGTCATTTAGGGAAATGTGGAAATTGTCTTTATATTAATTTTTCATATTTCTTGGTTTCCGTAGCTTAGAACATCGTTTTTCAATATTTTACCTCATTTTATTGTGAAAATCCCTACACGCACTAAGAACCTCAATTTCAGGAAGTCTAAAGAGTTTTCGTATGCATGCCCCATTTTTCAACAAATTGCGACCCTTAGATGATGAAAGCTAGCGATAAGTTAAAATAAACATTGCACATAAAGAACTTGCTGCCAAAACCAGGTTCATAAGGTGGTGAATAACCTATCTCACGATCTCTTTATGCGTGCCATACATGAACAAGTACCCACCTTACTTAAACTTCCTTTGACTAGACTTCTTTTGAATTTCGACTACATCATTTCACTTTTAAGCACCCTTAAAAATATGTGTAAAGATAAGACTAATAGCCATATCTTTCCATCTTCTTTAGGTAAAAAATTTGTTAAGCGTGTATGTGCTAGGATCATCGATCTAGAAAAGAAAAAGATCGCTGGCTAGGATACTTGAGTAAATATTTTTATACAGTTTAGTATTGATACTATGGGAGAGTATTTGTTGTGTTGTCTATCTGTCTCTGTGTTCCAATCTTTATTTTAGTATAGCTCCGAAACGGCTGAATGGATATTGATAAAACTTGAATATTAAATAATTTTTTAACGAATTTTTTTTTATTACAATTGAATATATGAATTTAACAAAAATTAAAATAAAATTTAAACTAAAACTAGAAACTCTAAACTAGGTAAAAAAGTCCATAAGTGGGACACCACTTGGCAGTGTACCTAATACACTTGCAGCATGGCAATGCTGATTTTTTGTTTTAAATAACTATGGCATTTGGAGTCACCACATTCTAGGAACACTCGTCTTCTAAGCTCTTGGAGGAAATTTTTAATTAAACATTGCTTAGCGAATTATAAAAGTGATGAAATAAAGTGAAGTTTCACTTCTTATGCGTGTTCACTAACACGCTCCGTTTTTTATTATTTAGTATTAATATTTCAATTCGATTTTATATAATTCGAAAAAGATAGATGAAATAACTGAGTTGTCTTGGCCAATTCTAGTCAGCATGACAATAAAAAAGTAAATCTGCCAAATTCAAAAAAATATTTTTTATTGTCCATTCTTGTAGGTAGATGATAATCACAAAAGCACTAAATTCAGAAATAAGTGGTCCTAAGCTAATAGTGGAAGGCGTAATATTTTAAATTGTTTCAATAAGAAGTAAACTAAATAACGTACATAATGTACTGGAGTACTCCAGACGTCCCAGTTTAGATGAAAAGGAACCCTCTGCGCGCGAGTGGTACTCGAAACTTGGCTTATTTTTCAACATGCCTACGAAACTCTTCTTTGGCACTTGACCGGTTTTTCATTACCAACTTATGTAAAGTTCCGCTCGGGTTATCTGATACTGGAAACTTCAGCATTTGAGTGAGAATTTTATTTTGTACTTGCTTTCCATCCCATGTATTTTTAATGTCACTACTCACCTATTATCTACAGGACCATTTAAGCCATATCTTAAAATTCATTCATACATTAATTAAAATCAATTGAGCCTATTCTAAAAAAAACATAGTCAGACAGACAGACAAACCGACAGACACAATTCTAAAATTCATTATTTATGCTTGTTCCTCTTCTCAGTCGTACTTGACCAACTACTCTACTTGACAGTGAGATCGCGATTATTAATCACTCGGGAACACTGCCGCGCAATGCGCCGCTCTTGCAATTTACCACCACCGACTCCGGTTGACAGTCTCACGGGAACATTCATTGATGGAAAACTTCGTCACAGATTTATGCTTGTGTAAATGACAATTCTCAATCCCACTTAGTTTGGTTATTTTGAAATCGCAGACAGATATTTCAATTTTATTTATTTTTATAGATTAAAGGTATTCCAACTAATATTTTATATGAGAAAGTGTGTTTAATTATTTGTTTGTTTGTCCTGCTTTAACGCCAAAACAGAGTAACGGATCAATGTGATTTTTTTTGCACAGAGATAGTTTGAGGCCCAAAGAGTGACATAGGTTATATATACGAGATATTTGCTTCACGGGTTAACTTAGGGTACTCAGCGGAATACCTGGTGACCTCTTTTAAACGATGATAATAGTGAGGCTATACCAAACGAGTGGCCAGTTATGATGAGGTATATTTAGATGAAAAGCCTCTAGGACGATATAGATTGACACAGGCCACACATTAGAGATGTAAATCATACGATCTACATCGCATACATTTCACTTACTCACACAGACACAAAAGATTCGATTAAACAAAGTGTCAAGCTATCAGTCAGTCAGTCAAAAAGGGCATAGTATATTTAGTCATACACGTTTACACCCCATTTGACACACAGTAGGTAGCATAGAGTAACTTATAATACTGAGGTGGGATGTTATTAGCCTATAACCTTCCTCAAGAATTCGCTATCAAATGCAAAAAGAATTTTCAAATCCGACTGGATTACCACGTTCAAACAAACTCACTCTTAACCCTTTGACGCATAAGGGACATATTCGTCCCTAAGATGTTTTTTCATTTCCTGATAATAAAACTACACTATCGTTATCCTTAACCTTGTCAAATTTATTAAAAAACTATATATTTTTCGTTTAGTACTCTAGCAACACTCAGTGAAGCCACACGTCAAAACAACCGGCAGTTGAAATACATTAATTTTCATCATCACTTCTTATAACTTTATTATTTTTTATTTAATTGTCATAACAGCGTGTTCTTGTGTAAAGTGAGTTATTTATTATCTATGGTGAGTATATAATTGTTTACTATTATTTTCAACAAGTATCTGTAGTAAATGTTGTTACATTATCGTAAATACTAAAAGGGACGCATGCGTCCCAGTGTGCGTCAACGGAAACAAAATATCATAAAAACCAGTGAATAAAAGTATTTGAATATTATGTTATTTTTATTGTTTTATATTAATTCTTTATTTTTTCTTTTCAGATATGTCACGTAGACGGTCCAGACAGTTCCAATTGACGGAAGAGGAGGTCCTAGAATTTCTTATGGCCGACAATAGTGACGACGAAGATGGATTACTGCTGGATGAGGAAGACCAACAATTTATTGCTCAGGATATCGACCAGGGTATGACAACAGTATATATTGATGATCCGCAGCCTAGTACTTCACAACAGTCGCAAATAGCAATCGAGGATGTGGTACCAAATAATGAATATGATAATTTACCATCACCGTCATTCAATTGGAAAAAAAATTCATATTTGCCCCATGATTTTCATACATCAAATTATAACTTTGGAGAAATACAGTTACTACTAGATAGTCCAACTACTGATACAGTCTTCACTCCAATTAAAATTTTTAATTCTATTACCAACTTTGACATATTAATAAATGATATAATAATTCCGGAATCGACAAGTTATGCTCAACAAAATGGTACAATATTTAATATTAATTGTAATGAAATGAAAGCTTTTCTGGGAATGAATTATGTAATGGGCTACCATGTTTTGCCATCATTGAGGAGCTATTGGTCTTCTGAGCCTGATATGGGTGTACCATACATTTCAAATGTTATGACAGTCAACAGATTTGAAGAAATAAGAAAAAATTTACACTTTAGCAACAATTTAAATCAACCGCCAAGAAATGACTCTAAATATAGCATGCAAAATAAGGCCTGTTATGGATCATTTGAATAAAAGTTTTCAACATGCAATGAAAAATACAATATCACAGTCGATTGATGAACACATGATCAAATTTAAAGGTCACAATATAATGAGGCAATATGTGAAAAATAAGCCGATAAAGTGGGGGTTCAAGATGTGGTGCAGAGCTGATTCAGAAACAGGATATTTATATGAATTTGATTTATACACAGGAAAGAAAAAGAGTGGCCCTGAAATTGGGTTAGGAGAATCTGTTATATATCAACTGACAAAAGAGTTACAAGGTTTAGGTTGTGAAGTATATTTTGACAACTTTTTTAACTCTCCAACTTTGCAATACAATTTGATGAACAGAAACATAAAAGCATGTGGCACTGTACGTCCTAATAGAAAATACGTCCCTAAAAATCTGCCTTTGGACAAAAGTATGAAGAGAGGGGATATATATGTAACTAGTTATAAAGGAATATCTTTTGTAAAATGGATGGACAATAAATCTGTTCACCTCTTGACTAATTTTCTTTCACCAATTCCAACATCGGTTGTCAAGAGACGGAAAGAGGGAAGTGGTGAAAAAATTAACGTGAAATGTCCTGAAATCGTTATAAAATATAATAAAAACATGGGAGGGGTAGATCTTATGGATCAACGTAAGGTTTACTATGAAATTGACAGAAAGTCTAAAATAAAGTACTACCTACGATTATTTTTTGATTTATTAGACATAGGAGTAAACAATTCGTACATCATTTACACTAAGTTGCATGAAATGAAACATATAGAAGGTTCCTTACTCACATGTTTAGAATTTCGCCAACATATTGCTCGAGCATTGATTGGAGATTTTTCATCAAGACAAAGAGCTTTACCTTCTTCTGTCATGACACAGAGGCGTGTGGGTAACCTTGGTAAGCATGGATTACCTGCCCATGTAATGATCAAAATAAATAATCGCAAAAGATGTGTAAATTGTGCCAAAATGCGGGTCGAAAATCGAACAAATAAAACGTGTTCGACCTGTAATGTTCAATTGTGTTTTACAAGTGAACGCAACTGTTTTGCAGAATATCATACTTAATTTATGTACCTATATATTTTTTCATTATAAAACTTTAAAAAAGTAGCCAATTTATCCAAATTATAATTGTATAATTTCATTGTAAAGTTTTGCATAATTATGATATTTTATAACCGTTGACGCACAGTGGGACACATGTGTCCCATGAAATTTCAGGAAAACTTATGTAAATATTATTTCAGTTGTACTTTTTTATGTTTATTGGAAGTCTAATAAATAGTTGTAAATGGCAAAATATTTTTTATTACTTCTCACTTCCTTATGTGCGTGAAAGGGTTAAGGGGAGGAACGAATAATTTCGGTTGATTGCTGAGCTGAAGTTCCCGAATTTTACGAGTGCTATGAACATACAATTTGGGCATCGAAAATTTGGGGATTTTATCTAGTATTGTGTAGTATATAAAAACATGATTGGTGTCAATTTTCTCGATAACTTAATTTTTTGAAATTACCTCTTCAAAAACACCACGAACTGAAATTGTAGTAAAATGGCAAGGATCCATCCGATTCAGATATATATGGGATTGTTTATGAACAGATCAACAATATTTGGACCAAAACTTCGATTCCAATCATAACTAAAAAACGAGTTATTCAATTACTGAAATCTTATTTAAAAAAGTACCTCAATTTGAAAATATACCCAATAAATTAACTTTTAAAAAAAGTGTACCGACTTCAAAAATTTGCACTGGAAAGTAAGAAATAATAAATATTTCGTCGTAGAATTTGAAGACGATTGGTGCCAAATTAGGATACAAAATTAAGTAAGCATCTAAGAAGATAAATAACATATATGTTTGTACTGATGATCGTAGGTTCCTAATGAATTGTCTAGATTAGTGAATGTGGAAAGTAAGTTGTTTTTAATTTGGCACCAACCGTCTTCAAATTCTACGACGAAATATTTATTATTTCTTACTTTTCAGTGCAAATTTTTGAAGTCGGTACACTTTTTTTTAAAAGTTAATTTATTTTTCCCTTCTAAATGATTTTGTTGCCCTGAGAGACAAATAATAAGGCAAATAAAAAAAAATTATGGAAAAAAATGCTGCTGTGGATGGGATTTGAATCATTTGCATCCTGAACTGCAACATACCATACCATACCTTTAGCCGTTAGACCACCGTCGATACAAAAATTGACAACTTCGTGTCAATAGCAACCGTTGCTAAGGCTTTTCTCTGATACATAATTTTCAGCCGTAAACAGATACAAATTACTGAATTTCTGAAAAACTACTGAACCGATTTTCGTCATATGTCTGTGAGATAATGTCGAGAAATTATTATATCCTTAAAAAAATAAGTCGTCAAAATCGGTACATCAGTTTTTTCAAAATTACTGAAAAACTTATGAACCAATTTTTACGACATAAAAATGGCACCAATCCGGAAGAATTATCTGTCGATTAAAAAAGAAATCATCAAAATCGGTTCATAAACGACGAAGTTATCCGTGAACACACATAAAAAAATATATATACGGTCGAATTGAGTAACGTCTTTTTTTTGAAGTCGTTAAAAAACAAACGAAATTATAGTTTTGAAAACAAACTGAAGTGTTTTTGGAATAACTAAGTACGTAAGTAGGTGCTCTTAAATTCTTAATACATCAGAAAATTTGCAATGTGGTTAAAGCATACGCTCCGATATGATTCTTAATCTAGCCAAAGACGTCTTTTAACATAGATATAACTTTTAAGGACGGAGCCAAACATATGTATCAACAGAACTGATTATGTACTCTAAATTTTTACCCTAAAATCTGAGATCTGTTGTGGATTTTGTTATCTAAAGAAATTTTTTTAATTATTACCCAGAAAACCTACTTGTCAGTATGTTTTGTTTGATGATAGAGACCACATTCGAGAGCTGGCATTGCAAAGAATAATAAAAGCTAGAGAAGCTAAAAGTAGCACTAAACGCAGGACATTTAAATAACCGAAAATTAACTTTTCTGCAGAAGATTAGACAGAAATGATTGTGTAGCACGAGTGTCAGGTTACAACACCACCAGTTTTTCGACATATTTCTAATTATCAAATCATGGCAAATGATAAGAACTTGGAAATTATTGACTTTTCTTGTCACACACAATCTGTGGAAAGATGTATTAAACTGGTAACAGAGGCTTCACAAAGTGTAACTGACGCTGCTTCTAGTGATGGCTTACTAAAAGTTTGCAATCTCGAGCAGAAATGCCAAATTTTGGACACAAAAATAAGTTTAAATTTTAATTTTTTTTTTCATTGAATATAAGCTCTATTTTGTTTACTTTGTTTTCATGTGCTTTGTTTCATTAATTTTTAATAATAACACACCTTTTAACAATTTTTTAATTATTAAAATTTCAAAACTTCAAAGGGCGGTAGAGCCCTAAAGATGACACGCAATTCTAGTTTTTGTACTTTTTTCGTAATCTGTGTAAAATTACGCAAATTTCGAAACCTCTTACGATAGCGTAGCTCGAAAAAAATTTTTTCTCATACATCGACGGGCAACCTAACATCCAGTTCACTTTTAAAATAATATTTGTTATTTTTATTGTACTGGCTGTATAACTTATAACCTTTGCGTTGGTTATAATCTGTCAGTCACAACATCTGTGTAATGAGTGTGGATGTGTGTGTGTAACGATCTGTCTGTCTCGTAGACAGCTGTCTACGGTCTGTCAGTTCCGGCCGTGTTCCGGGCATTGAAATCAACCACAAACACAACGATTTGAAAACGGATGTCGGACCTTGGACGAGTCTGTGGTCGATTTCGGTGGACCGTACGGATGCGCCGGGGATTAGACGAATGTGCGCACCTTAAGTGTGGTTTGTCGGATTATGTAAGTACATAAGTTTTTAATTATAAAAAACATCGAACCATTTATATTCTGCGGGATAAATTCTTACATTTAAAAATAACTAGAATCTATATAAATTTTCAAGTCGTATCAAGAAATAGCTACATTATATGATCCAAAATTCTGCACGAATACGAGGGAGTTGCATTTGCTCTAAATCCCAAAGGAAAGAGTCTCGCTATTCACTATTATCAATGCGAGTTCACAGCGACTTTTTGATCAAACACAGTAAATCTAATTTACGTTCGTGGAACGCAAGCTAGAAGCTCCGAATATTTTTTGAAAAACACACCATCACGTTCATCAAAGCATTTATACCACGCGACACTTGTAATGATGTCCTCATTTGGAACGGCTTTCACCGGCTGCTGTCTACTCAGCTGATCATCTTTTTGATTCAGGTGTGTAGTAATGGATCCATGTTTCATCCATTATCACAATATCGATGCAAAAAATCATGTTTATTTCGCTTAAATAACTTCAAACAGCGCTCTAAATAAACGATGCGTTGTTGTTTTTGATCGACTGTGAGCAAACACAGCACCCACTTTGAATACAGCTTTATCATTGACAAATGTTCATGCAAAATAGTGGATACAATGCCTTCTGATATATTCAGCTCCTCTGCTGTCTCACGTAACTTCAATTTATGATCGGCCGAAACAATTTTATGGACTTTTTTTTTATGTTTTCTGGAACAACTGCCGAATTCGGGCGACCTGAGCGTTCAGCGTCATTTGTGTCTGTGCGACCGCGTTTAAAGTCAGCATACCACCTCTTAATCGCTGTTGTCGATGGAGCAGAGTCCTAATAACACTTAACAAGCCATTGCTTTGTTGAACAGTATTTTTCCCATAAAAAACACACGAAATTCTTTTTCATCCGTTTTTTTAAACAAACAAAAGCTTCACTAAAACCACTGCAACTTTTAAACTAAACGCCAGATTTTCATGCAATTTTGACACATTTCACAAGCAGCTGACAGCGAAAAACAGAGAGGTTCTGAAATTCGTTCACATTTGGCTTAATTGTACTTCTAGTGGGTATGAAGGTGAGCACACAACATTTTTTTGTATAATGTATATTTGTCAAGATATGGGCTTCTAGATAATTATTATTGTCGTAATTAAAATTCATATTTTTCGGAAATAGAAAATTACATAAACATATTAAACATGGCGACTTCTATAAAAAATTTACTGTTCTTTTCAATTATAAAACCAATAAAAAATTTTTTTTTTCTTGTACAAAACTGGAAGTAAACTTTTCAAACCAAAACTTTAGTAAACAATTTTTTATTCCAAACATTGCTTAACGTATATTTATAATACACTAGAAGTTCCAAAATGGGATCTGCATTAATTTAGGATTTAATTTAATTTACATGATTGAAGTATACTGCCATACCTTTATTATTTATACCCATGAAGCTAACATCTTACGTTTCGATCTTTAATAAGGAAAGTTTGGAGTTTATAAACTTAAATGTATCATGGTGTACCCTTGGATTCACTATCTTGTATGCTCCGCTTGATTAATACAGTAAATATTAATGTGTCCACGATGCTACGTTATTTTAAAATAATATATTATTGGATGTCTTCCTATTAATCCACAGTATACGATAACATAAACATCTTCACGGCCTTTATACCTTGCAGTGTGACCAGAGACCGTCTCCAAAATGGCTAGACCGATTTTGATGCGGTTTTTTGCTTTACATAAATTACACTTCAGAGCAGGTTCTTAGCTATGTTTGATTAAAATCGGACAAGCAGTTTCCAAAATATTCAGGTTTTTTCAGAGTCTCTATTAAAGCGACTTCTAGCTTTTGCTCAAATATTTTTATAAATATCATAGCAGAGACCAAGCATATCTGACTAACACCTTTAAACCCCCACCCCCATTCCCAAAACAAAATCCCCCTACCAAGAAACTTATGTTTTATAAATTTTATAATTATTATTATTTTTTCAATTATCTAATCAAAATTACCTACGTATTTTAAAGGTAGGGAAGTAAAAATAATTTAACAATTAAAAAAACCCTCGACGCAAAATGTTACATTTAAAAAGCATGAAATAATTTCAATCATAGATTATCAAGTGAGTGTGGGAGCGCTGATATCTTTACTTACATTAAGTAGGTACTTGATAATAGGTATGTACTTAATAACCACATTTAATAGTTCACTGTATGATTTGTCCAATGTTAATCAGTGGTTCCCGATGCACTAAATGATTGTTTATGATTTCTTTTCGAGCTATACTAGTTGTATATACCTAAATTATTTGATGCTTTTTAAATGTTCACATTTTGCATCAGGGGCATTTAAATTTTTAAATTAAAACAAGTGTGGAGTGTCCTACGAAGCATGAGAAGTTGATCAAAGCACATATTCTTAAAGAAAGTCGGTGTTTAATATTTTTGACTCGAGTGAGGTTTGAATCCGGGTGTATTCAGCTACACGCATCGTAACATACTATAATGTTACGAGTCGTGTATAAAGGTTCTACGACTGTCATAATGGAGAGTACAATAAACCATGTAAGCGATCGGCACGCTCTTCTACTGTATTCAGCTACACGCATCGTAGGATACAATAATGTTACGAGTGGAGTATAAAGGTTCTACGACTGTCATAATGGAGAGTACAATAAACTATGTACGCGGTCGGCACGCTCTTCTACTGTATTCAGCTACACGCAGCGTACGATACAATAATGTTACGAGTGGAGTATAAAGGTTCTACGACTGTCATAATGGAGAGTACAATAAACTATGTACGCGGTCGGCACGCTCTTCTACTGTATTCAGCTACACGCATCGTAGGATACAATAATGTTACGAGTGGAGTATAAAGGTTCTACGACTGTTATAATGGAGAGTACAATAAACTATGTACGCGGTCGGCACGCTCTTCTACTGTATTCAGCTACACGCAGCGTAGGACACAATAATGTTACGAGTCGAGTATAAAGGTTCTACGACTGTTATAATGGAGAGTACAATAAACTATGTACGCGGTCGGCACGCTCTTCTACTGTATTCAGCTACACGCAGCGTACGATACAATAATGTTACGAGTGGAGTATAAAGGTTCTACGACTGTCATAATGGAGACTACAATAAACTATGTACGCGGTCGGCACGCTCTTCTACTGTATTCAGCTACACGCAGCGTACGATACAATAATGTTACGAGTGGAGTATAAAGGTTCTACGACTGTCATAATGGAGAGTACAATAAACTATGTACGCGGTCGGCACGCTCTTCTACTGTATTCAGCTACACGCAGCGTAGGATACAATAATGTTACGAGTGGAGTATAAAGGTTCTACGACTGTTATAATGGAGAGTACAATAAACTATGTACGCGGTCGGCACGCTCTTCTACTGTATTCAGCTACACGCAGCGTACGATACAATAATGTTACGAGTGGAGTATAAAGGTTCTACGACTGTCATAATGGAGACTACAATAAACTATGTACGCGGTCGGCACGCTCTTCTACTGTATTCAGCTACACGCAGCGTACGATACAATAATGTTACGAGTCGAGTATAAAGGTTCTACGACTGTCATAATGGAGAGTACAATAAACTATGTACGCGGTCGGCACGCTCTTCTACTGTATTCAGCTACACGCAGCGTACGATACAATAATGTTACGAGTGGAGTATAAAGGTTCTACGACTGTCATAATGGAGACTACAATAAACTATGTACGCGGTCGGCACGCTCTTCTACTGTATTCAGCTACACGCAGCGTACGATACAATAATGTTACGAGTCGAGTATAAAGGTTCTACGACTGTCATAATGGAGAGTACAATAAACTATGTACGCGGTCGGCACGCTCTTCTACTGTATTCAGCTACACGCAGCGTACGATACAATAATGTTACGAGTGGAGTATAAAGGTTCTACGACTGTCATAATGGAGAGTACAATAAACTATGTACGCGGTCGGCACGCTCTTCTACTGTATTCAGCTACACGCAGCGTACGATACAATAATGTTACGAGTGGAGTATAAAGGTTCTACGACTGTCATAATGGAGAGTACAATAAACTATGTACGCGGTCGGCACGCTCTTCTACTGTATTCAGCTACATGCAGCGTACGATACAATAATGTTACGAGTCGAGTATAAAGGTTCTACGACTGTCATAATGGAGACTACAATAAACTATGTACGCGGTCGGCACGCTCTTCTACTGTATTCAGCTACACGCAGCGTACGATACAATAATGTTACGAGTCGAGTATAAAGATTCTACGACTGTCATAATGGAGAGTACAATAAACTATGTACGCGGTCTGCACGCTCTTCTACTGTATTCAGCTACACGCAGCGTACGATACAATAATGTTACGAGTCGAGTATAAAGGTTCTACGACTGTCATAATGCAGAGTACAATAAACTATGTACGCGGTCGGCACGCTCTTCTACTGTATTCAGCTACACGCAGCGTACGATACAATAATGTTACGAGTGGAGTATAAAGGTTCTACGACTGTCATAATGGAGACTACAATAAACTATGTACGCGGTCGGCACGCTCTTCTACTGTATTCAGCTACACGCAGCGTACGATACAATAATGTTACGAGTCGAGTATAAAGGTTCTACGACTGTCATAATGGAGAGTACAATAAACTATGTACGCGGTCGGCACGCTCTTCTACTGTATTCAGCTACACGCAGCGTACGATACAATAATGTTACGAGTCGAGTATAAAGGTTCTACGACTGTCATAATGCAGAGTACAATAAACTATGTACGCGGTCGGCACGCTCTTCTACTGTATTCAGCTACACGCAGCGTACGATACAATAATGTTACGAGTGGAGTATAAAGGTTCTACGACTGTCATAATGGAGACTACAATAAACTATGTACGCGGTCGGCACGCTCTTCTACTGTATTCAGCTACACGCAGCGTACGATACAATAATGTTACGAGTCGAGTATAAAGGTTCTACGACTGTCATAATGGAGAGTACAATAAACTATGTACGCGGTCGGCACGCTCTTCTACTGTATTCAGCTACACGCAGCGTACGATACAATAATGTTACGAGTGGAGTATAAAGGTTCTACGACTGTCATAATGGAGACTACAATAAACTATGTACGCGGTCGGCACGCTCTTCTACTGTATTCAGCTACACGCATCGTAGGATACCATTACGCTACGAACCCAGAACAAAGGTTCTTCCACTCTCGTAATAGCGAGTATAATAAATAATATGAACATACTCCTCCTACTGTTTTCAGCTACATGCATCGTACGATACCATGACGCTACGAACCCAGAACAAAGGTTCTTCGACTCTCGTAATAGCGAGTATAATAAATGATATGAACATACTCCTCCTACTGTTTTCAGCTACATGCATCGTACGATACCATGACGCTACGAACCCAGAACAAAGGTTCTTCGACCCTCGTAATAGCGAGTATAATAAATGATATGAACATACTCCTCCTACTGTTTTCAGCTACATGCATCGTACGATACCATGACGCTACGAACCCAGAACAAAGGTTCTTCGACCCTCGTAATAGCGAGTATAATAAATGATATGAACATACTCCTCCTACTGTTTTCAGCTACATGCATCGTACGATACCATGACGCTACGAACCCAGAACAAAGGTTCTTCGACCCTCGTAATAGCGAGTATAATAAATGATATGAACATATTCCTCCTACTGTTTTCAGCTACATGCATCGTACGATACCATGACGCTACGAACCCAGAACAAAGGTTCTTCGACTCTCGTAATAGCGAGTATAATAAATGATATGAACATACTCCTCCTACTGTTTTCAGCTACATGCATCGTACGATACCATGACGCTACGAACCCAGAACAAAGGTTCTTCGACCCTCGTAATAGCGAGTATAATAAATGATATGAACATACTCCTCCTACTGTTTTCAGCTACATGCATCGTACGATACCATGACGCTACGAACCCAGAACAAAGGTTCTTCGACTCTCGTAATAGCAAGTATAATAAATGATATGAACATACTCCTCCTACTGTTTTCAGCTACATGCATCGTACGATACCATGACGCTACGAACCCAGAACAAAGGTTCTTCGACCCTCGTAATAGCGAGTATAATAAATGATATGAACATACTCCTCCTACTGTTTTCAGCTACATGCATCGTACGATACCATGACGCTACGAACCCAGAACAAAGGTTCTTCGACTCTCGTAATAGCAAGTATAATAAATGATATGAACATACTCCTCCTACTGTTTTCAGCTACATGCATCGTACGATACCATGACGCTACGAACCCAGAACAAAGGTTCTTCGACTCTCGTAATAGCGAGTATAATAAATGATATGAACATACTCCTCCTACTGTTTTCAGCTACATGCATCGTACGATACCATGACGCTACGAACCCAGAACAAAGGTTCTTCGACTCTCGTAATAGCGAGTATAATAAATGATATGAACATACTCCTCCTACTGTTTTCAGCTACATGCATCGTACGATACCATGACGCTACGAACCCAGAACAAAGGTTCTTCGACTCTCGTAATAGCGAGTATAATAAATGATATGAACATACTCCTCCTACTGTTTTCAGCTACATGCATCGTACGATACCATGACGCTACGAACCCAGAACAAAGGTTCTTCGACTCTCGTAATAGCGAGTATAATAAATGATATGAACATACTCCTCCTACTGTTTTCAGCTACATGCATCGTACGATACCATGACGCTACGAACCCAGAACAAAGGTTCTTCGACTCTCGTAATAGCGAGTATAATAAATGATATGAACATACTCCTCCTACTGTTTTCAGCTACATGCATCGTACGATACCATGACGCTACGAACCCAGAACAAAGGTTCTTCGACTCTCGTAATAGCGAGTATAATAAATGATATGAACATACTCCTCCTACTGTTTTCAGCTACATGCATCGTACGATACCATGACGCTACGAACCCAGAACAAAGGTTCTTCGACTCTCGTAATAGCGAGTATAATAAATGATATGAACATACTCCTCCTACTGTTTTCAGCTACATGCATCGTACGATACCATGACGCTACGAACCCAGAACAAAGGTTCTTCGACCCTCGTAATAGCGAGTATAATAAATGATATGAACATACTCCTCCTACTGTTTTCAGCTACATGCATCGTACGATACCATGACGCTACGAACCCAGAACAAAGGTTCTTCGACTCTCGTAATAGCAAGTATAATAAATGATATGAACATACTCCTCCTACTGTTTTCAGCTACATGCATCGTACGATACCATGACGCTACGAACCCAGAACAAAGGTTCTTCGACTCTCGTAATAGCGAGTATAATAAATGATATGAACATACTCCTCCTACTGTTTTCAGCTACATGCATCGTACGATACCATGACGCTACGAACCCAGAACAAAGGTTCTTCGACTCTCGTAATAGCGAGTATAATAAATGATATGAACATACTCCTCCTACTGTTTTCAGCTACATGCATCGTACGATACCATGACGCTACGAACCCAGAACAAAGGTTCTTCGACTCTCGTAATAGCGAGTATAATAAATGATATGAACATACTCTTCCTACTGTTTTCAGCTACATGCATCGTACGATACCATGACGCTACGAACCCAGAACAAAGGTTCTTCGACTCTCGTAATAGCGAGTATAATAAATAAATGATATGAACATACTCCTCCTACTGTTTTCAGCTACATGCATCGTACGATACCATGACGATTCCAGTAGAGTACAAAGGCTCTACGACTGTTGTAATTTCGGGTACAATAAATTTTGTATGCGGTCTGCAGTGTCGGCACGCTCTCGTATTGTATTCAGATGCGCGCGATGTACGATATGAATACGCTACGAGCAATGTTCAAAGGCTCTATGACTGTCGTAATTGCATTCACAAGAAGATTTGTATGCAGAATC
Organism: Nemapogon koenigi; assembly: GCA_963924495.1. Classification (NCBI taxonomy): domain Eukaryota; kingdom Metazoa; phylum Arthropoda; class Insecta; order Lepidoptera; family Tineidae; genus Nemapogon; species Nemapogon koenigi. The sequence continues at coordinate 16,311,009 of OZ004629.1, read as the reverse complement.
CACGCTGTTGTACTAAATTCAGCTACGAGCGGTGTATGATACAATTATGAGTTGAATGTGAATGCTCTATGACTGTGGTAAATGGCGGATACAAGAATATTTGTTTTTGTATTTATATGAAAACTGGCGTAACCAAATTTTTCTACTTTAATGCCAATATTGTGAAAAACAAATATGGTATTTATTATGCTATCTTTAGACAAATTATTTGTGCGGTTATCATTCTTGCTCTGAAATATCCCCTCGAGCTCAAATGTCGTAAACTGCAAAAACACGATTTTTCAGTAAAGGCAAACGAATTTATTTTTAGTATTATTTTTGTGTTTTTAAGAAATCTAGTATATTTTTATATTACAGTATTTACTAAGACTATTCAAATAAGCCCAATCAAAAACAATATGGATACTAACAATTGAAGAGTTCCTATGACCTGGTCTAACTCCATTATTGAACCTTATTCATTGCATATGATTAAAGTATTCACGGAGACGATTTAAATGAGCCCAATCACAATATGGATACCATTTACCGTTATGGAGTTCCTCTGACCAGGGTCTAGTGATGAAACCAGAACCTGGTCATTACTATAATTAAACTATTTACTGAAACAATTAAAATATCTTATCACGTCTTAAACAGACAAGGAATACCTCTGTTCAGGTTCCGACGCCATCATCAGATCACATAAAATTGTACTGTCATCGACTTGATAAGTCAGCCAATTCACACTTATAACAACTCAATTTGTTCGTCAGATTCTTACCACAAAATTTACCACACAAATTGATCATTTCCATCTCACCTAGTTCCAAGTACAATCAACGTGGAGTTCGTGTTTTCAATTTCTTACCCTGATTGAATACAAACTCAATTGGTGTAGTTGAGATTGCTTCGTTGCTGTCCTCGGAAGATAATCTTTCTACATATAATTACAAAACTAGTATCAGTAAATAATTTTTACTAGAAAAAATAAATCACAGGCATACTGTAAATGAGAAACTTTAGATGTCTGCATGTAGATGCTAACGGATTTAAATATAAGTTGTGGGAAAAATAGTTTATATTCTGAATAAAACATAGGCTACTTTTTATCCAAGAAAACAGGCGTGGGCATTATATATTTTATTATCCCTGAATAAATAAAGGGCTTCCAAAAAATAATTTTAGAAATTTGACATTACTTTTATTTTGTTCTATAACTATTTGCAGGCGAGTGAAACAACGGGAATAGCTATTGGTCCATAAGTAAAGGCAAACCTCATAATTTTTCAAATCATTTATGAATCCTAAAATACTATGGAATCGTAGGTTATGATAATGATGCATCGGTTCGAATTCGTTATTTTTGGATATTATTCTGAATTATTGAATTCTGTCGTTGGAACTAGGTACACTCAATCGCTAACTGACGTCGGGAAATATGTAATGTGTTGGCCAATTCTGAATTTATTTTATACTGGTAAACTAAATGTTGTTTTTTGATACAAATAGTAAAAAATCCTATACTACAAATGCACAAACTTAATATTAGTAAGGTAGATTCCTTACCAACTAATGGAGACAGGCAGCATTGGTGTAACCGACTGGGGGTGTCGAGAGGTGTGGCACTGGTTTCACACTCAGCCCATTATTACGCCTTTAGACACTTCCACCCCCGAGCATAATACATAATATTATACTCTAACGACTCCACCCTGGACAGTTAAATAAGGCAAGCTAGGGGCGAGAGTCCATGATCTAGCAGTGGCGAGCCTGCCTCGACCTACTCCACGGAGCACTCGAGTTCGGAAGTGTCGTTACTTACCGACGGCTCGCAACAAGCCGCCTTGCGCCTTTATATTATAACTAGCGGGCCCTGCAGACGTTGTCCTGCCCAAACGTTGGTTGGCTGCTATTTACTTTCCTTCGTCCGTGGAAAACAACTACCACTACCACTACCACTACCACTACCACTACCACTACCACTACCACTACCACTACCTTCTGAATGTGAAGAAAATCTTAATATTCACTCTACCATATTGCAATCAGTCGCCACGTTCAGAAAACGACATTAGATATAAACTTAATTTGACATTGTTTAATTTATGTATATACAATAATAAATTTCATGTAATAGACTCTAGCAAATATGCTAGTAATCATTTAAATTTGACCAGAGGAAAGTATTGCCTATCCTCTTATTACAAAAGACAAATAGCTATGTCGCTATTTTATTTTATTAATATTTCAGCCAAAAATTTGGCTAATAACAACGATGCTTTATTTTTAAAGCAGTCTATTGACACTCAGACTATAAATTGCGAGTCTGTTCCAATTAATAATTATTTAAATTAAATGTTATGACAACAGAGGCATCCTCTAGCGACTTGATATATAATAATGTAATTTATAATGATTGTAAGAAACAATTGAATCCAGGAAAAGGTAGTGATTTTACGAATAGTATTAAACTGGTTCACCAGAACATCCAGTGTATCAGAGGAAAAGATTTAGAAATAGAAATGTTTTTAAAAAGCAACAATATTGATATACTATGTGTTACTGAACACTGGTTAAAAAGTAATGAATTTATGTTTAACTTTAGTAACCACAAGGTCGGAAGTTTCTTTGCCAGAGTTAATTCTATTCATGGTGGCTCATTAATCATAATAAATAAACAATTACTATTTAAAAACCGTAAAGACATTGTGGACCTTTCTGTGGAACGGACAATAGAAATAGCTGCAATAGAATTGAAACAGTTTATTGTTGTTTGTGTATACCGGCCACCATTATCAAAATTTGATGTTTTTGTTAGTAGTATGGAAACTGCTTTATTTAAATTGTCAAGCTCAAGAAAACAATTAATTGTATGTGGGGACTTCAATATTAATATCTTAGAGAAATGTTCAGTCAGTGCAAATTTATTGAGTTTGTTTCAATCATTCAATCTCACTCATGTATTTATGGAGCCTACTAGGGTAACTGCTTCTAGCGCCACTTGCATAGACAATGTTTTTACGGACATAATTCCAATTGACAAAAGTATAATTTGTAAACTGGACTCGGACCACTTTGGTCTATTAATAAAATTTGAGATTAATAAAAATAATGTTATTAGAAAGGAAATTACATTTGTACCAGTAACAATAGGCCGTTTAGAACTAATGAAAAATCTCTTGATTAAGGAATTACCATTCCTCCCTTATAATTTGAACCCCAATGACATGTATAACTTATTCTTTCAATCATTTATAATTCAATTTAGTAATGTGTTTACTTCTAAGTCAGTTGTAGCGACAAACATTTCAGTATTTGGCGAATGGGCTTCTGTTGAATTACATAAACGAAGACAAGAGTTGTACGAATTATATGAGGAGAAAAAATTCAATACTTGTGAGAAATTTAAGGAACATGTAAGGGAATATTCAAAGAAATTCAAAAAAGACTGTCATAAAGCAAAATCCAACTATTTAAGTTCTAAAATTAAAAATAGTTGTAATAAAATTAAAGCTACATGGAAAATTATTAATGAGGAATCTGGCCGCTCAAAACAAGGCAATAGTGAGTTTAAACTAAAAATACAAAACAAAATTATAAACAACGATTTTGAAGTAGCTGAAGCGTTTGAAGCCTTTTTTACTGACATACCAGTCTCCACAACCAAGTCCTTGAACTCATCAGCTTTCTCCGCAGTTGCATTAATGGAGGAGAATATACCTGAATGTGGTGTAGTTTTTAAATTCGAGCATGTTAGTTCCCTGAATATTATCAAAGCATTTAATTTATTAAATGTTAAAAAAACAAACGACCTATGGGGAATTTCCGTCCACGTCCTTAAATCTTTAATTGACGTCGTTGCACCTGATTTGGCGGTGATATTTAATAGCTGTATTGACTATGGTATTTTTCCTGACTTAATGAAATATAGTAAGATAACGCCATTATTTAAATCAGGTAGTACTTCTGACCCCACAAACTTTAGACCTATTTCAGTACTACCTACTTTTAGTAAAATTTTCGAAAAAATTATGCTGTTACAATTATTAAATCATTTTTATAAAAATAGTCTCTTGCATAATAAACAATTTGGTTTTACTCGGGGTCGCTCAACGACTGATGCTAGTGTTGAGTTAATTAAACATATTTTTGATGCCTGGGAGGAGTCGCACGATGCTCTGGGAATATTCTGTGATTTATCCAAGGCGTTCGATTGTGTCCATCATGAAACATTGATTAAGAAATTATATCACTATGGAGTTAGAAATACAGCTTTGACTTTATTGCAATCATATTTACAGGGCAGAATTCAAAAAGTGGACGTGAATGGAAAGCTTTCTTCCGGCTCAATAGTTTCAATCGGGCTCGATCTTAGGTCCTTTTCTATTCCTCGTCTATATTAATGACTTACCTTGCCTCGTAAGGGATAACCATGACATTGTGCTATTTGCAGATGACACATCACTTCTATTTAAAATAAAACGACAGCAACAGGTTATTCATGATGTGAACCATGCACTATCAAAGTTTAATGTAAATAACTTGCTATTGAATAGCAATAAAACTAAATGTATAAAATTTACATTACCAAATGTAAAGCAAGTAAAAACCAGTATAATTGTTAAAAATGAGGAATTAGAGGCAGTAGATGCTACAACATTTTTAGGTCTGAGATTGGACGCGAAACTGCAATGGGGTCCTCATATCAATAATCTTTCAAATAAACTTAGCTCTGCTACTTTTGCAGTAGAAAAGATTCGACAGCTGACTGATATGGACACGGCTAGATTGGTTTATTTTAGCTACTTCCACAGCGTTATGTCATATGGAATTCTTGTGTGGGGTAATGCCGCGGATGTAAATAGTATTTTTATTTTACAAAAAAGGGCTATTCGTGCTATATACAAAATGGGTCCACGAGAGTCACTAAGGGAAAAATTTAAAAGTATTAATATAATGACTGTGTATGGTCAGTATATATTTGAAAATTTAATGTATGTCCGTAAAAATATTTCTACATTTAAAAGAAATAGTGATAGACATAATGTAAATACAAGAAGTAAACATAAGCTTGCACCGCTCTCTGCTAGGCTCCATAAGGTTGGAGGTTCATTTAAATGTTGTTGTGTGAAATTTTATAACAAACTTCCAACCCATGTACAAGATTTGTCTGTTAAGAAATTTAAATTATTTATTAAAAGTAAACTTATGTCCAAAGCATATTACCATATAGATGATTATTTGAAGGATGGTAAAGCTTGGGACTAAATTGTTATACCTACCTAAATGTAACTTTATTTTATTTATTTTGGTTTGACGTTGATAAGCAATCCATGGATTCTACATCAATAAACATTATTTGAATTTGAATTTGAAATACCACTACCACTACCACTACCACTACCACTACCACTACCACTACCACTACCACTACCACTACCACTACCACTACCACTACCACTACCACTACCACTACCACTACCACTACCACTACCACTACCACTACCACTACCACTACCACTACCACTACCACTACCACTACCACTACCACTACCACTACCACTACCACTACCACTACCACTACCACTACCACTACCACTACCACTACCCCTACCCCTACCCCTACCCCTACCCCTACCCCTACCCCTACCCCTACCCCTACCCCTACCCCTACCCCTACCCCTACCCCTACCCCTACTCCAACCACTACTATCATATGTCCGTCTCCTGGCTCTAAGCTACCTCCCACCAATTTTCAGCCAAATCGGTACAGCCGTTTTTGAGTTATAAATAACCTAACTAACCTACCTGGCCTACCGACTCTGGAATTAACACATTTCCGTGGTAGAAAGTATAATACAGCGCCATCTATTGACGTTTGCAAATACATTTTAGTACACATTTAAAACTCAAGATGACGCCATATATTCACAATTAAAATTTATAATTTTAGCTACCCCTACTCCAACCCCTACCACTATCCTATGTCCTTCTCCTGGCTCTAAACTACCTCCCTGCCAATTTTCAGCTAAATCGGTTCAGCCATTCTTGAGTTATAAGTGAAGTAACTAACACGACTTTCTTTTATATATATAGATAGTCGAGCTTTATATAGTATAATAAAATAAAAAGGGGTCAATGACAATTGATTGTCTCTGCCTACCTATTTAGGTACGGTTAATAAAATGACATTTTCGCATTCAAAGTTGCATGCAAAATTAAAAGTGTTAGCTTAGTATGAAAACAAAAGTACTTGTTTGTAGAACAAATCAGATAAAAAGTTTGAGCGAATTTGCAAAAGTTTAACATGTTAACACGTTGTTCTCTGTGTTGATACTTGTAACTGAAGTAAATATGATATTATCAAAACAAACACACTTTCACGGCCTTTATACTTTGCGGTGTGGCCAGAGACATCAGTTTATTTGCCAGCTGTCGCAAAAAGTGGACACATATTGAACGGAATAGGTGGCAAACCTGTTGCTGCATTTAATAAATCTAGATGGGCCATTTTTAGAAGAAGTGCGGACGATTCAATTCGATTACAGCACAAATTCTTAAATGAAATTGGTGCTGAACATATTTGGTACAATCAGAAATTGAACCCGGGTTGGTTTCAAGTCCAACGCCCTAGCAATTAGGGCTCTGTGAAGTTGGCACCCCCAAATTCGATTTTTCAGTTTTTTTTCATCAGGTTCGTTTGTCCATCGTTAGTCCACGTTTGTCCACCAAACATTTTTTTTTGTCCACCTCTCAAAAAAAAGTTATTCAAAAAAATAAAATTGGGGTGGAAGTTGGCACCCCCAAATGCGAATTTCCATTTTTTTTTCATCATGTTTGTTTATCCATCGTTAGTCCACGTTTGTCCACCAAACATTTTTTTTTGTCCACCCTTCAAAAAAAAGTTATTCAAATAAACATTTTTAAAGAAAAAAGCCCTGAATTTAACTTTGACGGAGGATATCTAGCTTCCTAGGGGTGGATTTGCTTTTCTGAGGGGTAGGTTTGTTTGTCTGCTTCAGAAACTCGTTTGTCCACCACATGTTTTCATTTTTCCACCCTTAGAGATATAGTTTTGCGTGAGATAAGGATATATCTATGATTTTAACTTTGTCGTGGGATCTCCAACTTCCTAAGGGTGGATTTGCTTATCTGAGGGGTAGGTCTGTTTGTACACCTCGGAAACTTATTTGTCCACCACATACTGTCGTTTGTCCACCCTTAGAGATATAGTTATATGTGAGTTAATTAAGTATATATCTAAGGATTTTCACTTTGACAGGGGATCTCTACCTTCCTAGGGGTGGATTTGCTAGGTAGGTCTGTTTGTCCACCTCGGAAACTTATTTGTCCACCACATACTGTCGTTTGTCCACCCTCAGAGGTATAGTTATGCGTGAGTTAATTAAGTATATATCTAACTATTTTAACCTTGACGCAGGATTTCTAGTTTCCTAGGGGTGGATTAGCTTCTCTGAGGGGTAGGTCTGTTTGTCCACCTCAGAAGCTCATTTGTCCACCCTTAGAGATATAGTTATACGCGAGTTAATTATATATATAAGGATTTTAACTTTGACGGAGGATTTCTAGTTTTCTAGGGGTGGATTAGCTTCTCTGAGGGGTAGGTCTATTCTTCCACCTCAGAAGCTCATTTGTCCACCATATATTGTTGTTTGTCCACCCTTAGAGATATAGCTATACGTGAGTTAATTATATAGCTAACGATTTTAACTTTGACGGAGGATCTCTAGCTTCCTAGGGGTGAAATTGCTTCTTTGAGGTTTTGGTTTGTTTGTCTACCTCGGAAACTCGTTTATCCACCATATATTGTCGTTTGTCCACCCTTAGAGATATAGCTATACGTGAGTTAATTATATAGGTAACGATTTTAACTTTGTCGTGGGATCTCCAATTTCCTAGGGGTGGATTTGCTTCTCTGAGGGGTAGGTCTGTTTGTCCACCTCAGAAGCTCATTTGTCCACCCTTAGATATATAGTTATACGCGAGTTAATTATATATATAAGGATTTTAATTTTGACGGAGGATTTCTAGTTTTCTAGGGGTGGATTAGCTTCTCTGAGGGGTAGGTCTATTCTTCCACCTCAGAAGCTCATTTGTCCACCATATATTGTTGTTTGTCCACCCTTAGAGATATAGCTATACGTGAGTTAATTATATAGCTAACGATTTTAACTTTGACGGAGGATCTCTAGCTTCCTAGGGGTGAAATTGCTTCTTTGAGGTTTTGGTTTGTTTGTCCACTTCGGAAACTCATTTGTCCACCACATATTTTCGTTTGTCCACCCTTAGAGACGTAGTTATGCGCGAGTTAATTCAGTATATATCTAAGTATTTTCACTTTGACGGGGGATCTCTAGCTTTCTAGGGCTGGATTCTCTTCTCTGAGGGGTTGGATCGTTTGCCCACTTTATAAACTTGATTTTGAAACCTTTAGTGTAGTTTGAACGTACCCGGAAATTCAGTTTCTATCGTTTTTTTCATAAAAAATGTTTATTTAAATAACTTTTTTTGAAGGGTGGACAAAAAAAAATTGTTGGTGGAGAATTGTGGACTAACGATGTACAAACGAACCTGTTGAAAAAAGTTGAAAATTTGCATTTGGGGGTGCCAACTTCCACCTCAATTTTAGTTTTTTTTAAATAACTTTTTTTAAGGGTGGACAAAAAAAAAATTTTTGGTGGACAAACGTGGACTAACGGTGGACAAACGGACCTGATGAAAAAAACTGGAAAATCGAATTTGGGGGTGCCAACTTCACAGAGCCAGCAATTAGGCTCTCGACTCCTTTATATATGTAATATTATTGGTAATATAATAAGTATAAAAGTGAAAAGCTATCTCTCTTTTTCAAGTTTTAATGTATTCAATTTGGGGTTTTTTATAATTAAAAACTTATGTATATAATCCTACAAACCACACTAAGAGGCTTTTCCATCTAAATATAGCTCAGCAGAACTGGCCACTCGTTAGGTATATTAGCCTCACAAAAACCATCGGCTAAAAGAGGGAGACTTGGTCTTTCACCCTGGAACCGTAATATGGTGTCGGGAGCTGCAAGACAACCCGCGAAGAGAGAAAAAAATGTATTCAAAATTAAAACTTGAAAAAATTAAATAGCTTTATAATATTATTATAGATGCGGCGAGGGAATTTGTTTTTAAACAAACCAAAAAGCCTATCGATCTCAAAAATACCTCAAAAGAAATCGTTAAACCTTTTTATTAGATATTTATTGACAATAGACCTGCTCCGAAAATATTAATTTACTTCTTAAAAAAATTGCGAATTTGCGAGTACGACTAGCGCGCTAAGAGTTCCGTTCCTTCCAGTTCTATGTAGATGGTATGGAGAGCTAGCCATAAAAAATATTTTCATAGTTTAAAACTACAAAATTCTGTGAATAAGATTGATGAAAGATGAGCCTTGATTTGATCGATTTGGAGACGTCAAAAGGCAAAGAGCTGTCAAGCAAAGGAAAAACAATTATACGTCTCCGAATCGATCGATTGATTCCACGACACGCCTTGGTGGATAGCACACGCGCCGCGAATACGTGTTGGGGAATCCAGTTTAATCCCGCCCGTGCTGTGATGGTTGTGATTAGTCAGTGATTAGTAGGTCATATCACGGCCGGCGGGAGCATTCTACCTACCGATTAATCGGCTTATTGTTACTGTGACGTCTATAATACTTGACATTGGCGGAATCATCAAAACCCTGATGGAGCCATTTTGAAAAAAAAAAATAGAATAGAATAGAATCGATCGATTTGACATGAAACGATATCGTTTTGTTGAGTAATGGTCAAGTACGCTAACCCCACCGCACCAGAAAAAATATTAATGTAACTACCTTTTGCCCGCGACTTCGTTCGCGTAGAATTAGGAATAATGACGTTTGTAAATACGCAGGTAATTAGTATGGGATAAACGTTATGAAGGGAATTCTTAATTTTATCTTTTTATTTTAATGTTTTTGATTCCGCGTCAGTCAGAAGTTTAAAAAAGTATAAATTAATTTCTTGCCAGTCCCGTTAAAAATATTTCCTTATGCCCAATTTAACAATTTCTTAAGGGTTGTTTTATGTTTTGAAAAATAAAAAATATTTGTACCAAGTTTCAAGTCAATACACGCAGTTCGCTATACAAACTTCTACACCCCGTTGCACCCCTCCGTAAGGGTCGTTTTTAAAAACGTATTTACCCCATTTGATTTGAGATTGAATATCGAAATGTCCTTCATTATTCCTTGTCTACATAATAAAGGGAACCACTGTGCAAAATTTCATCTTCCTAGGTCCAAGGGTTTGGGCTGGGCGTTGATGAGTCAGTGAGTGAATGAATAAATCGGAACTTCTCTCTTTATATTTCCTTTACCCATCATACATTGAAAGGTTTCCTTCCTGCATTCCCCTTTATGCAACTGAACTGGCGGTATATAATGGATGTTAAGTAAAAGATTAATTCATGTCACTTCACAGTGATAGTAATAGGTACAGTGGGAATTGCAGGTGGATTCTGAAAGGAAATATTATGATTTGAATGTACTGTACTAACTACCTCCCCATTAATCTCCTTGCTACCGCACTGCAATTAAGCCACCCACAGACTCTCGGGAAATTCACTGTCGGCCGACCGAGATTGACCCAGGCCTCTCACTAAGCGAATATTCTCAGCCGGAAGAAATTTAATTTAAATTTAAAACGGCCACAGGCCACATACCCTTATGATCAAACGAAGTGACAAACTCAGTGACAACGAGGCTCTAGCGTTGCCAAATCTAATAAAAAATATATCGTACGCAAACTGAGTGTGAGTGAACTAGAAGTGTCGAAAGTAAAATTAGATAATAATAATAATTACTTACTGAAACTGAAATATTACCAAATTTATATGTTAAATACAATAATCAACCACACCTTCACGGCGGTTATAACTTGGGGTGTGGTCTGAGACACTGTTAACGGTGTCCACTTTTTGCCAGTTGTCCATATTGAACAGAACATTTATTTGTTAAATAAATATATTTAATAAAAAATGTAGTCCATAGCCTAATTGTAAGAGCGTTGAGTTAAAACAGGAAGGTCCTGGGTTTAATTCCTACTCTTGCTAAAAATGCTACGTGCCAATTTTTTTAAGAATATGTGCTTTACTCGACTTCGGATGGCACGCACTTCTACAAATAACAGTTATCAACGTCTGCTAAAGTAGTGATATATCTAGGTCCATTAACGAATTTAAGGCTTGCCACCTGATCAGTTCAATATGAACAACGGGCAAAAAATGGACATTGTTAATTTGTTTATACCATTTCCCCTCTAAAAAGCTTATTTTATTCACTGAAAACAGTGAATAAAAAGCACTTTGGTGTTTGAATTTAGAACACACCAGTATATTCGACCTCCATATCAATGCTATACTCCTTGTGCACATAACTACTCGAAATTTGATTAGTCGACATTTTCGACAAGGAGTTTAGCATTAGAATAAAAACTTTTTTGTGTTCTTTGCTGTCATTAGTAAATTAGGCGCTATTTTGAGTATTCAATGTAAGGTGTACGAACACGTTTAGATAAATATTATATTATCTAGATTTTTTATGTTACTGACAGAAATGAACATAATATATATATTAAAATTGAGCAATTTTTTTCTCCGTGTAATTAATTTTAAATCAAAAAGTATATTGTTCGAAAGTAAAATATTTTGATCATGTTGTGATGGATTTTAAATTGAAAAATCTAATTATTTAATATTAATATTCGATTCGATTCGATTCGATTCGAACGCTATTCGCACACCCCTAATAAACATACATATTAAACAACAAAACCAATAATGCAACACAAATTATTAAAAATAACAGATTTTTTGCTTATTGCAATGTGGCAAAACGTGTTCTTAAACATCCCTATATAGGTTTTAAGTCTACTTTTATTTTATCAGTTTTACTTTATCAAATAAAGTAGTGATAGGAATACCATATATTGTAGCGGCTTCTCATAGTGAAATTTTTTTTCGCAATTACGTTCTCAATAGCAATTTTTAAATTATCTGGACACCAGCAACATTTACTATTATGGTCTTGAGTTCATACAAAAATCCCATAGAAAAAAAAACACTTACAGTGTTTTCCGACTTTTCAAATTTTCCGGGAAACTTTTTAAAACTTTATTTTCCTAAAAACCTTACTCAGACTATAAAGAATATTTAAAAATAACCAAATCGGTCCAGTCGTTCTCAAGTGATGCGTTTACCAACGAACATCATTTATTTTTTATTTATATAGATAGATAGATATATATACACTATGTTGCAAAAAAAACGAGTACTTAAGAGCACCAATGTTATGTGGCACGGCGGCTTGGAATTACACGTTCTAAAGTTTAAAGGATTTGGAAGAGGTTCCAAGAGACTGATTCTCTCTGTAGAAGGCCTGGTTCTGACAGAAAAAGATGTACGGAGCAGAGGGATGATCGATCCCTTGTCAGCCAAACTCTTAGAAATCGACGAAAATCTTACAATTATCTTAAAAACCACCTACAAGAAGTGAGATTGACATTTGTTGTTGTGGGAGACAGGTCCATTTTTATGGATGGTAATGCTCGTCCTCATCGTGCGGTTGCAGTATCCGCATATATGGAGGAGGTTGGGATTCCTCGATTGGATTGGCCAGCGAGGAGTCCCGACCTCAACCCTATAGAGGATCTATGGGACGTACTAAAACGCCGGGTTCGAGCTATAACTCCAGACCCATAAAATGTCACAGAGTTAAAAACTGTGATTCAGGCTGAATGGGAATTGATACCACAAGATACCATAAGAAACCTGATCGGGAGGATGAGAAAACGAAAAGCAGCTGTCATAACTGCGAGAGGTGGTCATACTCGATATTGTTTTTTATGTAGGTTCATTTAAACAAGATTAATTAAAAAAATAATTTAAGTTTAATTTATCACTTCATACTCATTAAAATTACTTAATAAACTGGTTTTTCGTTTTTTTATTCAATTTATCTCAGATTTCTACTTGTGATGATTAAAACATGTAGAAATTCGATTATAAATATGTTGATACATCATAATAAATTATTATTCAACATTATTAACTTCAAAATATAATGATAACCAATAAAGTTTTAAGTGCTCGTTTTTTTTGCAACATAGTCAATTAATTAAATGAACCCAAACCAAATGAGCGCATCTACTTTTTTTTGATTGAAGTAAAATGAAAATTTACTCTATGATGAAAATGACGTTTAAAGTATTTTGACATTTGTCTTTTTTTATTTCTTTATATATATACATACCTAGTCACTAATGAAAGTATTGTAGAATTACTTTATAAATCCACGAGTTGCCTTTCAGCTCCTGGAACCTAACGTAGCGAAGTCGAAGTCATTTCATTCGAGCAGTAACAAACAAGCCGTGTAGACTGTAGATATCTCAAGGTTTATTATGTCAATTCGATTTTTTTATTTCGTAATGGCGCACCCTCAGAATAAGCTGTAACGTTGTGCTCATTTAGTTAATAAATGAGACCATTTTTCTTAATGAGGTTTGAATAGTTGTTAACCTCCTTGCAAAAATAGTTGTTAACCTCCTTACAAAATAAGTTACTGACTACCTATAATTTAGGAATTTTTCAAATTAATCTGAATTTGGAACAGTGTCTGCAATTTGTTCATTTTTCTTCCATTTTTAGTCAATTCCGTTTTAACATTGCTAAGTAGCACACCTATTTCATAATGTCAATAATTTTAATAAATTGAACAAATTAAAAATAAGCTGTGAGATAAAATCCCTATTAATATAAATGCGAATGTAAGTTTGTTTGTTACGCTTTCACGCAAAAACTACTTAACCGATCATCATGAAATTTTGCACATATATTCTTGGAGGTATTAGAAGTAACATAGGATACTTTTTATTATCACGGCATGACGACGGGAACGGGGTGGGCAGAGGTGAACATGACAAAAGCTATGTATGAAGTGTCAACATTTTGAAATTAGAAGTCGTGGGAAACAGCTATTTCTAATATGTTTATACTAGCTATCCACCCCGGCTTCGCGTGTGGACAATATTAAAATCTAATATATAAACTTCTCCTGTCACAATGTTCGTTACCATACTCCTCCGAAACGGCTAGACCGATCCTTATGAAATTTTGTATGCATATTCAGTAAGTCTGAGAATCGGCTACTATCTATTTTTCAAACCCCTAAGTGATAAGGGTAGGGGTAGGGGTAGGGGTAGGAGTAGTGCAAGCAAGCCAACGTTTGGGCAGGACAACGTCTGCCGGGTCCGCTAGTATACTATAAAGGAGCATGATATGTACTTGTCTATGACAGCGCCCGCTTTGACGCATAAGGTTATGTGCTAGGTTTTGGCGCCATTCATTGAATATGTTTTGTTGTAGTTCCTGAATTTCGTGGATATTTTATTTAGGTTGAATCCTAATGTACGAGAGAAGATAAAGTAGTGTATGAAACTGCACATGGTATTTATTTAAGGTTTTTAAGATTTTTAATGTAGGTATATTTTAGATTTTTGTTTGTAGTGTGAATAAAAACTTCAAGTAGCAAAAAAAAAAACTAGCGGCTCGGTTCTTAAACACACACTCGTGTATACCCCTCATAATACAACACTTTCATAAACTACTATTTTAATTTTATTTCGGTATTGTGTTTATAAAGTATGTCAATATAAATTCGTTTTGAAGTTTATAATTCGACTTTTACGATATGGTAGATAAATCATATTTATGTTTCTTTCATATTATGTAAATTTTACGAATTGTCTATGGATTTATCAGTCATCATCTACTACACTACATTATAAACCAAAGTGCCCGCCGCGTCTGTCTGTCTGTCTGTGACGCACGCAAAAACTACTGAACGGATTTTGTTGCAATTTTCGCTTTTAGATAGGTTGATTCACCAGAAGCTAACCTAAGTATTAAATATGAACCTATCATATTTAGGAGATGAGCATTAACGCTATTATGTGAATTAAGTCGGGGAAAAAGTTAGCACTAGCGAGTTTTTATGGCGTATGCTGTCTAATTCGTCAAATATATAACAAAATGATGTAGGAAAGAATTGAGTACAATAAATCAATCTACAAAATAGTCCGCGGTAGCATATATACAGGGTGTCCAGTAAGTAATGGATAACCTTGCAACCAGAGAGGAGCATCATGTGATGAAAATTTGACCTTAATAAAAGTCGCATGGTTTTCAAGATTTTTGCAATTTTAAAAATTCTAGGAAAATCACACCCTTTGACCAGTATTTTGCTTGCCCTGACTACAAATTAACCTTAATTTCCAATCTGTTTTTTGCAGTGTACTCTTGAATAATGGTATTATTAACTTACTTCAGAATTTCTGCAGTAACATAGAGGGTTCCGTCGAAAAAATATTTTTTTTCCTCAAGTTTAAACTACCAAGTTCATATCACACGATTTCAACCTCGCATTATGAAAAAAATGTACCTAGCAATGAGTGACCACTCATCCTGAAAAGTTGCTTAATTTGTCCAGATTCTAAGCCGGTATTACATACCGTGTTTACATTTATAAAAGTAAAGATATTGCTAATCTAACGTGAAAGGAGCTAATTTTCAATAAACTGACTTACTTCAAAATTGTTTTAATTTGAATTTGAATTTAATAATTCGATACAAAATCTATTGTAACAAGCACTTGGATACATACCTAATAAAAGAGAATTGAGAATTTAAAAAAAATCAACATTTTGTTAATATTTTTATTTTCACAACAAGTAATTGCAATTTTGCAGCCCAAAGCAACGTCGTAGAGTCACAGCACAAAACAATAAGTCCAGAGAAGCGCCAAGTCGTCGTAGATAACCATACAATATTGTCCAAATCGTTAAGCAACACAAGTCCTCACCACATGAGCAGTCGTTGTTAATCAGATAAATCCAAAAGTAAAAAAAAGTTGATAAACAGAGAGCAAAGAAGCAGCATACGTATGCAAAGCAATCAGTAACACTAAAATAAATTTATGATTTACCCACCAATCGTAGACGGATATACTCGTAGCGTTATCTTTTTCTTTATTACTTACTTTTGTGTCTGTTTCTCGGAGTTGTCAGTTTATAAATTAAATAACCCGTTTTTTATTGTTTTTGTTTTTTTTATTGTTGTTTTTTTTTTTAAATTTTCAATTCTCTTTTATTAGGTATGTATCCAAATGCTTGTTACAATAGAATTTATATCGATTTATTAAATTAAAATTAAAATTAAAATTTTTGAAGTAAGTCAGTTTATTGAAAATTAGCTCCTTTCACGTTACATTAGCAATATCTTTATTTTCGTAAATGCAAACGCGGTATGTAATACCGGCTTAGAATCTGGATAAATTAAGCAACTTATCAGGATGAGTGGCCACTCATTGCTAGGTACATTTTTTTTCATAATGCGAGGTTGAAATCGTTAGATATGAACTTGGTAGTTTTAACTTGAGGAAAAAAAATATTTTTCCGACGGAACCCTCAATGTTACTGCCGAAATTCTGAAGTAAGTTAATAATACCATTATTCAAGAGTACACTGCAAAAAACAGATTGGAAATTAAGGTTTATTTGTAGTCAGGGCAAGCAAAATACTGGCCAAAGGATGTGATTTTCCTAGAATTTTTTAAATTGCAAAAATCTTGAAAACCATGCGACTTTTATTAAGGTCAAATTTTCATCACGTGATGCTCCTGACCTGGTCTATCTCTGGTTGCAAGGTTATCCATTACTTACTGGACACCCTGTATATCTAATAGATAAGTAGTTATAAGCGTATTTAGGTATTCTAATTTTTTAAACCCGTATTTTACCAGTGCGAAGCCGGGGTGAAGTCGCTAATACCATTATAATTTATGGTGAATAGACTTTAAATGAAGTAGCAATTGATATTGAGATGTATACACTGAAGGTTTCAGCTTTCTTTATATATCTAATGCACTTCACGATTGTAATTCCATTATGGTAAGTGGAATCCGAGAGTGAAACACGCATTTAATTTGAACCCGTACATGGAGAACCTCTCTCATGGTAAATACGGTTGCTCTCAAGTAATTGCGGCGACAATTGAATACGATTAGCATCGAGGCTAGGAACTGGAGTGTTGCGGATATCCACTTTTCTCCAAATCCCTTTTCAGTTGATAAAATTTAAACATTAAATTCGAAATACATGTGTGTGATTCCAAGAAAAGTATAATTAGGTATGCTGCCGTATTAGCGTTGGTATTACTAGTGCCCCCGCCAAATCCAGCTAACACACAGCCGTCCACCTCTACAGGAAGCATCTCGGAGTACTTTTGACCCACCCATATCTTTGTCGTGGATGTGTCTAGAAACTGTTGTTTTTATAGAGATCTCAGTATGCTAAGATATATCTTATTTCTAACTCTTTTAGTCAAAAGATATTCAAACCCAAAGTTTTATATTTTCGTCACTCACTCATGCACTTACTCATTCACTCATTGACCGATCATCAAAATTTTTGAGTACTTCATCTTCGTCTTGTACCAATTTTGATGAAAGCCTGTTTAAGTATTTTGATATTTTTGTATGTATATATGTAGATATTATTAAAAACCTATAAGGAGGTGAAAACTGGTGGTTTTTATAAATATATAATTAATCCTAGTAATATGCAACTATGAATTACTAGAAAAGTTATAGTTAAAGTTATATCTAGTAATATAGATAACGTTTATTAAAGTAATCTAGATAAATAATTTGTGACGAATTTTAGAGAAAACATATTCTAAATAGTAAGAGGAAAAAAATTACTTGGAAAATATAAATAACCAATTATCAACTTATAGTCAAGAATAAAATCTTTGCAACTAGCGTCGCCTTCTGTTTAAAGGTTTATCTTATTAATCTATTAATTAACCGACTTCCAAAAAAGAAAGAGAAGGTTCTTAATTCGGACCGTATTTTTTTTATGTATGTATGGACATCGATTACTCCGCCAGTTGTGAACCGATTTTGATGGTTTCTTTTTTAATCGACAGATAATTCTTCCGGATTGGTCCCATTTTTATCTCATTCCAGAAATTTAAAAAACTGACCTTATAAGTAAATTTTTCGTAATATCTCGATGAAATATGTACCGATTTTGACGACTTATTTTTTTAAGGAAATAATAATTTCTCGACATTATCTAACAGTCATATGACGAAAATCGGTTCAGTAATTTTTCAGAAATTCAGTAATTTGTCTCTGTTTACAGCTGAAAAATATATCAGAGAAAAGCCTTAGCAACGGTTGCTATTGACACGAAGTTGTCAATTTTCGTATCGACGATGGTCTAGCGGTTAAAGGTAGGATTCAAATCCCATCCACCGCAGTATTTTTTTAATTTTCCATCAATTTTTTTTAGATATTTATTTGTCTTCAGTGCATATTTTTGAAGTCGGTACACTTTTTTTTAAAAGGTTATTTCATATAAAGAAGAGTTACATTCATTTATCACAAGATCTCCGGAACCTAAGATAAGATCCTAATAATATAACGTAAACACCTTCGAGATTTGATCTTATATAATGTCAACATTTCTATATGTTAGGCCAATATATCCGAATATATAATACCATTTTATATAAGTACCAATAGTGTTTCTACAATTTAAACCAAATTAATTCAATTTTACCAGTGTTATCACATTCAGTGACTGTATTAATAATAATAGTTGTAGACATTGGTTGTGGTAATCAAGCCAGTTACCTCTCTTCTCTTCTCTACATACTGGTGAAAGATGAAGCAAATATTGAAAACTTATCGGAAAACTAGTTGACAAAATATAAATTCAATTGCGCAAAAATTGCAGATTCTCAAATCGTTTTCTATCGTTGTAGACAGATCTTTATATGATCTATCAGATCTTTTTATTAAAAAAAGTTAATCATCTGTCTACAACAAGACTGACTCCAGAAAAGTAGAACGGTTGCCTTTCTCGTGATATATCTAATAGTGAAAACGGGAACAAAATCCGTTTAGTAATTACATAGAAAATCGTACACAGACAGTATCTGTCGCATTGTGTCAGTTTCTCGCAAAAACTGCTAAACGGATTTTGCTGCGATTTTCATAATTATGTAGGAAACCTGTTGAGAGTCGGGAAAAAACTTAGCTCCAGAGCCCTTTCATGGCGTATGCTGCCTAATCCGTCAAAATTATATAGGAAAGAATAGGGGTGTAGACAGCAAAAGAAAATAAATACACAATAATATTTTTTTATAGTTTATAACGTATAATCACTGAAAATAATGTTTATTTATTTGTTTAATTAATGTACTTTTTTATATCAAAAAGAAAAATCATAAATTGATACTTCGGTCACGTGACCGCAAACGGAAAGTGACGTCACAATATCCTAAATGTCAAATAAATAACCACATACTATTATAGTAACTATATTATAATAACTGCCTGTCAATCTGTCAGTGACTAAGTTATTTCCTTGTTATTTTATCTAATCTGTGACCAATATTTTATTGGTTTACTACAACGTGACGTCATCAAAGTTTTGCGGGAATTTGAAAAATAAAATTAAAAACATGATTTTTTTAATGAAAATACAAATTAAAAAAAATCTAGATATTTTATTAAGTATTAGTAAACCTTACAGCTATAATTTAAAAGTAAATAAATGATGTCTACACCCCTATTGTGTAGAATAAAATGATCTACAATAAAAAATCAAGTTAAATATTGTATCAATCTAGTAGATAAGTAATTATAAGCATATTAATATTGTATAGATATTTAAATAGTTGTAAACCGTGCGAAGCCGGGGGCGGGCCGCTAGTTAACAATAAATTATTATAACATTTTATTCTACATTGTTAAATTACATTCTAGAGTGTTTTAAAACATTTTATGTCCTCATTCTTAGCATTTGTTTTCGCAGCGTCACCACGTTTGTTGAGAACAAAATGCATTTACTTTAACCAAGAGTCCTTGATATATCACATTACGGAGAGAACTTTTCTATTCAGTCTTTAAGAAAATGGCTTTACTTTACTGCTTGCACTAATTCTTAAAGGAAATTGGAGTTTAGATTTTTGGAACCCCCTGTTTCAAGTCCTGTGTTTCAATATACATTTTTCCTTTTGCTTGTCTGTCTTGAAGTATGCTGATTAATTTAATAAATGGGATGTCGTTAGGTTTTATGTATCGATGAAATGTTTGTAGGGCCATTTGCGGAATTAACAAATATGTACATTTATCGGTGGGTGAACAATATTTTAAAAGCGGAATGTGGTTGTATGTTTGCGGGAAAGGTTGAAAATTTCAATAAAGCAAAATATCCGAGATTAACTTTTAAAAACTCGTGCAATGTGGATATAATAATTTATTAAAACCACAAGGCCAACATAATTATACAATTGATTTAAAACGGTAGTGTCTTGCACTTTGGCCAATCTATAGAAATAAATGAAAATAAGTCATTTACACAATACTGAAGAAAATTATGGTTTTAGAATGTTTATATCTGTCTGCCTAGCTATCTGAATGTATATCCAGATGTAAAGTAAAAACTAAGGTAAGTATACTTTTATTACATCTTAAAATTTTAATATTTTTGTTTTCTATGCAGTAGTTTTTTAAAATTATTTTTTAAAGATTTGGCGACAGACGACAAAATGGTGTCATCATTTAGGTAAAGTAGCATTTCTGTTCCGTGGTACTACTCCTTTGTGAGAAAGTCAGTACCACGGCCTTTAACGTGCCCAGTGGTACTACCAGGTAGACACATTAGTTGACAAATGGGACAGAAGGGCTCTTTTACCTACGTTGTCGTCTGTCGGCAAAACTTTTAAAATGTCTTATTAAAAAGCTACTGTATAAAAACAAAAATATTCAAATAAGATTCTTAAAATAAATATAAAAAATATAGGTACCTATCTCAGTTTTTACTTTACATACCGAATTGGATCCGAAACGGCTATATTGATTTTGATGAAACAGAGATACCACTCAAACTTCGAATCTGATTTTTGTTTCATTTCAACGTTTTGAAGACTTTTGTAGAAAAAAATGTATTGTCTTAAAAATATTTTAAGCTGAGACGGAAAGCTAGTCTATTTATTTTATACGAGCAGTTGCCCGCGACTTCGTACGCGATATATTAGGAGTACAACGTTTACACCATATTTCACCCCTTAAGGTCGTAACGCGATGTTATATAGCCTATCTTATCTATATTATCTTCCTCAACAACTGGGCTAACAAATGCAAAAATATTTTTTCAAATCCAGAATAGGTATTTCCAGAGATTAGCGCGTTCAAACGTCTATGAAATGAGAACTCCGTGTAGTCTGATAATGATTTATAAGTTTTCCATTTGAGGAACACTTTATGTGTTTGAAATGCGAAACAATTTCCCCATACATAATTTACACCCCCTTCCACCCCCCCCTTAAGGATTGTTTGTAAAAAATGCGACTTTTAGTCACCTCCTATGTCCTTTAGCTAAGTTTCAAATAAGTATAGGTACCGGGACGGTTCTTGAGCGGTGGTCGTTAGATGCGCAGAATACAATTTTTGGGTCTGCTTGACGGTATGAGGTATTATTTTAATTTTACCAGCAGTAAAAAGCAATCGTAAAAACAAACACCAATAAATCAATTATAATAAATATACAAGTTATGCACTCGAATTACATATGCGCAAACATTCCCCCACTTTTTCGTCGAGCGCTCAAGAACCGTCCCGGTACCTATAGATCCGACCAAAACAACATTTTCTACATACAAACTTCAGCACCCCGTTGCACTCCTCCTTAAGGGAAACATACCGTCCATTTCATAAATTATCTTCAGTGGTTTAAGCTGTGCGTTGATTGTCTTTCATTCAGCGACACGACGGTTTTACATAAATATATAGATACAAACTTCAACACCTTGTTGCACCCCTCCTTAAGGGAAACATACCGTCCATTTCATAAATTATCTTCAGTGGTTTAAGCTGTGCGTTGATTGTCAGTCATTCAGCGACACGACGGTTTTACATGAATATATAGATACAAACTTCAACAGTCAACACCTTGTTGCACCCCTCCTTAAGGAAACACCGTCCATTTCATAAATTATCTTCAGTGGTTTAAGCTGTGCGTTGATTGTCAGTCATTCAGCGACACGACGGTTTTACATAAATATATAGATACAAACTTCAACACCTTGTTGCACCCCTCCTTAAGGAACCACCGTCCATTTCATAAATTATCTTCAGTGGTTTAAGCTGTGCGTTGATTGTCAGTCATTCAGCGACACGACGGTTTTACATGAATATATAGATACAAACTTCAACAGTCAACACCTTGTTGCACCCCTCCTTAAGGAAACACCGTCCATTTCATAAATTATCTTCAGTGGTTTAAGCTGTGCGTTGATTGTCAGTCATTCAGCGACACGACGGTTTTACATGAATATATAGATACAAACTTCAACAGTCAACACCTTGTTGCACCCCTCCTTAAGGAAACACCGTCCATTTCATAAATTATCTTCAGTGGTTTAAGCTGTGCGTTGATTGTCAGTCATTCAGCGACACGACGGTTTTACATGAATATATAGATACAAACTTCAACAGTCAACACCTTGTTGCACCCCTCCTTAAGGAAACACCGTCCATTTCATAAATTATCTTCAGTGGTTTAAGCTGTGCGTTGATTGTCAGTCATTCAGCGACACGACGGTTTTACATGAATATATAGATACAAACTTCAAAAGTCAACACCTTGTTGCACCCCTCCTTAAGGAAACACCGTCCATTTCATAAATTATCTTCAGTGGTTTAAGCTGTGCGTTGATTGTCAGTCATTCAGCGACACGACGGTTTTACATGAATATATAGATACAAACTTCAACAGTCAACACCTTGTTGCACCCCTCCTTAAGGAAACACCGTCCATTTCATAAATTATCTTCAGTGGTTTAAGCTGTGCGTTGATTGTCAGTCATTCAGCGACACGACGGTTTTACATGAATATATAGATACAAACTTCAACAGTCAACACCTTGTTGCACCCCTCCTTAAGGAAACACCGTCCATTTCATAAATTATCTTCAGTGGTTTAAGCTGTGCGTTGATTGTCAGTCATTCAGCGACACGACGGTTTTACATGAATATATAGATACAAACTTCAACAGTCAACACCTTGTTGCACCCCTCCTTAAGGAAACACCGTCCATTTCATAAATTATCTTCAGTGGTTTAAGCTGTGCGTTGATTGTCATTTATTCAGCGACACGACGGTTTTACATGAATATATAGATACAAACTTCAACAGTCAACACCTTGTTGCACCCCTCCTTAAGGAAACACCGTCCATTTCATAAATTATCTTCAGTGGTTTAAGCTGTGCGTTGATTGTCAGTCATTCAGCGACACGACGGTTTTACATGAATATATAGATACAAACTTCAACAGTCAACACCTTGTTGCACCCCTCCTTAAGGAAACACCGTCCATTTCATAAATTATCTTCAGTGGTTTAAGCTGTGCGTTGATTGTCAGTCATTCAGCGACACGACGGTTTTACATAAATATAAAGATACAAACTTCAACAGTCAACACCTTGTTGCACCCCTCCTTAAGGAAACACCGTCCATTTCATAAATTATCTTCAGTGGTTTAAGCTGTGCGTTGATTGTCAGTCATTCAGCGACACGACGGTTTTACATGAATATATAGATACAAACTTCAACAGTCAACACCTTGTCGCACCCCTCCTTAAGGAAACACCGTCCATTTCATAAATTATCTTCAGTGGTTTAAGCTGTGCGTTGATTGTCAGTCATTCAGCGACACGACGGTTTTACATGAATATATAGATACAAACTTCAACAGTCAACACCTTGTTGCACCCCTCCTTAAGGAAACACCGTCCATTTCATAGATTATCTTCAGTGGTTTAAGCTGTGCGTTGATTGTCAGTCATTCAGCGACACGACGGTTTTACATGAATATATAGATACAAACTTCAACAGTCAACACCTTGTTGCACCCCTCCTTAAGGAAACACCGTCCATTTCATAAATTATCTTCAGTGGTTTAAGCTGTGCGTTGATTGTCAGTCATTCAGCGACACGACGGTTTTACATGAATATATAGATACAAACTTCAACAGTCAACACCTTGTTGCACCCCTCCTTAAGGAAACACCGTCCATTTCATAAATTATCTTCAGTGGTTTAAGCTGTGCGTTGATTGTCAGTCATTCAGCGACACGACGGTTTTACATGAATATATAGATACAAACTTCAACAGTCAACACCTTGTTGCACCCCTCCTTAAGGAAACACCGTCCATTTCATAAATTATCTTCAGTGGTTTAAGCTGTGCGTTGATTGTCAGTCATTCAGCGACACGACGGTTTTACATGAATATATAGATACAAACTTCAACAGTCAACACCTTGTTGCACCCCTCCTTAAGGAAACACCGTCCATTTCATAAATTATCTTCAGTGGTTTAAGCTGTGCGTTGATTGTCAGTCATTCAGCGACACGACGGTTTTACATGAATATATAGATACAAACTTCAACAGTCAACACCTTGTTGCACCCCTCCTTAAGGAAACACCGTCCATTTCATAAATTATCTTCAGTGGTTTAAGCTGTGCGTTGATTGTCAGTCATTCAGCGACACGACGGTTTTACATGAATATATAGATACAAACTTCAACAGTCAACACCTTGTTGCACCCCTCCTTAAGGAAACACCGTCCATTTCATAAATTATCTTCAGTGGTTTAAGCTGTGCGTTGATTGTCAGTCATTCAGCGACACGACGGTTTTACATAAATATATAGATACAAACTTCAACAGTCAACACCTTGTTGCACCCCTCCTTAAGGAAACACCGTCCATTTCATAAATTATCTTCAGTGGTTTAAGCTGTGCGTTGATTGTCAGTCATTCAGCGACACGACGGTTTTACATAAATATATAGATACAAACTTCAACAGTCAACACCTTGTTGCACCCCTCCTTAAGGAAACACCGTCCATTTCATAAATTATCTTCAGTGGTTTAAGCTGTGCGTTGATTGTCAGTCATTCAGCGACACGACGGTTTTACATAAATATATAGATACAAACTTCAACAGTCAACACCTTGTTGCACCCCTCCTTAAGGAAACACCGTCCATTTCATAAATTATCTTCAGTGGTTTAAGCTGTGCGTTGATTGTCAGTCATTCAGCGACACGACGGTTTTACATGAATATATAGATACAAACTTCAACAGTCAACACCTTGTTGCACCCCTCCTTAAGGAAACACCGTCCATTTCATAAATTATCTTCAGTGGTTTAAGCTGTGCGTTGATTGTCAGTCATTCAGCGACACGACGGTTTTACATGAATATATAGATACAAACTTCAACAGTCAACACCTTGTTGCACCCCTCCTTAAGGAAACACCGTCCATTTCATAAATTATCTTCAGTGGTTTAAGCTGTGCGTTGATTGTCAGTCATTCAGCGACACGACGGTTTTACATGAATATATAGATACAAACTTCAACAGTCAACACCTTGTTGCACCCCTCCTTAAGGAAACACCGTCCATTTCATAAATTATCTTCAGTGGTTTAAGCTGTGCGTTGATTGTCAGTCATTCAGCGACACGACGGTTTTACATAAATATATAGATACAAACTTCAACAGTCAACACCTTGTTGCACCCCTCCTTAAGGAAACACCGTCCATTTCATAAATTATCTTCAGTGGTTTAAGCTGTGCGTTGATTGTCAGTCATTCAGCGACACGACGGTTTTACATAAATATATAGATACAAACTTCAACAGTCAACACCTTGTTGCACCCCTCCTTAAGGAAACACCGTCCATTTCATAAATTATCTTCAGTGGTTTAAGCTGTGCGTTGATTGTCAGTCATTCAGCGACACGACGGTTTTACATGAATATATAGATACAAACTTCAACAGTCAACACCTTGTTGCACCCCTCCTTAAGGAAACACCGTCCATTTCATAAATTATCTTCAGTGGTTTAAGCTGTGCGTTGATTGTCAGTCATTCAGCGACACGACGGTTTTACATGAATATATAGATACAAACTTCAACAGTCAACACCTTGTTGCACCCCTCCTTAAGGAAACACCGTCCATTTCATAAATTATCTTCAGTGGTTTAAGCTGTGCGTTGATTGTCAGTCATTCAGCGACACGACGGTTTTACATAAATATATAGATACAAACTTCAACAGTCAACACCTTGTTGCACCCCTCCTTAAGGAAACACCGTCCATTTCATAAATTATCTTCAGTGGTTTAAGCTGTGCGTTGATTGTCAGTCATTCAGCGACACGACGGTTTTACATGAATATATAGATACAAACTTCAACAGTCAACACCTTGTTGCACCCCTCCTTAAGGAAACACCGTCCATTTCATAAATTATCTTCAGTGGTTTAAGCTGTGCGTTGATTGTCAGTCATTCAGCGACACGACGGTTTTACATAAATATATAGATACAAACTTCAACAGTCAACACCTTGTTGCACCCCTCCTTAAGGAAACACCGTCCATTTCATAAATTATCTTCAGTGGTTTAAGCTGTGCGTTGATTGTCAGTCATTCAGCGACACGACGGTTTTACATAAATATATAGATACAAACTTCAACAGTCAACACCTTGTTGCACCCCTCCTTAAGGAAACACCGTCCATTTCATAAATTATCTTCAGTGGTTTAAGCTGTGCGTTGATTGTCAGTCATTCAGCGACACGACGGTTTTACATAAATATATAGATACAAACTTCAACAGTCAACACCTTGTTGCACCCCTCCTTAAGGAAACACCGTCCATTTCATAAATTATCTTCAGTGGTTTAAGCTGTGCGTTGATTGTCAGTCATTCAGCGACACGACGGTTTTACATAAATATATAGATACAAACTTCAACAGTCAACACCTTGTTGCACCCCTCCTTAAGGAAACACCGTCCATTTCATAAATTATCTTCAGTGGTTTAAGCTGTGCGTTGATTGTCAGTCATTCAGCGACACGACGGTTTTACATAAATATATAGATACAAACTTCAACAGTCAACACCTTGTTGCACCCCTCCTTAAGGAAACACCGTCCATTTCATAAATTATCTTCAGTGGTTTAAGCTGTGCGTTGATTGTCAGTCATTCAGCGACACGACGGTTTTACATAAATATATAGATACAAACTTCAACAGTCAACACCTTGTTGCACCCCTCCTTAAGGAAACACCGTCCATTTCATAAATTATCTTCAGTGGTTTAAGCTGTGCGTTGATTGTCAGTCATTCAGCGACACGACGGTTTTACATAAATATATAGATACAAACTTCAACAGTCAACACCTTGTTGCACCCCTCCTTAAGGAAACACCGTCCATTTCATAAATTATCTTCAGTGGTTTAAGCTGTGCGTTGATTGTCAGTCATTCAGCGACACGACGGTTTTACATAAATATATAGATACAAACTTCAACAGTCAACACCTTGTTGCACCCCTCCTTAAGGAAACACCGTCCATTTCATAAATTATCTTCAGTGGTTTAAGCTGTGCGTTGATTGTCAGTCATTCAGCGACACGACGGTTTTACATAAATATATAGATACAAACTTCAACAGTCAACACCTTGTTGCACCCCTCCTTAAGGAAACACCGTCCATTTCATAAATTATCTTCAGTGGTTTAAGCTGTGCGTTGATTGTCAGTCATTCAGCGACACGACGCTTTTACATAAATATATAGATACAAACTTCAACAGTCAACACCTTGTTGCACCCCTCCTTAAGGAAACACCGTCCATTTCATAAATTATCTTCAGTGGTTTAAGCTGTGCGTTGATTGTCAGTCATTCAGCGACACGACGGTTTTACATAAATATATAGATACAAACTTCAACACCTTGTTGCACCCCTTCTTAAGGGTTGTTTTGAAAAGTCCTAGAACACGTGTTTCATTATTTGTTTTGAAGAGTATTTAAACCAAGTTTCAAGTTGATACACGCAGGGAATACTTTATTCCATACAAACGTTTACACCCTATTTCACCCTATAAGCACCACTTTAAATTTTCATGTTTATATCTTCAGTGGTTTAGGCTGTGTTTATTCTTATAATATATCTAAAATACAAACCTAGAACAATATATATTATACAAACCATATACATTTATTTATGTTAGGTAATGATTACTCGAACTCAGCATAAAAACTTAATAGCATAGTATTATTGCATTCTTATTCAGCAATTCAACATGTGAATACTGAATTGCTAGGTATAAACTGTCAATTGCTACAATTATGGCAGCCTTGAGGGAAAATGTTTATTTATTTATAGAGATTCAATATTTATTATTCAAGAAATGTGATCAAAAAGCATCTTCCTCTTTTTTGTAAGGCTATACAGGACCTAACGAGTGAGCCAATGCTGGTACTTATATTTATTAACAGTCGTCTATTTGCGCAAACTGTTCGATTTATGATTTCACTTTATACCTTGCGATTTGGCTAGAGACACCAGTAACAGTGTCCACTTTTTGCCAGTTGTCCATATTGAACAGAACGGCAAGCCTATTGCTGCACTTAACAGACGTAAATATCTGTTATTATGCCCTCCGAAGCACGAGGAGTTGATTAAAGCACATATTCCTAAAGAAAAATGGTGCTTAGCATTTTTTATGGAACGAGTGGGAATTTAACCTTTTTTTAATTTATATTTATCTTGATCTACCAATTACTCCAATTTGGCTATTTCTTTATATTTATTTACTCATTTGTTTTTATTATTAAAAAAAGGGATTTGGCAAAATACTTTTTCAAATGACAAATATCGGAATATTCACATTATTAGAGTTTGATGAAGCCATTTTTTCTGTTCTGATGAAAGTGAACCTCCATATAAAATTTGGGGCTGGCTCTTTATATATAAAGCTATGGTATCAAAAAATATTTCCTGCACCACATTGTATAGGATATTGTTGAACGTCTTTGGAATGCAATTTGTAAAAGTGACCTTTGCAAAATATGACCTATTTAAACGTCATTAACGATCTACATTATATTTTTCCATACCTACTCTAAATTTTGTTTCAAGCTACTCCATCGTTGGTACGTTTAAAAACGACAAGCTAAAAACAAATGGACACCATTTCACTTTCACATATTGCCAATCACAAAACAAAGCCAATTTGCAGACATTCTGTTGGAATAGTAATTTATTAATAATGTAAATACGACTCCATTGATATTTTAATATTTCATCAAATATAATTGGATGTTCAACTAATTGGTTTAAAATACAATTAATACAGACTACATTCGCAAATTAACTAATTGCGAATGTTGTCTGTTTCAATTATTTCTTTAATAAACGAGATAAACGTTAAACGTTTAATTAATTATAATTCATTTCCATTCCATTAGACATTTTTAAAATGTTTACTAATTGCTCGACCAAAGAGTCTGTACACAATTCTTTATACAATACTAGACTTTGCGCCCCCGGTTCCGCCCGTGGATATATTCTAACAATATATAATATAGCCTATGTCACTCAGGGATATCGTATTAGTGAAATAACTTTTAGAATAGGTTCAGTAATTTTTGAGTTTATTAATTACAAACAAAAAATCTTATTTTACATCTTTATAATATTAGTATACTAATATAATAGAATAGAATAGTTTACAACAATTTGAATACCTACGTAAATACGCTTATAACTACTTATCTATTAGAGATAAATATATGCTACCGCGGACTTTTTTGTATTTTTTTTTCTACTTTCCTACATCATTTTGTTATATCTCTGACGGATTAGACAGCATACGTCATGAAAACTCGTTGGGGCTGTCTATTTTCCCGTCTTGATTAATTTATACTTTTTAATGCTCAGCTCCTAAACATGATAGGTATTAACCTATCTAATAGTGATAACCGCAACACTGTTGCGTGAAAAGGTTAAAAGACAGACAGACAGACGCGGCGGGAATCTTTGTTTTCCTCAACTCAAACTTATTTTTAATGAAGCATAGTCTCTCATCATAACAGTAAAATAATAGATATATAAAGAACTTAATAACAATAAGACTGAAAGCCTTTATAGAAGCGAAAGAGGTTAGTCAGGATCGTAGCAAGTTGGATTCAATGGTCTCTGCCTACCCCTCTTGGGATAAAAGGCGTGATGATAGATAGATAGATAGATGAAAGCCTGATATAAGTTAATAATAATTAATCGTTTATAAAAAAAGCTAAAGCAACATTTTGTCAGAAACGACCCTTGCGCAAACCAAATGAGCCCAAACTCGATGGGATTACGTCGTTACGTTACAGAGTTTCTGTGGCTACTATCCGGCTCCAACATCAAGACCCTGTACATCATCTAAGACCAGACTACTTGTAAAGGCAAATCAAATGAGCCCAAACTCGATGGGATTATGTCGTTACGTTACAGAGTTTCTGTGGCTACCTTCCGGCTCCATCATCAAGACCCTGGACATCATCTAAGACCAGACTACTTGTAAAGGCAAATCGAACGAGCCCACACTCGATGGGGTTACGTTACAGAGTTTCTGTAGCCACCTTCCGGCTCCTTCATCAGATTCCTGGACATCATCTAAGATTACTTTTGAAGGCAAATCATACGAGTCCGCACTCGATGGGGTTATGTCGTTTCGTTACAGATATCCATTATCTACCTCTTGGCTCCATCATCAGATCAGAGGGTGAGTTAGTATTTATATAAAGCGTGTATAAACTTGCCCACGTCTTTTAGTGCACCGTTACTTGCTGAGTTTTATGTCGAGCGGGTAGCTATAGAAAGTATGATTAAAAAACTTGACAGTAACAAGGGCCCGGGACCTGATGGGATTGGTCCATATTTCCTAAAACGCAACAGCAGCACCCTATCGTTACCCCTATATATAATTTACAATCGTTGTCTTAGCGAGGGTATTTTTCCTGAGAGATGGAAGCTTTCATCTGTTATCCCAATACATAAATCCGGCTCTCGAAAACATATTAACAATTATAGACCTATATCTATTATCTCGACCATACCTAAATTATTGGAAAAATTGATTCATGTTCATGTATACACTCATGTCAAAAGGAATTTACTACAGCAACAACATGGATTCGTTAAACAAAAGTCAACTTTGACCAATCTTCTGTCGTACTCTAACTATCTTTTCGAATCCATGGACTCACGCCTCCAGGTCGACACTGTATACACCGACTTTTGCAAGGCATTCGACAAGGTGGACCACTCACTTTTGCTGAGGAAGTTGGCATTTAACGGAATTAGGGGTAACCTATTAAGGTGGTTCGCGTCCTACCTGGGCAACAGAACACAGATTGTCTACTTGAATGGTTATAGTTCTGGTATCGCGGACGTTCCGTCGGGGGTAGTTCAGGGCTCAATCCTGGGGCCTCTTCTCTACATTCTATTTGTAAACGACATGGATAAGTGTTTTATCCATAGCAACTTTCTAATGTTTGCAGATGATTTAAAAATATATCGGGTGGTGAAAGACACAAAAGATTGTGACCTCCTGCAAGAAGACCTAAATAGATTCGCTATTTACTGTAAGGATAATGGGCTTCAGTTGGCGTATGACAAGTGCAAAGTAATTTCGTTCACAAAAAATAAAAACAAATTAAACCATGTCTATCACATTGGTGGACACTGTGTTGTGAGGGCAACCCTTATCCGAGACTTGGGCATTACATTTGATGACAAACTAATTTTTGACCATCACATAGACTTAATATGTAGCAAAGCTTATCAAATGATGGGGTTTGTCTTGAGGTCAACAAAGTACTTCATGACTAAATCCGCTCTCATTACACTTTATTGCTCCCTTATACGTCCTCATCTTGAATACGCGTCGGCCATCTGGAACCCCCATTACTCTGTTTACATCAATCAGGTTGAAATCATACAAAGAAAGTTTCTAAGAGCCCTCCACCATAGAATGAGTAACGGATCTCCACTGACGGTGCGACCGCCTTACGCCGAACTGCTTGAGTCTTTCGGGCTGGCAAATCTTGCTGATCGCAGAAAACTCTTTGACGCCGTGGTACTATACAAAATCTGTACCAGTCTCTTTGACTCCCCAGATCTTCTGGCGCAGGTCAACTTCAGGGCAAACTTAAAAAGAACTCGTACACTTGACCTGTTCACAATAGCTAAATCGAAATCTAACGCGGGACTCAGAGCGCCTCTTCGCAGGATATGCAAGCAGTATGATGAAGGTCTGGTCTCGGTTGACATATTTAATCTTAATTTGCATAAATTTAAGAAGTGCGTATGTAGGGTGTTGGAGGGGTAGATGGAAATAATTGCATTGTTTGTGCTACCCTATTTCTCTCTGTATGTGTTATTGTTAGTTTGTTTAGAATTCGGATTAGGTATAATATGTTAATGTCGTTGAATTTTTTCCATAACTCTTGGTGGGAATAATTTAAAGGGTAGGGCACTTCCTCACTTATTTTTTATTTTATTATTCTTATCTTGTGTATGTCTTTTTTATTATTATTATCTTGTGTACATAACGTTACCTACACCTTTTGTAAATTCTCCTTGTAAATAAATAAATAAATAAATAAATAAATAAAGTTAGAAACTAAATCAGATACTCCGGGAAACTCTACATTTCCACATTCATTTAATTAAACGCCAATAGCTGTATAAAACCATTAAATGGATCGTTCAATAACGTTGAGGAATCTTTATTTCTTCCTGCTTCAGTATTTGCAAGTCTCTCCGTAACACGTCGCTTTATCAAGGAGAAATTTATATCGACATCCATCTACACTTCAAGTCAACGTTTCCTTGATGTCCATAGCTCTAACACACACTCACGGCCATTACCTATAGCCTGCGGTGTGATCAGAGAGGTTTTTAAATGTGAATAAGAATTTATACAGAAAGATTTACGGGATACAAAAGCCAATGTCACTTGTCAGCCCTTCTACTTTCCTTCTGCAAAAAATCTCGTTGATCTGTTGCTCGTTTTGACTTGAAAGAAGGAAGAAATGCGTACGCAGGCTTTATGTGCACTTCGAGGCACCATAAGTCGATTAAAGCACATATTTGTAAGTAAATTGGATTTTTTTACCAATTAATTTACCTTTCTCTACTGCAGTTTGTTTATAACAGGTAAACTCGAAAAGCACGGACTGGATAAGTTGAAACAAAATTTCACGGTTGTGAAGATACATTATTGTCTATGTAGGCACTTTTGCATTTCAAAGTTTCGTTTGCCGGATAATTTTTTACGAAAGTTCGGTATCGGCTATTTTAAAATACGTACAGATTCAGTCACTAGAACGGAAAAGTAATAAAAGTTGCAGCGGTTTTGCGGATTTACTTCAAGCCTGATAGATTTACCGCCGGAATAAAACAATATTTCGTGTAACATTTTTAACGGCACTATAAAATGTCTAAATTTACGGCATCGGTAAAGTATTTCATATATATTTTTTCACGAGTTGCAGTTAAATTTATTGCTTTAATACGGAGTGGTGGCGGAATAATCGAATGCAATTTGCTGCGTCCCCGTTGTATCTGTGTCGCCTCCTCTATATTCAAAACACCTCTCATACATGCCCGGCAGCGATTGTGAGTTCTTTGAACATACCCTCCATTAACCCTTTCCCCACACCAAGCTTCTAACGTTTTAGATTATACTACAGGATAAAAAAACTAGTACCTATTTAAAAATAAACTTGAATGTGTTTTTTTATTGTATAGGTCCTAGCCGGCTTCGCCCGTGGGGATCATACTAACTTTCATAGCCTATAATACCCTCTTAGAGGGTGAATGTAAGAAAAATCGGCCAAGTGCGAGTCGAACTCGCGCACGAAGGGTTCCGTACCATTATCTATAAAAACAGCAAAAAAAAACACGTTTGTTGTATGGGAGCCCCCCTTAAATATTAATTTTATTTTAATTTTATTATTTATTTTTAAAGTGAATATATAACTAAATATTCTGTGAATATTTTAAGCGTTTACCTGTTGCCGTTATCAATTTCGAGCAAAAACGAGGAAAAAAAATCACGTTTGATGTATGGGAGCCCCCTTAAATATTTAATTTTACTTTATTCTATTTTTTAGTATTTGTTTTTATAGCGGCAACATAAATACATAATCTGTGAAATTTTCAACTGTCTAACTATCACGGTTCATGAGATACAGCCTGGTGACAGACAGACAGACAGACGGTCAGACAGCGGAGCCTTAGTAATAGGGTTTCCGTTTTTGTACCCTTTGGGTACGGAACCCTAAACAAGTATCATATGTCGTTCCCTAGAGTTCAAGCTCTCTTCGTATCAAATTTCAAAGCGTGAAAGCGAATTCAGACTGAGTTACTTTCGAATTAGTATGGATGTATTGATTAGAGCACTAGCCTGTCGTATATATTTAAATTGGTATTAACAGGTTGTTACAATTAAAATAACTTGCTAAGATCGTTTGTATACCGGCCGTTGATCCTAAGTAACGTTTTTTATTTGATAACGATTAATAATAATAATCAAAATACCTTCGTAAATAAACAACCATTTCTATATAATTTATTTACGGCAACGATGTAATTTTTTAAAAAGCTAAGGGTTTCCTGTAATCTTTAAAACAATACTTACTAACCATGTTAAAATCAGAAGTTCACCTTTAAAATGCTACTTTTGTAATATTATCATGCATTTCTAAATTTACTCCTCATAAATTAAGCCATATACTCTTTCCATACTGCAGCTGTTGCAACACAGCATACCGAAACATAAACATCTTTAATTTGTTTTGGAAAATTCCATGTATTTTGTTGAAGGAAAAAAAATTATCAAAGGAGTATTATGGCCACCGTTGTATGCATTTATGTTATCCCTAGGGCCTGGTTTGTCAAAAAGGGGATGATGCCAGCATATGCCCAAATTGATTTCAGTGTTGTCACTATCTGGAAATCGATCAAAATTGCTGCAAAAAAACCAATGCAGCAACAGGCTAGCCTTGTCCAACTACTACTTACTGGTGTCTCTGACCACAATTCAAAGTAAAACTTCAAGGTAGTGAAGATGTGATTGTGTGTGTTTTAAACATAAGTCCATAGACCTATCCTGTATCTTACATCCTATGAAAGACAAACATGAATATGCGGTGAAATTATAATTGTAATGTAAAACAAAATTCATACAAACATTATTCCTATTAAATATGATTTTAATTTAAAGTTTATTTACTTGGAAGTATTTCAAGACTTACTACTCCCGTGAGGCTGTCAACCGGAACCGATGGAGGGAAATCACAAGAGCGGCGGCAGCGTTCCGGAGTGATTCATAATCACGACCACTCTGTCAAGAGTGCACGACTGGGAAGAAGAATTTCAAGACTACTTGAGCCAGTTGAGCATACAACACGAACTCTTCGATGGAAGAATTATAACAACTTAAATAGTATTTTATAAATATTAGGAGCTTATAGACACCCAATGAAAGACAATTTAGCCCGAATACCTTTACTTAACCTAACCTAACCTAACGTATACGTATCAATACCATATGTTTCTGTACGGTTATAAAAAACTCTAGCCTCAAGGCAAACATTTCGGTGTTCTGTTATTGGATATCTAGGGTTTTATTTAATGCATTCGGGCTAACGATTTTCGGACAAAAGATTGTATCCGCGTGAAAGAAGGACAAGCAAACACACTTTCGCATTTATAATATTAGTTAGGATGTATAACTTATTGTTAGTCTGTAGAGCATTAAGTATATACGAAGTTATAAAAGGATTTTATAGCCGCTTTTTATCTGACTGAATGATTTTTGTGGTAGGTAAATTACAGACGAGAAGTAAGTTCAACGTATTTTAATATGAAAACCCAGTACTTAGTGTTTTTTACTATTAAATAACTCAATGGGTTCTTTAATGATCATAAACTTGTGAAAATCTGCTCTGCTGAAAGTATTTTTCATATTTTAATTTATCTAAGCGAAGCAAAACATGGAGTTAAAAATTAGCGCTCGCTTCATTCATGAAGAAAAATTTGAAGTAATAACTTTATAGTTAGCTTTCTGTCCTCGAAACTGTATTGAAAACTGTAAACAAATCTCAAAGTAAATTGATGTAGACACAGACAAGATTGCCTGGAAATAGGGTCTTCTCACATCGGAAATAAAACGGCACAGTGATTGGAAGTGTAAAGTGTTATCGAGATTGAGATCACTATATGATCTGGAAAATGTTGCATCATAACAGCAACATAATAATTTTTCATCTCGGTGCAGTTGCTTTCTAGCTATATTAGTATTAGTTAGCCAAAAAAATTGTCTCGAATGATTTCCGGGATGAAAAGTAGCATATTTCACTCTCCAGCCCTCGAACAGTACCTGTGCAAATTACGTCGCATATATAATATTATAGACATGTCTATTGACAAAGACATAGATAAGGCGGGCTGTGTCAATTTACATATATTATCATCGCATATTGGCTATTGGCTGGTATAAACCAGTGGCCAGAGGTTGTTGACTATGTCAACATTCTGCTTGAGTTAGGCAAATATGATGCACAACAGATAGGAAGCCTGGGTCCATACAGACATTATAAGATGGAACGTGTTGCATATATTTATATTTTTATTTTTTACGCGAAGTTTAATGAATCAACTAATTTAATTACATGCTTTATATTACTGTCACATGTAACTAACTAACTATGTATATATGTAACTAATCTTGGAAGTCGAATTTAACCAACTTCTAATTGTCGTATCGATTTAAGCTTTCTTCTTATTTTATAATGTCTCCATCAATGTTAATTGATGATTTGCCAATGTCAAGTATTATGGACGTCACATTAACAATAACCGATAAATTGGTAGCTAGGATGTTCCCGTCCTAATCACAACTTCCTACTCGCGCGTTGTTCACCAACTTCTAATTGTCGTATCGATTTAAGTTTTTGCAAGTGTATATAATTCGGATGACAAACAATATAATTTGATACCATAACTCTGTAACGAAACGACGTAACTCCATGGAGTTTGGGTTTGTTTGAT
This sequence comes from Nemapogon koenigi, assembly GCA_963924495.1. Taxonomy (NCBI): domain Eukaryota; kingdom Metazoa; phylum Arthropoda; class Insecta; order Lepidoptera; family Tineidae; genus Nemapogon; species Nemapogon koenigi. Next base: position 16,273,906 of record OZ004629.1, on the reverse strand, counting down.
TTGTCTTCACTCTGGTCCTAGATGATATCTATAGGGTCCTGATTATGAAGCCGGAAGGTGGTCACAGGAACTCTGTAACGAAACGACGTATCCCCATGGAGTTTGGGCTCAATTGGTTTGCGCAAGTGTGCGTTATTGACAAAAGCGTTTTTTTTTATAAAGTACATATTTAACTTTTTTATCTATTTTAGTTAGTACCTAACATTAAAAATATGCAAAATAATGTAAGTGTAAATACTAAAAATATTGTAATATTGGGACATTACTTCAACATTCATAAATTACTTAGTAAAATGTTGTCCAGATTTTTAATATTTTACATATTCACAAATAAAACAATAAGTCTGCGCTATGGTAAATTTCGTTGAATTTCATACATTAAATTGCGCATAAAAATAAAAATTAATAAATGCGACTCTGGTAGTATCATAATTTCAAAAGATGTGCGATATATGTTCTTCTTTACACCCAAATTTGCCCGATTTCTAAACGAAGCACTAAACATTTATTTTCCTTTTTCTATATCCACGCGGATGAAACCGCGAGCAAAATGTAGTAGGTACCATATACAACCTATATTAGTAAAAATGTTTAGGGGCACAGTTAGGATTTAATCATATGCATAAAAAATCTGACTCCTCAAAACTAAAAGCGACAGATATCGTGTTTTAACTTCCCACTATATTGATAAAAAGCGCCGAAAGAGCCAAGTTGACAAACCTTGATCTGCGGAACAAGGCTCACGGCTCGGTGTTGCTTTGGATCTTGACGAAGCTACACCATCATTACAATCGATTCTGGATACTTACTGCTTCTTGCTTTATTGATAAAACGTCGTGTCGGTTACATAACATTACCAGCTTACATATTATTATTAGAAAACACACAAAAATACGTTTTTAGCTGATTCATGGCACTTGAGGTCAATAAAAATAAAAATTAACCGTTTGGGAGGGCAGATACAACTCCAAGCGATCGGCCCGAGCGAGATAGCTGTTCAAACTTTTTCATTACCACGCAAAAGACAAAAGCCAATGCCATGCAATTATTTTGGCCAGACAAGTCTAAGAAGCCAGACATGTTAGGCTAAAGCTGGATATCTGGCAAACGTTAACCACGTTCAGTGTAGCGAAAACGCGATGCCAGTCGCTAAAACGCGCGTTACAGTCGTTAGTTGCCAGAACTATGTTAGCGAGACAATCCTATTCCTAACTGTGCACCTAAACTTTTTTGCTAATATGGGGTAACTATAGATGAGATTTTATTTTCTATGTTCACGGGTTGCCCTGCAGCTCCCGAAATCGTGTTCATCGGTCCCAGGGTACCCAGCGAAATACCAAGTCTGCCTCTTTTAGATTAGATATAGGTTGGATTTTGCTCGGGGTTTAAAAAAAAGAAAATATTTTTTTAGTGTTTCTTGCAAACAACGGGAAAATCTTACTAGTGCTATTTTTGTGTCATTAGGAATTGGGAATCTCATCACGAGAGAGTTGGAAAACTTGCCACAGATGCAACGACTGGCGACCGAATGTGTGCGGAGTGTAGCGTTCAGCCGCTGCATCGGGTTTCCGAAAAACTACTAAATCGCCAATTGCAGCTACTAAAAGTAGTTAGTCTGGATTGACATTTACTTATAGAAATAGGAAACGCTTTCTGCTACGATTGGAAAGCATTTTACTAATATTACGATAGTCAACATAATAAATCAAAAATGTTACATGTATATTATTAGAATGTAAACTGAACTTTAATGGAATTGCATACAGTGTTGGTCGTCTCACCATGCACTTAAATATTTAAATATGTACACAAGTTTGTCTATAAACATGATCGGTGGAGGCGGTCTAAGATTGGTAACTATATTAAAATATTAGCTACAATTTTTATGAAATGTGACACAATAATTTATCCATGTATATCTGTTCTGGCGTTTACTCAAAACATAATATTTAAATGTAATTTAAATAATTACTATTTTGCCAGCATTTACCGGAAACTCATATTTCTGTTAGTCATTTCAAAACTAACGACACGATGAACATTATAATAATAGTATCTTTGATTTTGAATACAATAAACTTTATCTTCCACTGGGTACCCTGGGGCCAGAAACGGTTCCGGGGAGCTGTAAGGTAACTTGTGAAGAATAAAAAAAAAACTTGAATGTTAGTAGTTATATAATAATACTAGCTTTTGCCCGCGACTTCGTTCGCGTAGAATCTATTATATAAAAAGAGAAGTTCCGATTCACTGATCATCAACGCCCAGCCCAAACCCTTGGACCTAGGAAGCTGACATTTTGCACAGAGGTTCCCTTTATTATGTAGCCAAGGAATAAGGAAGGAAATTTCGATATTCAACCCCTAAGGGGGTCAAATGGGGTAAATACGTTTGTATGTAAAATCTTATTTCCTGCGTGAATCAACTTGAAACTTGGTACAAATATTTTTCAATACAAATAATAAACACATATGTCTGGATTTTTAAAAACAACCCTTTAGTAGAAGTGCAACGGGGTGTATAAGTTTGTATAGGGAAATCGTATTACCTGCGTGTATGAACTTGAAACTTGGTACAAATATTCTTCAAATCAAATAATAAAACATGTATTTTTGTATTTTTAAAAACTACCCTTAAGGAGGGGTGCAACGGGATGTACAAGTTTGTATAGGGAAAACCTATGTGTATCAACTTGAAACTTGGTACAAATATTCTACAAAACAAATAATAAAACACGTATTTTTGGATTTTTAAAAACGACCCTTACGGAGGGGTGCAACGGGGAGTAGAAGTTTGTATAGGGAAATCGTATTACCTGCGTTTATCAACTTGAAACTTGGTACAAATATTCTTCAAAACAAATAATAAAACACGAATTTTTGGATTTTTAATAACGACCCTTAAGGAGGGGTGCAACGGGGTGTATAAGTTTGTATAGGGAAAGCCTACGTGTATCAACTTGAAACTTGGTACAAAAATTCTTCAAAACAAATAATAAAACACGTATTTTTGGATTTTTAAAAACTACCCTTACGGAGGGGTGCAACGGGGTGTAGAAATTTGTATAGGGAAATCGTGTAGATATCAACTTGAAACTTGGTACAAATATTCTTCAAAACAAATAATGAAACACGTATTTTTGTATTTTTAGAAACTACCCTTAATGAGGGGTGCAACGTGGTGTAGAAGTTTGTATAGGGAAATCGTGTAGGCATCAACTTGAAACTTGGTACAAATATTCTTCAAATAAATAATAAAACACGTATTTTTGGATTTTTAAAAACTACCCTTACGGTGGGGTGCAAAGGGGTGTAGAAGTTTGTATAGGGAAATCGTATTACCTGCGTGTATCAACTTGAAACTTGGTACAAATATTCTTCAAAACAAATAATAAAACACGTATTTTGGATTTTTAAATACGACCCTTACGAAGGGGTTAAAGGGGTGTAGAAATTTGTATAGGGAAATCGTATTGCCTGTGTGTATCAACTTGAAACTTGGTACAATCATTCTTCAAAACAAATAATAAAACACGTATTTTTGGATTTTTAAAAACGACCCTTAAGGAGGTATGTAACGGGGTGTAAAATTTTGTATAGGGAAATCGTATTACCTGCGTGTATCAACTTGAAACTTGGTACAAATATTCTTCAAAACAAATAATAAAACACGTATTTTTGGATTTTTAAAAACGACCCTTAAGGAGTGTTGCAAAGGGGTGTAAAATTTTGTATAGGGAAATCTTATTACATGCTTGTATTAACTTGAAACTTGGTACAAATATTGTTCAACCCAAATAATAAAACACGTATTTTTGGATTAAATAAAAATAAAAATAAAGGAGGGATGCAACGGGGTGTAAAATTTTGTATGGGGAAAAATGTTGTTTTGGTCGAATCTACTTGAAACTTAGCTAGAGAACATAGGAGTTGACCTAAAAGATTTTTTTTAAACAACCCTTAAGAAATTGTTAACTTGGGCATGGGGGAAATATTTTTACGGACTGGGAAAATATTAATTTATAGGTAGGTACCCAATTTATACTTTTTTGAACTTCTGACCGACGGGGAATTTACGGAGGTAAAAGATAAAATTAAGGGAAATCTCTGCGTATTTACATAAATTACGTCATTATTCCTAATTCTACGCGAACGAAGTCGCGGGCAAAAGCTAGTTAGGAATAATGACGTAATTTATGTAAATACGCAGAGATTTCCCTTAATTTTATCTTTTACCTCCGTAAATTCCCCGTCGGTCAGAAGTTCAAAAAAGTATAAATTCGGTACCTACCTATAAATTAATATTTTCCCAGTCCGTAAAAATATTTCCCCCATGCCCAAGTTAACAATTTCTTAAGGGTTGTTTAAAAAAAATCTTTTAGGTCAACTCCTATGTTCTCTAGCTAAGTTTCAAGTAGATTCGACCAAAACAACATTTTTCCCCATACAAAATTTTACACCCCGTTGCATCCCTCCTTTATTTTTATTTTTATTTAATCCAAAAATACGT